>JAHLJT010000631.1:249142169-249687094 GCA_031308135.1 Acheta domesticus
GCAGAATTACAATTCTTTATTTACGTAGTATAGAGTAAAAGTGTGATCTACAACTAAGGTGCAGGAAGGATCGGAAAAAGTGTGAACTTCTGCAATTTTTTAATTAATAATTGTTAATCAAATCAAACGGTTCCCTTGATTATAATTGCATTTTGAACTATTTGAGAAAGAAACACCTGTAGCAGCTTTTAAGAAATATTGTGCAACTTCAGTATAAAGTACCGCTTAAAATAATAGGTTCCTTTCAAAGTTCGCAGGAAGATCATTTGAAAACCATTTATTTTCGAAAGTTTGTATTGATGGTTTTGGCATTAGTATTGTTGTACGATCGGATTGCACGGGAGACTGAAGCAAGTTTGAACACGGGACACGTTTGAACATTGACGCAGGAAATGTGGTAGTGTTTAAAACTAGAAATAGCGGAATCACTGTCATAAACAGACGGACGAAATGACAGTTCGTTCGCTGACTGCAGTAGGTAGCGTACGAAGTCGGTTCAGACAATTTCATTTTATAAAATGTAAGGATACTTGAACTGATCGTGTGCGGTCGTGGCCCGTTTGTTAGGGTATTCGCCTGGTGTTCATCGGAGAAACCACGGAAATACTACTCATCAAATTTAGCTCACCGCAATGAATTAAACCTCCACAAAGCACTGAATTTTACCAAAACTATCTAGCTTGTGTCGAAAATCCTGTCACCGTCAGGACTCGAATTCAGAGTAAAATGCATAACAATATGTAAAAGCCTTTAAACCTAGCACGTGTTCCCCAAGCAAGATGGCGGATGTGCACAGACGTGCTGTTGAGCTGCTCCGCAACTAAGAATGATATTACTGAGATAAGTTTCTGTAATGATCTGAGCTAGGTGTTATTCCTTCAGTGCCACTTCCACGAAGCCGAACAGTGAGTTATACTTATCTAGTGCTATCGGTGTGGAATAATGAGAAGATAACTCCACCAGGAGGCCAGCGCGGGGCCGGCGGCGGCGGCAGCTGATGGCGGGCGCGGCGATGCGTTGCACACCGTAATGTAGGTCCAGCGGATGCGCCGCCCGGAAAGGGTGGTGGTGGTGACGATAAGCGGTGCGGGCACTTGATTGCGGGCGTGTAGTGAACATGCTCATTTATTGCTATCCCAATGTGTAATATGCCGTACACGTGTGTCAGTGGTTGAGTGTCGCGTTCCCGCTCTGTAGGCCTGTGCATGACAATGTACCATAATGTATCATATCTATATAATGTAGACGTATGTGCACATAAGTAGGACAAGGACAATCTTACGGTTTAATCTTAAGTCAATCTGTGCAATTATACCATGCGCTAACTTCGTAATAACGCGTCCAACAGACATGCCCCCCACCACTGGGCGACGGTTCGTCTTTCAGCAAAGTATCGTTCGGATATTGCACCCAGAGTCTACATCATCCCACAAATAAGATAGAGCCGGGTCCAGACTTCAATTTAAAACGCCAACTAGGACAATTGGCGCAAGACATTCGACGGGAGTAATTTCAGAAGCGCCTGCCACATATTAACCTTAGCTAAGATCGCCATCTTGGCGAGTCGAGTAGCTTCCCCTTCGAAAGAAGCCATTTCTACACAATTGAAGATGCGATAGCTTCCCCCCTCCCGCGAGCGAGCACGCCGGCAATGCTGCCAGATTTCCGTTGTTGAAAGCAGTAGAATCGATTTCAGAGCGAAGAAAGTCAATAGGATTAAATATAACATGTACTTCCACGCGCTATGCGATTCAGCTTGAAGCTAACACATTTGAAATTGCAAAATTGGAATCTTGATATATGTATTATATGAAGGGGTCTATATGTTGATTCCGTTAATATTTATAAATTTATCAGTTTATATCAAGCGATATATCTCTGAAACATAACACAATAATACATAGTAATACATGCGAGAAAACAAACACAACTAAACGGGATTCACTCGCATGTAAGTGAATATTCTGCAAACCTATAGTTTGATGCTTTACTGATATCCAATTCGTGGTTGAAATTTAAATGTCATCATTTTAGGATATATTTTCCTCATATAAACCAGGTTTTAATGTTATGATACGTACTTTTTTTCTTTCTTTATTTCTTTATTTTTTCCTTGATAAATGACTCATAAGATCGTCTAAAATTATAATGAATATTGGACGGAATAATCTACGTATTAAGTGCATATTAACCTGAGCCTTGTTCATTATCTTCGCTGCTCGAGATGCGTCCACTGAAATGACGTCATTTCCGCAGTGTTACCAGATTTCTTTCGCTACAGTCAGCATAACGAATTTCGGTTGACGAACATCAATGTGAAGCAATATGACGATGGCTGCCGTATATTGTGTGTAACATTAAAACTCTTTTAAAACCACCATATTCCAATTATGGTACAGTTATCAAATGAAGGAAACCACATGTTGCAATCTCATTAGCTACTGAAAGCGATACACACATTAATTTTGACTCCTTGATAATTCCTGGCAGTGGAAGTACAGTTATAGGGTAAAATATTAATTTCCTATTTTAAATTATTATATCTAATGATTATTTTAGCGGAAACAATACAATAATAATGCAAGAGATTCACTATACATGCAATATAAATATAAAAGGATGCATATGTATCTGAACATTCATGCATGTAGGCATAGACTTTGATACTTTATCCATTGCTAGATTTCAATCCCACCACATTCAAACATTTTTTTTTCTGCCAATTGGAGTATATTTACTCCAATAAACATGTGTTACATATAATCCTCTGACTTATGTAAATATTTATTTTTATTGTTAATAATGAATAATATTAAATTTTGTCATTTGTCATTATGATACCATAATTTTCGTATTCATATATTAATTTAGATCGTTAATATAAATATATATTAGTATATTTAACCAAAGAATGAGCCATGAATTCACATAATCTTACATAAAATGGATCAAAGTGTAGACATGTGGATATTGTTCAATTACCAAAGAATGGAAACCATGAGTTCACTATTTTAGGATCTCTTTCCGCCGGGAAGTAAGTAGGCAGGGTTGATAGATTTCTTTTGCCACATCATCATACATCAGTAGAACGAATTACGGTTGATGAAAATCAATGTGAAGCAATATAACAATTGCTGCTGCGTATTTTTGCAGTGTAACATTTAAACTAATTCTTTGAACCCGCTATAGTCCGATCATTGTACAATTATGCAATGAAGGAAATCACATGTTACAATTTCATTAGCTATAGAAAGTGATACACATATTAATTTTGACTCCTTGATAATTCCTGGCAATGGAATTACAGAGATGGGGTAAAATCTTAATTTCCTATTTTAAATGATTACATCTAATGACTACTTTAGCGAAAACAATACAATAATAATGCAAGAGATTACACTATACATGCAATATACAAATATAAAAGGGATGCATATGTATCTGAACTTGCATGTACGTAGGCATAGACTTATAATCTTCAGACTTATATATTAATCCTTATCGTTAAATAATGATAAATATTAAATTTTGTCATTTGTCATTATGACACCATAATTCCCATATTCATATATTAATTCAGATCGCTAATAATTAATATGTGAAATGTTTGTCACAATGCTTCCAGAATAATCATACGTAGAATTGATCAAAGTGTAGACATGTGGATGCGTTACAAGACCAAAGAACGGAGCCATGGGTTCACTACTTTAGGATCGCATGAACAGGGTGGCGCATTGAAACCTACCACTTGTAGATAATTTTCAGCAGAAAATCCGTGTTCAGTTGAAAACAGTTCAATAATATTCACATTTTCTTGATAACCAGCATTTCGACTGAGGATTCAGTAGATCTGGCAGCACTGTTCGTCGGCCACTAGGTCTCCCTCCCCCCCAACCGCTAGCCGCGATTCGAGATTGCCAGTCATGACACCGAGTGGGGAGCGACTTGACACTCGCGTCTTACGCAATAGTGGAGGAAATCCTATAGCGGCGCCACCAGAAGCTCCAATGAAGATGCCGGATGTGATATGCTACCCCGCTCCCAACCACACCGACGAACACTGTACAAGAACCATTTGTCTAAACCGCCGTAATCGTTCCGTGCAACAATCACCGCTGTGAAGTCTAATAGCATTAGCCCGCACCGCACTGAGCATATAAAACGCACCTGCGCTACGCACCTCGCCCTGCCGTGAGCCCGCCCCGCTCCCGTTCTCCTGCCGGGGGCGGCTATGGCCGTCTTCCCGCAGCCTCCGCCCTCACTGCCGCCGTCCTACTTCCCGCGCTGGCCCGACTCTCCAGAAGAAAACCAAAAGAAACAACCCGCCAGTGTGACAAATAGCATTGGTGTTGAACTGTGAACAAACATTTGTGAGACTCTGCCGATAAATAACTATTCCCTCTGTCGTGACCCGATATTGTGTGCCACTGTCTTTTTGTGCATTGTGTTCTCCCTACCTTGAAAATGGCTAGGCTTCTGCGAAAGCGACCCCGCTTGACAAGTAGCGGCTCTGACGATGAAGATGCGTTTCCGACCAGCCCCAATAGCACTCGACATTCACCTCCGCTAAATTCGATGGAGAGGGCCCATAACGAAGTAATAAACATGTCCCCGCTTCCTGACGAAACACGGGCCCGTACTCAACTTCCACTTGAACTACGCCGCCTTCTGCCGGCACAACGGAAGTCAAAAAAGAAATCACCCCTTCTAAACACTACTTCGGAACCACAAGAGGCTCCGCAAGAGGATGAAATCCTACCGCCCTCTGAAATATGTGAATGTCCACCATGCCCCCGCACGATGTCCCCCAAAGCCACAGCAGGAGACATCCGCACTGGGAAGGGCAACATCACTCGTAAGGTCCGAAGACAACCGGTGAAGAAAGTAGCAGGAACTGCGCGTCCCACTCCAAGCACCCGAGCCCTGACCACACGCTCGCGCTCCGCCCCTCCAGAATACCCACTTAAACAGCCACGAAAAGCGGTGAAGACCGCCACCAAACCCATGGGACCAGCCCGGAAGAGGAGGACGCAGCCTAAGGCCGACAGGACGCGAGAGCGCGGCAGGTGCGATGACACCGCCAAAGTCAACGATGTGACAACCCCAGCATCAGCCAGCGCCCCGCCCCCGCAATCGAGTGAGAACGCCCACCAGGACGCCATCGTGGAAAACAGGCAAGGAAGATGATGAGCTCGTGAAAACGTGGACGGGAGGGACAACCACCACCCCAATGGAAAACCTGGAGGAGGAGGAGGAAGACCACGTTACACGTTGTCAAGTAGAACCAGAGCAATGCGCTAGCAAGTCACCGGACGCGCGACCCGCCCCCTCATCAAGTGAGGATGTAGGCGAAGCGCAGAGCGCCGCACCTACACGAGCGCCGACGCTCTCGACAACGCTGGAGCCGTACCAGATCGCGGAGGCGTGCCTACTACCGCCCACGCCAATCTGCTCGGAGGCGGGCCCAAGCCCGCCTGCTGATCGGCCAGATGGCCAACCCCCATCTGCAGCTGCACAGGTGGAGCCGCCCGAAACTGCCGCAAGAGATGGCCTACCGGAGGAGCCTACTGACGGGTCGCACGAGGAGGGCGAAGCCTCCCACCCACGTACGGCGGCCCCCGTGAGGCCTGAGGCGCCTATGACAGCGGAGCAGCCCGGAACGCCTTGCAGAGGTCAGGACGCCACGCCCGGCCGAGCGGATAAGGTACGCCCAAACACGCTCAGTTCGTCCCCTACCGCATCCCCATCTACACCACCCCTCAATACTTGCACCAGTCCAGTTGAAGTAGTAATTGCCGCCCCCCTCCATGAGGACCACACGGTCAGCACGGAAAGAGAGATAATCAGTATCACTCCAATAATGACAAAGAAGGGGGCGATGTATAAAGTAGTAAGAAGATTCCGGCATACGATCAGTCGCAAGAACGCCCCCGGGTATGTGTTAACTGGTGTGAGTCATGACTTAGTGCCCCTCCACTGTGATCCATACACGACGCCGCCTGACCCGCCACCAAAGGACCCGACTTCCCTGGAAGACTTGGTAGGGCAGCGATTCACGAAAGAACAAGATGACGTGGAGTTTATCCCCACTCCGACGTCTACCCGCTGGAACCCACGACCGACACGCCCCCCTCCACCGATGAAGCCGACGCAGCCGCCAATTGTAAATCTAGCCTAGCCCCGAGCCAAGCGACACGCACGCTGATATCCGTGCCCCCGTAATTAACCTTGAGAGCCCGGAGCAGCGCCCCAACCACGCAACTGCCCCAGCCACAGCAGACGCGTGGAACAACTCCGCGAATGCGAGTGAGCAGGGACATAGCACGAGCCGGGAGACGAATGCGAGTCGATCTGGGCACAACCGCGTCCAAGCACGAGACGAGACAAGCATGAGCCAGCCACCAGTTATTAACCTAGCTAGCCCCGAGCCAGGCCCTCCGCAAGCTGGTAACCTGGACCCCATAATTGACCTTGAGAGCTTAGAGCTGCGATCCACCCATGCAACTTCCCCGCCCACAGCAGACGAGCGGAATAACCCCGCGAGTGATAGTGAGCAGAGACCGAGCACGAGCCGGGAGAACGCGACGCCGTCACCGGGCAACCTCCCTCATGCGAAGCAACAAAAGGGGGAGGGAGCTACCACAAGTCCTCCCACAGGGCCCGGCCCTGCTGGGATACATTGCTCCCCGACGAGAAGGACAGAAAGTAGTAGTTTACCTTCCGGCCCCGCCCGAAATCCGCTGCCCGTGCTGCCCACACGAAACCCCGCCCATCTCCACCAGACGCAGCCTTGGCGAGCGAGTGAGGGCAATGCAGGAGCATGTTAAGGACCGGCACCGGAAACAATGCACACTTCGCTGCCTAGGGTGTGGTGGAAGCGACATCGGAAGCCGCAAGCACATTAATCAGTGCAGATACCTGCGGGACAGGGCGACCGCGTACACACACAGGCCTGCCCGGTGGGCGACGCCCAGGGCCCCGCCCACGATCCCTCCGGGCGACTAATGCGACCAGCCTTAGACGGACAAAACAATATCCTCGTCCCGGTCCCAATCAACGAAGTAGCGGTCTGTCCGGTATGCGACATAACCGTCACGAGTGCTCAGGATGAGTCAGTTCGGCGCGCCTCATTCAAAGCCCACGTGAAGCGTGTCCACGGACTTAATTCGCTTCTCATATGCGGCGGATGTAACCGCAGCTGCGGAAAGTGGGCCGCGCATCGGAGGGCGTGCCCACAGGCCGCGGAAGCTCAACCCCCGCCCACACCCCGCGAGCTCCTTGCCGCCGCCTGTGCCTATCCAGGGTGCCACTGCCGATTCCCGACTGCCAAGCAGGCTGGCACCCACTACAGGGTGCATGCACAGAGGGCCCGAAAAGAAAGTTTGGACTCGAAAAGAATCCTACCGAACACGAAATACGCAGAAAGGGAGCGGATCCGAAGAATAATTAACCCAGGAATACAACGCAAGAACCACGAGAGCAACAAGACCCACCCTACCGATGCGCCTAACAATCAGGAAACGCCCAGTGCTACCACCTCTCAACGCGAGAGCCAGAGTTCTGACACTAGAGCAAGGAGGTCGCGTAGCGCGCCCCCGCAAAGCTCCACACCCGAGCGCGAAGAGTATGACAGACCCCCGGCAATGCAATCCAGCGATTCCCACGGGCAGAGCTATCCACACAACGGAAAAGGCGAAGGTGACGGAGCCGCGGCCGAGGAAACTGAACGGCCAGCTGACCTGACCGTTGGAAGGCGGGATTGCGTGTCGGAGAGGAAGAAACGGGGGAGGCCTCGTGGCCGACGCGAGAGAATAAGGGGAAATGCACGCGTGACGAGGAACCTGCCCCCCACGACAGAGAATGCTGAGAGTCCACATGAAGAAGGAAGAGAGACAGAGGGCGACCCGACGACCACCCAACGCCACACCACTGCGGCGCGAGCGGGAGGCGCGCGGGAAGACGCCAGGGCACACCTCCCAGCTGAGTCTGCCCCTGCATCTGGCCAATCACACGCGCGGAGTGCGTCGCCTGCGCCCCCCCAGGAAGCGACCCGCCAGCACATTGAGGGAGGCTCTACTAGACCAGACCCCGAGCACGGTCCACTGCGGCGGCCCACAGGCCCCCGAGCGCGCCGCACGAATGAGTGGCCGGAAACCCTCACCTCTGCATTCAATGAAATCTGCCTTGCCCTGAGGAGTGGCGAAAGCACCGAGCCCGCTGCTTTAGAAGATATATACGAGAGATGCGTGACGGGCCTTCAGGAGGCAGTAAATATAAAGACGCGACCAGTGACAGTGGCGCCAGATGAGGCGCGGCCGCGAAAGCTCGCCGCGAGGCCGCCTCCAGCTGCCGACAAGCAACGAATACGTACTACGTACATGAATCAGCGACGCCGGGCAATGCGCTGGATCACAGGAAAGGAAGGGGAGAGGTGCCAGATCCAGCTAGAAGAAATTGAAGAGTACTTCCGGTGCGAGACAGATGCGAATCGAAACCCCTCAGCCTACGACGGGTCCGTCTTTCCCCATATCATGGACCGGGAGCCTCTCGACTGCGGCGAATTCTCGGCCCGTGAAGTACAGCGGCGACTCATGAACGCCGAGAATACCGCCCCGGGGGAAGACCGCTTAACCTACAAACATATTAGGGCAACGGACCCAGAGGCGAAGTTAACCACAGCTCTAATGAACTTAATACGGAAGGCAGGACGAATCCCGCAGGCCTGGCGGCGGTCGCAGACCGTCCTGATATATAAGAAAGGCGAGCTAGACAACATTAAGAACTGGCGCCCGATTGCCCTCGGACCCACACTTTGTAAATTATATACAGGGCTGTGGGCAACACGCTTAAACAAGTGGGTCGAAGAGAACGGAGCCCTGTCAAGGCCCAAAAAGGTTTCCGCCCCTTCGATGGCGTGCTGGAGCACAACTACACGCTCCTACGCCATATCGAGCGGGCCAGAGCCGGCAAAGAGGACATGGCTCTAGCACTTCTCGACCTACAAAACGCGTTTGGGTCTATGCCTCATAGAGCGCTGCAGGATGCCCTTCTTGCGATCGGGGCTGGGGAAGCATTCACCAATATTGTGACCGACGTATATAACAACAACACGACAAGGGTGCTCACATCCCGCGGCCCGACTGGTGAAATCCCCATCACGCGCGGGATCCGGCAGGGGTGCCCACTTAGCGGGACCCTCTTCAACATCGTCATCGATGCGACCGTGCGAGCCGCGGAGCAGGCCGCGACCGGGCACGCGAAAGTCTTAGCCTATGCGGATGACCTCGCCCTAATCGCGAGCGGAGAACAGGAGCTACAGGCAATGGCGGACGCGACGCAACGGGCCCTAAGTATGACAGACGTGAAAGTTAACCCCCACAAATGTGTCACCCTCGCCGTTCACCGAAGAAGACATGCGGTTGTAGGCATCAAGATAGATGGGCATTTATTACGAGCTCTTGGCGCGAATGATCGCACAGACTATCTGGGACGGCCAGTAGGCTTCTCCCTGGTGAAGGACTGGAAGGGGCTTTTTGAACAAGAAAGCATTGCTGGTAAGATAGCTGAGTCGGGGCTCTATGACTGGCAAAAGATCGACGCCCTGACTCAGTTCGTCTTGCCAGCGCTCACCTTCCCCCTCCGAATGGGAAGATACACGAGGAAGCAGCTGCTCACAATGGACAGCGCCCTGCGAGCGCATGTGAAAGACGTCCTCTCCCTCCCAGAGCGCGCTTCCTCCTCCTTTCTCTACGGACACCGCGAGGACGGGGCGATCGGCCTCACGAAGGTGAGAGAGGAGGCCGATTTTTGGGCGATAGATTCTGCCTTCAAAATTTTAACGAGCCCAGACATTAGCCTCAGAAATGCCGCCATGGAAGACCTCGCCGCGGAAGCAAGTCACTGTGCCAGATCACAACCTGCTCCCAACGTGAGTGCGGATTACCTCAACAACCGCCCCTTCCCCCGCAGATACGGTCTAGAGACTTTTTGGTCGCGCGCGCGTAACGCCACGGGCAGAGTGGGAGTACACTGGGAGATAGGAGAGAACAACGGCACCCTCGTCCCCTCCCTCACCCTCCCCTCCTCTTACTACCTCCCACGGGACTATCCTGTCACCCGGCTGGAGCCAGCGCCCGCCGATGCAGAGGCCATGGGCGGCGAAGGCCGCGACCCCAGTGCCACCGAGGATGACACCCCAGTAGCCGCCGGGGGCAACGCCACGGAGCTGACGTCGAACGGGCAGAGCGGAGGAGTAGGCACCGCCGCGCCACCAACACCGGCCGTGCAGGACGGCGCGCGGGCCGATTGGACCGCCGCCCGCATGCAGCCACAGGACGCCGCTCCAAACGCCGACGCCGAGAGTGGTAGCCAGGACTTACACAGGGTAGAGCTGGCCGCCACTCAGCGAGTCGACGCCGACGGCATCCCAGTACTGGCCACAATTAACCGAACCAACGGCCTGAGAGCTTCGTCTGCGCAGCCAGCTTCCGTGCGTAGCGACGAGCCACGTGGCCCCGGCGTCGCCCTGGCGCCTCCACCCTCAGTTGTGCCAGCGGCTAGAAGGGACACCCCGGAGCAGAGATCGGGCCCTCCACGACCGGACACGGGCGCCCAGCAGGAGCAGCCGCCGGACACCCGGGACCCTGACAACTACCAGGCACGCATGGAGGACAACAGTGCGGAGGTGGTCACCATCGGGCCCTCGGGGAGGTCGTCATTGGTGAGGCGTCTACGAGATTTATTTCAGAAGGCGCACTCGCGGCGATGGCAGTCCCAAAAGGCCCAAGGGATCTACGCGGGCGCTCTGGCGGGGGTGGGCAAGGAGTCAGGTTTCTTCACGCGGACCGGGGAGCACATGAGAATACCTGTGTACAAGTTTCTCTTCCCGGCCCGCCTCAACTCCGCTCCCGCCTTAAACCACTGCCCTGGTAATAAGAACAAGGCTTGCCGGAAGGCCTGCACCCGCCCAGACGGCACAGCCGCGTTCGAAACCATAGGACATGTGACCAACGAGTGCCGATTCAATTCGGCACTGTGGCACGCTCGCCACAACAACATCTGCGAGCATTACAAAGAGGCCGCAGTGGCGAGCGGATGGAAGGTCCTTAAGGAAAACCAGGTAGTGGTGGATAGTGAGCGCCCGGATCTCGTTCTCGCGCGGGGGCTACACTCCATCATCGTAGATGCAACGGTAGTGGCGGCGCGCGCCGGTAAGCTGCAGGAGAGATACGAGGAAAAGAAGAGTAAGTACAGTGCCTCCCGCGCAGCTCTCCTCAGCGCCGGCTACGCCTCCGCCGAAATGATACCGCTGGTGGTGGGTGCCCTGGGCGAATGGTACCCCGGAAGCGACGCTGCGCTCCCAAAGGTCTCGAATGGCTATCAGCTGAAAAAACTAAGACAGCGTATCATAGCTGAAGCCATCACCGGGAGCGCGGCGTGCTACTTCGCCCACACAGCCAGGCCCTACCTCGCCCCGCGCGAGTACAGAGAGACTGTTGACAAGATCTGTGCCCCCCGCCCTCACCGCACCAACGGCAGCACCAGCAGCAGTACCGGCGATGCAGTCGCGTCACAGGCGCCACACTCGTCCCTCACGGACTAGAACTTTTTTTCCTCAATATTTAAACTTTTTCTTTAGCTAGTAACTCTTTTCTCTCTCTCTCTCTCTCTCTCTCTCTCTCTCTCTCTCTCTCTCTCTTCTTGAACCTTTAACTTTTTGTTATTTTATTTTATTTTTTTTAATATTTCTCTTTAATTCTTAACTGTTGTATTAGAAATTGTATTTGAAAAAGTCTGAATAAAAATATCTTTGACTCACGCACCCTGTGATATTCCACTACACTCTTTCTCACTCTGCCCATTGACTCACATTCGCTTTCGACGAGACTTACCCGGTTCCTCAATGTGTGTGTCGTGACCTTTTGAAAAATCCTGCCATGACCGGGGCTCGAACTCGACGTTTTCGTCATCGTAAACCTTTATAAAACAAATGTTAATTTTTAGACTAGCAGATAAGTTCAATGTTGTCGAATAATTCGTTTAATTATAGGAATTAAGAGTGAGTGGTATCGGAGAGCGCCGATACTAATTAAAGGTTTTGAAAAGCGATACCAATTAAAGGTTCAACAAGTTATTTCCGCCTAAAGAGGAACCATTGTCAAATATTCAAAGAATCATCACTCGATTAATAAATGCTCAAACCTTTCCACTCCTACGACACAACTACCGACCTATAAAAAATAAATCAGGTTATTTAAATATCACAAATACAGCAAAATCAATTTTTTGGTCCGCGATTCGGCCTAAAATGTACATCATGACATGGCATGCATTGCGAATTAACAAGTGTGAAGAAAGGAAACCATTGTCATAGAACAGATTAAATCTGAAAGGGAACGAACGCGTCAATCACGTCTTTGAGTCGACACAGAAACCAACACTGCATGAAGGCAGCGAATCGTCTCTGGAGGCGAATCCGATGCACGTCTTCTCGCTGTCAAAGAGCTTGTCGCGGGGCTTCCGGAAACTGAGAGCGCGGCGCAGCGGCAGGCACAGGAAGCTCTGCCAATGGCAAGGCGAAGATGACAAATGTGCTGAATCGAGTGGCTAAAGGAGTAATGTTGATCCAGCCAACAGCGGAAGTGGTAGAGGCAGCGAAATGGAGGACAGAAATGGAAAGATTGGCAAGGCCGTGCAAAACATGAAACAGAAACATAAATCAGATGCTAATAGTGATTACGTTGAAGCGCGTATGGTGTGATGGGTGAGGGGAAACCAATTTAGGATAGGAATTGTTGGAGTGAGTAAATATTTCATGATTCCGGGCGCTGGTTATATGTTCCGGGAGTGTAGTGCATTTTACATCCGGGTTAGTGTTCCCGGTAGATAATCTCTTTCCTCACCAGACATACACAGTTTTTACTGTTTTTGACCAAATAAATAAATAAATGACATAAAAGTAATATAAATATAATAAATAATAATAAAATGAAATATGAAATAACATACAAATTCTAACTTACGTAACATCCAAGTGAGTAGAATACATCATTGATTTTTTCGTTCACGAAGGGCAGTAAATTGGGAGCGGGCGACTTCTGTTTGTCGCCAAATCCCTCGCCATCCCTCTGTTTGTCGCCAATAATCCCTCGACATTCGCGAGTTTCGAACATTCGCGATTAGAAAACGCTACCGGTTTTAACATTCGTGATTTCGACATTCGCGACTGGGTCTTTTGGTCGTACATTTTCTTTAAAAGCGACCACATTTACTTTCCTTTATCATCATCATCATCATCATCATCTGGGAAACGAACTCGGTAGACCTCGGAGCTTGCAGTATAACTTTCTTCAAAAATTTCACAGATGAAATGTCAATAGAATAATAGAATTGTAAAATAATTCAATTCAGTTGCGCCAAATTGGAGGTGAGGGTTTTGGCCAAATGAACAGAAAAGCCACTCAGGATCTGTGCAACTCTCATTATAATGAGCTCATTGTAGAGAAGCTTCAGGAAATCGTCGGTGAAGAAAACCTCATCGACGGTAATGATGAAGTAACGGAAGCGAAACTGCGTCCTGGAGCAACTTCAATATCAAAACTGTTGATGGCGTTCTAAAATCAATAAGCTCTGATGGAACTGGCATTCGAATGTGATCCAATTATGGAAATAACTTCGAAATTTTAGAGAGAATAGAAGCAGGAACTCTTTCATATTTGGATATTGGAACAGCGAGAAAGATGGTGAAACAAAGAAATTAACAAATACTATGTCCAATCATTTTCAACTTCAAAATAAGTTTCAAACATTATTTTATTTCTTCATTTTGGAATGCTAATTGTGAATTCTGTTTGTAGTAGCGCTTAATCAGTTGCACTGTATTTGATTGTCTTTTTTTTCTTTTTTAAACATTTTTTGGATATCCAAGAACCTAACCCACCTTTCTTCATTAAAAGATAGACTTGACATTCGCGGATTTAACATTCGCGAGGTTTTTTGGGAACCTAACTCTCGCGAATGTTGAGGGATTGCTGTACTTCTAAAACTAAAGAAAAATTCTATGGTTTACCAGAAGACAGTAAATGCTGGTTTAAAAAACTTTCTAACATACAAAAACAGCAAATGAGACCTTGTACAACGGAATGAGACCTTATACAACGGACCCATGCTTATTTGTAAATGAAGAGAGTAAAAAATGTCTAGGCATAGGATTCTACGTTGATGATTGTGAAATTATTAGTGAAGATTTTTCTTGTCATAAACGAACCAATTGTTAATCTTAAAACTCTAATTAACCATAAATGAAATGAATGGTAAAATCAATGATTCTTTCTTAGGGATAAGAATTACAAGAGACGAATATGGTTTTACGGGAAGCATTCATAGGAGAAATACTAAAACGATTCGGTACGGAGGAATATCGCCTCATAGATACTCCAGGTGTAAAGGGACTGAAATTGGAGGAATTTGATAATTTTGATGAAGTAAATATGACTTTATATCAAGAAATGCTGTGCTGTTTGGACTATCTAGTAACAGCAACACGTCCTGATTTATCGTTCACCTACAGCAAACTTTCACCTTTTTCCGGGAATCCGTGATCCATACACATGCAAGCTCTCAACAGAACATTAAGATATATCAAAGGGTCAAAATCATCAAATTAAGATTTTATAAATCACCAGGTTATTTGAGTATTAGTTCAGATGCCAGTTGGTATTCAACGCTAGACAGTAACTCTTTTGGCGGTAATAAAATTAAAATAGGTAAATCGTTAATAAGATGGAAATGTCGGAAGGAAAGAATGATAGTTTTATCAACAGCTATCATTAACATGGAAGCTAACATGGAAGCAGAATTGATTGCCATGTGTGACGTACAATATCAAGGCAAATGGATAATGTTGTTTATCGAAGATATCGGTATAATACATGAATCAAGAAACCAGTCACGATTTACACATAATAAATCAGCAATTGATTGGGCCGAAGAATTTAAATATCAGCCAGAAACAAGCATATTTTGAGGAAATTCAACTTTGTTAGAGAAGACGTGGAAAACGAAAACATCGTTACGGCATCGTAGTATTCATGGATTAGAAACTGATATTCTAATGAAAGATGTGGATAAAAACATCTTACAGAGACAAGGTTATCGTTGGGAATGGTGATATAAATTGATTTATTTTGTGCTCACACTAAAGTCATTCGTGTTCGCACGAAAGGGGGAAATTGTTATTATATTGCATTTATACATGTCTGTTCCGTACACTACACAAAGCCCTCGCCAGCGTCTCTTTCCTCGTCAGACACCCGCCGCGCGGAGCCGGCGCGCCCACGACCGCCGGCCTCCCCCTTCCCCGGCGGCCACCCACAGGTCACCGAAGGGCCTGCTACCCCCTCCAAAAGGCCCTTCCCCCCGTGTCTGCCAAATAGCCTAAAACGGAACATTCCCCACGAGACGGCACTTGTCGACACTCCGCCAGCCGGGAACTACGGTTGTGTGCGCTCTCAGCGCGTGATCGAGACCCATTGCGCTTCGCGCGTCTCACTAAGCTGCCCTCGGCAGTTGTGAACCATTAGGTTCCGAATTGGTTATTGCGCTTCGCGCAACGCTGCCCGCGGCAGTTTGACACCATTCACATTTATCCGTAAAGGTGCCATTTCACGTCGGAGTGAATTTCGCCAAACAGTACCTCCCACACCTGAGGGTACCTTGACCACCCACACCTGAGGGTGGCGCATGACCGTGTGGGACTCCATGATCTTACCCACCGCAGTTGGGACACGTGCGCCGCAGGGAGGCTACTTCCGAGCCCGATAAGTGGGACACTGTGCGGGACCTGCGTTCCTGCAGCATCCCGGAGCGGCAACGCAGATCACGCCAGCCAGAACGTGAACCAGGTACCACACAGCTAGCGTGCACCTAAAGGTGCACTGGGACAAGTGATGCCAGGAGAAGGAACCTCACAACTGTAATTGAGTTCAAATAAACATGTGCAATGTCAATTTCATTATTGCTTCACCCAGTCAACTCAGATTCCATCCATTGTACCAGCGCAATCCCTCTCCCCCCGTCCCGGGCAGCATGGTCCGGCGCGGCGTTATTTACTTTGGATAGAGAAGGCCCCATCACAGTCCTCCGCATCACCACCCCCACTTCGCTATCCTCCCCCTTCTCTATCCAATGTCGTAATGTATTTTTTTTTTTGGCATTAGGATGCTTCAGAGGCAGCTGCAAACGCACCTTTGAAATGTTGTAGAGGTAGTTGGGGGACACAGCGTTTCCATTTACAAAAATCTGTATCGATTTACGGAATGATATGGAATAAGAATGTAAACGGAAGTGCATAAACGAATGTCTTGTTTCGCCTTTATATGATAAGTATTCATTTATTTATTTGTCAAAAAACAGTAAAAACTGTATATGACGTATGGGGAAAGAGATTTATCTGCGCACATTTTCTTGAGGGCCAGAATTTTTTTTAAAAAAATGAAAAACTAGAAACAAGAATTTAGAAAATAATTATTATTTTAGAAAAATAAAAATATTTGAAAAATGTTTGTTCCCGAGTTAGAGAAAATCAATTTCAACTGTAAATGAACTACAAGTAAAAGGAGTGCTCAACAAAACGTGTGCACAATAAAGCTACATTTACGTCCAGAAGCAAAACAAGTGGCCATCTCAGCATTTGCTCAGCATTGGATCAGGAAAACTGCACAAAAACCCGATCGAGATGGGGGTCATTGACCCGGAAGCTGAAGTACATTACTTGTTAAGGCGTATTAAATATTTTTTAAAAATTTATACAATACGAACGTAAACTAATTCATTATATATCATTGTTTTGTTACAATAAACATTATTTTTCATTTTGACGATCAGTATAGTCTCTAATTGTAGAGAAACAGTTTTGCAGCAGAAAAGATTTTACTTTTACTTAAATTTGTATACCGACTTTAATTGTTTAATGTCATCTGGCAATGCGTTGTAAAGTAACGTACATGTACTGTATGTTGATTTCTTGTACTGAGCTGTTGATACTGACTCTTGATGCACGTGATTTCTACGGCGTGTGCTGTAATTATAAATATCAATATTGCATGAAAATAATATGTTCCCTCTGTTAAGTAGGTCATTTTTGACAAATATTACAGATTCGTAAATAAATATACAATGGTAATATTCCCAGTTCAATGAAAAGAGGCTTGCAGGGATCGCGTGGAAGGTATATTTTCATTATTCGAATAATTTTCTTTTGCAATCTGAAGCGCTGAGTACTACAGGATGAGCTTCCCCAGGATATTATGCCATATCTCAGGCGGGAATGTACATTTGCAAAATAAACGCAACGAGCTGCATGAAGGCTGACAGAATTTGAAAGAATTCTGAATGCGTAACATAATGACCTTAATTTAGTGATTAATTCTGTTATATGTACATTCCTTTTGAGGTTTGATTGAATTGAGAGACTTAAAAATGTTGTTACCTCAACATCAGCTAATTGCATATTGTTCATTTTCAATGGAACATGCGATTTCCGATTTGAAATGCAAAAATCCATTGAAACAGTTTTTCCTTTCGTTAACAATTAATGTGTTATTATTAAACCAATTTGAAACTTCTGAAATCGTACTATTCACTACTTCTTTTTTGCAAAGGACATTCGTGTCATCGGCAAACAGAACCGTTCTTCCATTTTTAATAGACGCGGGCATATCGTTTACATATAACAGAAAGTGAATAGGACCTAAGATCGAACCTTGCGGGACCCCATGCTCAATTGGCAAAGAATTGGAAACATAAGTATGTAATGTTCTTTCGTGCCAGTATGGTATTTCTACTCTTTGAGTCCGATGTTCAAGGTACGAAGTTATCCAATCTAGGACAATGCCACGAATTCCATACGAAGGTAATTTTGAGAGCAAGATGTTATGGTCAATAATGTTGAAAGCTTTCGAAAGATCTAAGAATATTCCAGTGGGTACTTCATTTTGGTCTATTGAAGCCACCATCTTTGAGAAAAGAAAAAATGGCAGTTTCCGTAGATTTTGATTTTCTAAAACCGTGTTGTGAGTCTGAAAACGTTTTTTTTCCAGAGAAAAATTTCCATTCGTAAGTAGAAAAGCCTCTGAAATATTTTTGAGAAAACTGACAAAAGAGAAATTGGCCGGTAATTTTGAATATCATTTTGCTCCCTTTTTTAAAAAGTAGCTTAATTTTTGCTGTTTTGAAAATATCTGGAAATATTCCTGTACATAAAGAAGCATTGAAAATGTGAGTTAACGGATGTATAAAGGCAGGTGCACAAGTTTTTAATAAACGATCCGGAAATTCATCTAAACCAGATGAATATTTATTTTTTAGTTTACTGACTGTTCTGAGGATTTCGTTGGGAGAAGTTTCGGAAATAAACATCGTATCGGAAATTTTTTGGGAAGTTTAAGACGTTGAATTTTGTGGTTTTAGTCCCTTCGTGAGGTCAGACGCAATTATAGAAAAGAGTTTGTTGAAGAGATTAGCAACTTTTTCCGGATTACACTTTCTCTTTCATTATCCTTTAAAATAACATTCTCTACAAGGTGTCGATGTGGTTGTATTTTTTTAAGTAAGTATAAAGGAGAATATACATAACAACGTTCTCTCTACTGCGTAAGTGGTAGCGAGAAAGTAAAAGAGATCTGGGGGATCGAGGGATTTGGCTACCGTCTATTAACGACGCTAGTAGCTAAACTTTCATCAAGATTTTCTCAAAAGTTGATTTTTAGTAATCGGCCTGGCTGATATCGTGGTCTCTCGAATTTGAAACCGGTATTTTAATTTTGGGGGATACTTTACATGAAACCTCTGAGACATTTTCCAAATTATCAAAGAAATGGCACCAAATTTATCAATTAATATTTGACCTTGAATAACAACGCACTGGTTGTAGTACGTAGATATCTAAATTTTTAATCGATCGCAAAAAAAAAGAGTTCTTACTTTTTGGTATTCGTAGTAACATACAGTTCAGAGAAAGTTTTGTGTAATTCTGCGAAAAAATCGATTTTGAAGTATTAACACAAATTCATCTTTTGAGGCCCCCTGGGACAAAAAATATGTTTTTTAACGTCCTTCCATCTGTCCATTCGTTAACAGTACTAGCGCCTAAACTATTCCTAGGTATTACCAAAATTAATATTCCCCGATCACCCTGAGCCAGTTCGCGCAATTTTGAGTGAAATATCGACAATTTTAAAAACAAGATTTTTTCCAAAAACACTCCAAATTGATTTTTTAAACGGTTGGTACAGATAGAGATAGGCGCATTGAATATTATGTCATACACGTCATTTTGATGTATTCTTTTGATATTTAAAAAATACACAAATCTTTTTTTAAATTGCTCTCGCGTAGTTAATATTTAGAATCGAAGTTTTTGTGTATTTGTGAGTAAATGTGCTTCAATACTTTCGAAACAAGTTTCTCTGAAACTCTAAACATTGCCTTCAAAATTAGCTCAAAGTAGCCCATTTTCAGAAACTTAAGGGACATTAATTTTTTCAATGAAAATTGCAAATAACAACAGGTTTCACTCTACTATAATACTTTTCAAGTCGTATTTCTATTCTACTATTTGGGGAACCAGAAATAGAACAAGGGGTCCTACAGAACAGCACAAGCTTTCTCAAATAATTTTTTGTCATCTACAACAGTACAATAAGTATAAATTAGCATTATCCGTTCTAATATTTTGAAAGAAAAAGTTGGAGCCTTTTTGAGAAATTAGATTAAACATTTCTGAAAATGCGGAATTTTGAGGTCATTTGAGTTTCCGAGAAACTTTATAAGGCGTCTTTTAAAGCACATGTTCTCGTAAATGCAATAATATGAAGAAATCGACGCTCATGTAAATATTACCGACTTACGAAACTAGTCAAAAAATCATTTTTGTATTTTTACTTTCCTGTATTCGTACGTATATACGGACTGATATATGTAGTATAGGGAAAGTTAGGTTAAGAAAAGGGCGTTTAAGCGCTACTAAAAATGCAAAAATTTAAGCTCTTTTACACAGAAAATTTTTGAGTTTTCGAAAAACTTCATTTGTAGTCATTTGAAGCCCGTTAACTAAAAAATACAACAGTGTTTACAAATTGCTGGTAATGTGCATATTACAGCTCTGAGAGATCTTTAAAAAAATTACATATGTGTAACTTTTGTAAAAACAAAAAAATATCCCCAATTGAACGTCATATTAAAGAGCGGATATTGCTAATTACGTCATATTAAAGAGTGTAATTAGCAATATCCGTTCGAACAATTTGAAAAAAAAATTTGAAGCCATTTATACGAAAATGGTGTTTAAGCGTTTCTGAAAAGGCGGAATTTTTGGCTAGTTTTCACAGAACACGGTCGAGTCCTCGAGAAAGTTTACTTGACTTTATTTAAAGTACATGTGCTTGTAAATATAATATTGTGAACGAATTGCCGCTAATGTAAATATTAAGGGTGGGAGAGAAAAGCAAAACAATACATTTTTTTAATTTTAGAAGAAACAAAAGAAAATGGCGTTTATGTCATCTCAAATAGTACATTAGGCACTATCCTCATCAAAAGTTAAAAGAAAAAATTTGGAGCCGTTTTTGAGAACATTTTTTAAATTTGCACAAATTGCAGGCAATATTGCGCGAAAACTACTAAAATTCTGAATAAAAATGTGCATGACCTCAATTAAAGAACACACTTTGGAGAACAAATTTTATTTGAAGGAAAAATCTGTATCTTCAATTTTGTAACTGTTGGAAGACGCCGAAAAAATTCAAAGATTTGCAATTTTCGAAAGTTCAGAGTCAACCGTTAAAATGGGACGTATGCCATCTTTATAAGTGTATTTTACTCTATTCTCATAAGAAATTTAAAGAAACAATTTGGAGCTGTTTTTGAGAAAAGTTTGAAAATGTCCGGGGGGCTTCATATAAAGTACCCCCAAAATTTGGAAGAAAGTTTTTCAAAATCTCAAAGCTTCAGACGGACGTTTTGCTTTCAATTGGTTTTTTTGGTATCAAGGACCCACAAAATAGGAATTCTGGCTACACCATGTATTAGGAGATTTTTTCTTAATTTGGCGACTGGATTTATCCCCTTTATCATTATCGGGCCCCGGCAATGAATTTGTTCTGCCGAAAATCCACGATTTTTTCGCGCAGCATTACATACCTCTTCCTACACTGCGTATATTACTCCGTATTTACGTATGTATACGGAAAACTAAAATGTACTTTAGGCAGCGATAAGGAACAGGTGGCAAGACGATAGGGCAAAAATGTAAGGCTAGCTTAGACCAAATAAATTAGCAAACGAACTGGTACGAGAAAGTCTGTGCCATTCTGTAGTACCACTAGTTACTTTCCAGTTGTCATACGTACATACAGAGTAATATGCGTAGAATAGGGAAGTTATGTAATGCAGCGGAAAATCTATTTCGAAATTTCCACGGAAAGGCAGGTTTTGGGGGTCTCCTGATACCAAAACATACGTTCTTTTCACAACGTCCTTCTGTCTGTCCGTCTTTCTACCCGTATATCCGTCTGTTTGTCAGTCTGCTCGTATGTTTGTTCGTCTGTCCGTCTGTCTGTCCGTCCGTCTGTCCGTCCGTCTGTCCGTCCGTCTGTTTGTTCGTCTGTGTCCGTCTGTCTGTCCATCTGTCTGTCCGTCTGTCCGTCTGTCTGTCCGTCTGTCTGTTTGTCCGTCTGTCCGTCTGTCCGTCCGTCTGTCTGTCCGTCTGTCTGTCCGTCTGTCTGTCTGTCTGTCTGTCCGTCTGTCTGTCTGTCCGTCTGTGAACACCACTAGGGTCTAAACTATGCGCAGAGTTTTTTCAAACTGAAGAAACACCTGTCCATTTGGCTCGAGTCAAAGCTTTGATATTTTGAAAAAGATCCTTCAAAATTTGGGGGTACTTAATATGTAGACCCCCGGACATTTTCAAAAATTGCTCAAAAACGGTTCCAAATTTTTTCTTTAAATTTCTTGTACTCGTAAGAATAAGGGAAAATCTATATCTATATCTATACTAGTATATAAAGACAGAACTGCACTGACTTACAGCGCGATAATCTCTGAATCTACTTAACCAATACTGATGAAACTTTTATACTAGCTTCCTTTAAAGGTCTGGAGTAACATAGGCTATGATTTACAACCATAAACCTTAACATATTCACAAAATAATTACTTTTCTGGACATTTTTCGACTAGCATTACATCGTAGATTCAAGAATGCATCAATGTTAATAGTTTAGCTTTGCGCCACCTGAGGCGCACTCTTCGTGAAAACTGAGGATGTCTGAGATCTACTGCTCATTTCATCAACAGCCAGAATTATTACGATATTCGCTGGGGTTTGAATACGGCTATTTACACATGTCCGTGAATGTTAGTTCAGAACGTTTGTGTATCGTTTGAAAGACAGCCGTAACAACAGTGGTAAGGAATGTCAATGTACATGTACATGTATTAAGTAATAATATACAGTATGATGTTGAGTTAGGTTGAGAGCGTAAAAAGTATAATAATGTACAATGTAGTTGAGTTAGGTAGAGGTAGTAAAAAGTACAGAATGTATAGTAATGTACAATGTAATGACATAGATATCGTATATTTTCAGAATAACCTCTTATTTACAGAAATTTGTGAATTCTAAATTGTTGAAAACAATGGTGAAGCGGAAGACGCATTTGTCAAAACATACTAAAAGTGCGAAAAGATGGGCTGAATATGAAAGTTCAGAATCGGCTACACAAAGGCAAGAGCAACTTACTGAAGACGACAACACTACAAGGGGAGAAGTCAATTTCAGTAATTCCCTAGGAAGCAGCTCAGCTTTTCATTGTGATCCCCAATTTGATTATTTGCGTAGTCCAGATATTCAGATTGGTCATATGGAAAATGTTTGTATTTTTTGTGGAACAAAAAATGGGCATTCGAACATAATAGCATGTGTAGTTCTAATGGGAAAGTAAAGTTAAGGCCTTTAGTGGAGCCTCCTGACATTTTGAAAAGCCTGCTACTTGGTGAACATCCATTATCAAAGCATTTCCTACGCCATTTGAGACAATACAACTGTCTTTTCTAGATGACATCTTTTGGCTGTACAGAACATAAAGAAGGATTTTATATGCCTACATTCAAAATTCAGGGCCAAATTTATCATCGCATTGGTAGTTTACTTCCAACAACGAACCCTGGATTTCTGCAGGTGTATTTCCTTTCTGAAGCAGACCAAATGTCTTTGCGTCAAAATATTGTACCTAATTTAAATCCAGAAATTGTACAAATGATACAAAGTATGTTGCACACACACAATCAGTATATTAAAAGTTTGAAGGCTGCCATAGAACAAGCGCCTCCAAATATTCTGGATTAAAAAATCCTTATCCGAGCTGACATTATCCCTGTCAATTATAACAGAGGCTGTTTCAACCAACCAACAACAAATGAAGTGGCTATATTACTGGTGGATGAAGATAAAGGGCACCGAGATATTGTATTGCACAGTAGAAATGGAAGGTTACAGCGTGTTTCAGAGTTACATCGTGCTTACGACCCTCTTCAGTATCCTCTCATATTTGTTAATGGAAAAGATGGGTATTGTATTAATATTCCACAAATAATTTCAGGAAGAGGAAACCAAAACCTTTCAAAGAAAATATCTTGCATGCAATACTATTCTTATAGATTTATGTTGACGGAAGGTACAGTGAATTTTCTGCTAATGTTCCAGCAATTATTGAATCAGTTTGTTGTTGACATAGCTGCTAATATGATTACAGAAAGACTTGGATATATCAATCAAAATCAAAAACCATTAAGAGCAGAGAACTACATTCATCTTCGAGATGCAATTAACAATGACGCTAACATAAATCCACAAAATATTGGACAGCAGGTCATTTTACCATCCACTTTTACTGGTTCACCAAGGTACCTCCATGAAAAAAACCAGAATGCTATGACATACGTGAGACACCATGGTCGCCCTGATCTTTTTATTACAATGACGTGCAACCCCGAATGGCCAGAAATCAGATATGAATTGTATGTGGGACAGAATCCTCATGACAGACATGATATTATTTCACGTGTATTTCATCTAAAATACCAAAACTTGATGAATTTGATCACCAAAAACCAAATTTTTGGCACAACTGTATGCCATATGTCAACAATAAAATGGTAAAAAGAGGATTGCCCCATGCTCATATTCTGATTTGGCTTGAAAGAAAAATACAACCAGATGAAATTGACCTAATTATTAGTGCTGAGATACCCAATAAAGAAGAAGATCCTCTTCTTTATTGCATTTTATGTCTGGAGAAATAAAAATTGGCAGAGAAGGAAACGTGGACAACTGGTTGCAGGGCATTTGGGTGTAAGGAAAGATGCTGCTCTTGGAAGAGTTTACACTGTGCATCCAAACTTCACAGAATGCTATTACCTTCGTCTGCTTCTACATCACATTCGTGGTCCAACTTCTTTTGCTATGCTAAAAACAGTGAACAGTATTGTACAGCCTTCTTACCAGACAGCGTGTAAGAAACTGGGCCTCATAGAAAATGATGAGCATTGGAAACACACGCTGAGTGATGCTGCACTTACACAGTCACCATCACATATTCGTGAACTATTTGCGATACTAATGGTATTCTGTCAGCCATCTGATCCAAGCAGTTTGTGGTGTGAATTCAAGGAAGTCATGTGTGAGGATATTCTTTTTCAAAAGCGTTTGCATGAAGACAACCAAGATTTACCATTCTCAGTGGATGTATTCAATGAAGGATTAATTATTCTAGAAGACATTATTGCATCTTTCTATAAGCGACTTTGTGATTTTGGTATTCTTGAGCCAAGTAGACAAAGTTCTGACTATACAAGAGATACATATAGTATGTGTGATGTGCATCGATACCTAAAAGAAAATTTGCCAAAATTAGTTCTTGATCAAAGAACAATCTTCAGCGCAGTTACTGACAGTGTTCAAAATGACAATGGTATCCTGTTCTTCATTGATGCCCCTGGAGGCACCGGTAAAACGTTGGTAATCAATTTACTTATTGATAAATGTAGATCAGAGAGAAAAACTGTCATTGCAGTCGCGTCTTCTGGAATCGCAGCAACATTATTAAAAGGTGGGAGAACAGCACATTCTACCTTTAAATTATCTTTGAACACAACTTTTATAGAACAAGCAACGTGTAATGTTAGTAAGAATAGTTCTATTGCAAAGATTTTTCGTGATTCAGTATTAATTATCTGGGATGAGTGCACCATGAGCAACAGATGTCACATAGAAGCTGTTGACAGAATGTTACGGGATGTACGATCATCTTCCAAATTAATGGGAGGAGTTACTGTTGTATTTTCTGGCGACTTCCGGCAAGCCTTGCCTGTAATTGCTAAAGGCACTAGAGCTGATACAATCAAAGCAAGCTTAAAGACATCCCCAATTTGGCAGAATGTTAAAATAATGACTCTCAGTACAAACATGAGGGCTTTGTTAACTGATGACTCAGATTCTGCGCAATTTGCAGCATTGCTTCTCGCAGTTGGAAGCGGTTTAGTTACCAATATCAATAGTCAAAATATATTAGTAGATCATCGGTATGGTCACGTGATGATATAAGAGGATGTGCAAACAATCCTAAATAAGACACACTCATGGTTTTGTGAAAGAGTTATACTGTCTCCAAAAAATAATGTGGTAGATGAAATTAATCATCAAATCCTACAGCGCTTTCAAGCAGAAACAAAAGAATATCGATCATTTGACACTGTTCTGAATGATGACGAGAGTGTTCATTATCCACCAGAATTTTTAAACTCGCTCAACCCAGCAGGTCTTCCACCACATATATTAAATTTGAAAATTGGTACACCTATTAATTTTACTTCGTAACCTCAATGCTCCAAAACTTTGTAATGGAACACGACTTCAAATAATTAATTTTGCCAACAATATTTTACACACCAGAATTCTTACTGGTCCAGCATCTGGTGAAAATGCTCTAATACCCAGAATTACTATGATTCCGTCTGATTTACCTTTTCAATTTAAAAGGCTGCAGTTTCCCATTAAACCATGCTTCGCTATGACAATAAATAAAGCACAAAGACAATCCTTCAAGTTTGTTGGTGTCGATTTTAGAGAAAGCGTCTTCTCTCACGGTCAGCTGTATGTAGCACTCTCCCGTGTTGGGTCAAAAGATAACCAATTCTTGCTTCTTCCAAAAAATAATGAAACTGCCAATGTGGTGTACCCTGAAGCTTTGGTTTAATTTACAAAATGTGTCGTTTTACATAAAACATTCTACAGTGATTCTGTACATTTGTTGTAATTACATTTTCTTCACATGCCAGTTGTCTTCTTTGCAGTTAATTTTGACCCTGTTGAACTTTGTTTAATTATGAGCTAGAGACTAAGTAGTGCAGTGATATGTAATGCAACAACGGTTATTTAAATGTGGAGACAAATAAATGTGTTGTTTTGTATATCAATTTCTCCCAATTAATGCAATCATCCATTTTTTGTACAAAAAATAGGCAAATATTAATTTATATAAAAATATTTGTCGATGCAAATAAAATATTCTTGGAGTTCTTGGTTTCTATTTCATTATTCAAATTTCAATATCAGTGGTCTCTAGCACTTCTGATGAAGTTAATATTGATTTGTTAAGTGGTTCAGTACACTGTCAATTTATTGTTTACTAGCTGAAGTACCCGGCGTTGCCCGGGCATTATTACAGAATATTATTAGACAGGAAAACTAATTCCATCTTTTCATGCCATGCGGCTGGGCCTACGTCTCTATCTTTCATTGCATCTCTTCTCCGCCCTTCTCCTTCCTGCCATGATCTGTCCGTCTCCGTCCCAATAGCCATGTGTTGTCTTGACCCCCAATTTTTCATTTACTTTTGTATTTATGATTCAACAATTACGTTTGGACATCTATATCGCGCTTGAAATCTACCTTCTAGCGTCCTCGTGTGAGAACTCTCACATGATATACTCCGCTTACAATAGGAAGTCCCGTCAAGGTCAAGAGTTCGCAGATCAGTTTCAAATCTTTCTTTATGAATATAAATGAAAAAATATAAAAGAGAGTAAGTTTTACAAAGTGACTATTTATTAATAGCTTTAGTACAATATAGAAAACTCCACAAAAATAATATACGTGAGTGTACAAGTATTTTATTTTGTAATTTAGATTTGTTTATTGTTTTTCGTTATAAAGTGAAAAATATATTGGAGCTGGAAATTTAAATAAAAAAATATTTTTTTGAAGAAAAGTGAGGAAGGTAGATTGGAACTTTCCAGTTGGGGGTCAAGACAACACATGGCTATCGGGACGGAGACGGACAGATCATGGCAGGAGGGAATAGGGCGGAGAAGAGATACAATGAAAGATATAGATGTAGACCCAGCCGCATGGCATGAAAAGATGAAATTAGTCTTCCTGTCTAATAATATTTTGTAATAATGCCCGGGCAACGCCGGGTACTTCAGCTAGTACAATTATAAAGGTGGCATAGAACCGGTTTTCACGGTTAAGTGAATTTTCGAAAATTGCAAAAGTTTGAATTCTTTCTGCCTTTTCCTACAACTACATAATTGAAGATAAACATTTTTCCTTCAAATGAAATTTGTTCCCCATTGTGAGTTTTTTTCTTAAGGTCTAGTAAATTATTTAAAAAATTCAATAGTTTTCGCGCAATATTGCGTGCACAATGTGCAATTTGAAAAAATTACAAAAACAATATTTTCTCAAAAACGCTGCAATTTTTTTCTTTAAACTTTTGGTACGGATATTACTAAATATACTCTAAGAGATGACGTGAACGCCATGTTGCTCTACTCTTTTGTTTTTTTCAAAAATTACAAAAATATATATTTTTTGACGTCTCTCACATCGTTAAAATTTCGTTTTCAGAGAAAATAGCTCAAAATTCCGCGTTTTCAGAAACGCTCAAACGCCATTTTCTCATAAATGGCTCCAAATTTCTTCTTCAAACTTTTCGAACGGATAGTGCTGGTTGCACTCTTTAATATGATGTCATGTCGGGGATTTTTTTTTATTGTTTCAAAAATTACACAAATGTAATTTTTTTGAAAGATCTCTCACACCGTTAATGTACACATTTCCAGAAATTTGTAAATACTTTTCTATTTGTGAGTTAAAGTGCTTCAAATGAAATTTTTCGAAAACTCAAAAATTTTCTGTGAAAAACAGCTCCAAATTTCGAATTTACAGTACCGCTTAAATGCCATTTTCTTAAAAAACGGCTGCAATTTTTTTAAAGAAAAGTGCCATATAGGACAATGTTTTGATGTTCTTTAATATATTTAAAATAATATTTCCGTTCTACTGTTAAGAAACCGAAAAATTAAGAAAATGTTTTAAAAAAGTTTTTCGGGTGACGATAGATGGCAGCTGGCAAGAGTAAGTCCGAGTAGCTAGCCGAGAAAATGAAACAGAAAACTAACACGGTAAATTCTTTCCCATTCTGTAGCACCATTGTTTTAAATATGTTCCACCCCTCTAATAATTAGTCACAAAAGTCTTTCTTAATGCAATTTAGCTCTCAATTTTATATATTTAATTTATGTCATTTGCAATTTTACTTACCCATATACATACGTATATACGGCTTATATAGCTAGTATGGGGAAAGTTATGTAATGCTGCGGAAAATCGATTTCGAAATTTTAATGGAAATACACGTTTTGGGGTCCCCTGATACCGAAAAAGTGTTTATTTTTAAAGCGTCCGTCCGTTCGTTCGTCCTTCTGTCCGTTAGTCTGGTCTGTCCAATCTGTCTTTGAACACCACTAGCGCCCAAAGCGTAAGTACAATTTCTTCGAAAATTTCCCAGGGCAATATGGTTCCACTCGAGGCACCGCTATTTTGAAAACCTTTCTTCAAAATTTCGGGGTACTTTATATGAAGCCCCCGAATATTTTCGATATGTTCTCAAACTAAAATTATCTCAACAGGAAAACTCAAATATTTTCGGTGAAAAACAGCTTCGAATTTCGCATTTACAGCAGCGCTTAAACGCCGTTTTCTTAAAAAAAATTCCAAATTTTTCAAAGAAAATTGCCATCTAGGTTGACGTTTTTCTGTTCTTTACTATTCTTAAAACAATATTTCCGTTCTATTACGAAACCGAAAAATTAAGGTATTGTGAAAAAAATTAACTTTGGGCGGCGATAGATGGCAGCTGGTAAGAGTATGTGGCAAGTCCGAATAGCTAGTCGAGACAAAAGGAAATAAAAAGGAGTGCGAGAAAGTCTGTGCCATTCTATAGCTCCACCAGTTTATACATATTGAGTAATTGTCACAGAAATTTTTACTTTTTTCATAAATTTGTAATTACGTTGACGAAAGCTTTCGGTATGCCGGCCATTCCCGCTAGTTTTAATTTCATAGTAGTGACAAAGCAAGTAGAGGATGTAGAAGAGCATATGCGTTTGACAAAACCTTAAGTAGGTAAATCTTTGGTGAATAATATGAAGAAAAGCGATACATTACGTCACCAATGCAGTATTTACCTGTTGTGTCTTTACAATGAGAAGACGAACTCTTATTCTTACAACATTTATTTAACACAACATATATGTACATGATGGTCGCTGGTAGGCGAACTGGATAAGCCGGAGGCTCAGTATCTATACTGCGATTTTTCTAAGAGCGACTCTCAAGGAAACTCAAATCCCATCTTCGCGATGGAATATGTCACGGCATTTCGCGTCTTTCTCAGTCGTTCCGCTAGATTTCGCACGATCGCGACCGTATGAAGCAGTGCTTGCGATCATGCGACTTCTACCGGCAAGACCGAGAAAAGACGCGAAATGCCGTGACATATTCCATCGCGAAGATGGGATTTGAGTTTCCTTGAGAGTCGCTCTTAGAAAAATCGCAGTATACGGCCGACTGCCGTGTTGAGTGGCAGGAGACGGGGTCTCTGCTATCTGCAGCTCGCAGGTCAGGTTCTACCGCGTGAGCGGCGTTGCGTCACTCCTCGGAGATGAGGTTACGAAGCCTCCGAGCTATCTTGGCTCGTGGCGGTGGGGCCGTGACAACGGCCGCGGCGAGCGGGGAGTGTTGCCGGGTGAGAGTAGGGGCGATGGTGGAGCCGTCGCCCAGGTGCCGAGAGGCTGGAGCGCGGGGGCCAAGTAGGAACCGCGGCAGCGGTGAGGCCTTAGCACCACCCGGGCGATTCCAGGCGGAAACGTCGCTAGCCGAACGTGGCGACGGCAGCGGTGCCGTCCGCTCGGCAGTGGCGAGGCCGGGATGTGGTCGCGTCGCTGGCAGAGCGTCGTGGCGGCGGCGGGGCCGGCGCCTGGCGGGGCGAGACAGTGGCGTCGTGGAGTCCATTACCTCGGCGTGACGTGTCGTGGACACGGTCTGCAGGCTCGTGCTGGCGGGTGCGTACGCTGGCTCTCTGCTGACTACTGGCTGACTCTTGGCTGACTCGTAGCTGACTGACTGTCTGTTGCTTGTCCACCGGGTTATACACCCTGGTGGGCCAATGAGAAGTCAGTTCTTGACTACGGGTCAGTGTGCAGCGAGTTCGTGCTGCGCCCTCTTGGTGGAGTTTCGAGACTGCTGGCGCGCATTTTTTCGACATTTTATTAATTTTTCGGTCTCCTAATAGGGTAACAAAAATATTATTTTAAGAACATTACATAAACAGTTAAACTTTGTCCTAAATGGCAATTTTCGTTGAAAAATTTGGAGCCGTTTTCAAGAAAATGGCGTTTAAGCGCTAATGTGAATGAAATTGGTAGCTCTTTTTCACAGAAATTTTTTGAGCTTTCGATAAACTTCATTTGAAGTCATTTCAAGCACTTACACTCACAAATTCAATAGTGTTTACAAATTGCTGGAAATGTGCATTTTAACGGTATGAAAGAACTTTCAAAAAAATATTTGTGTAATTTAAAAAAAAATGAACTTTAGCCATATTAAAGAGTGCAATTAGTACCATCCATTCGAAAAGTTTGAACAAAAAATTTGAAGCCATTTTTGAGAAAATGGCATTTGAGCGTTTCTAAAAATACGGAAATTTGAGCTAGTTTTCACAGAAAACTATTCAATTTTCGAGAAATTTTATTTGACATTATTTAAAGCACATGTACATATTAATATAATAACGGGAACAAATTGCCACTAATGTAAATATTAACGACGTGAGAGACAATTAAAAAATACATTTTCATATTTTTTGAAAAAACAAAAGAATAGAGAAGTATGTAAATGTCATCTCATAGAGCACATTTAGCACTATCCCTAAAAAAAGTTTTAAAAAATTTGGAGGCGTTTTTGAGAAAATCTGTTTTTTGTAATTTTTTAAAATTTCAAATATTGCGTGCAATATTGCACTAAAACTACTAAAATTTTCAACTTTTCATGAACTTAATAAAAGAACTCACTTTGGACAACAAATTTTATTTAAAGGAAAAATCTCTATCTTCAATTTTGTAGTTCTATGAAGACGCCAAAAAATTTCAAACTTTTGCAATTTTCGAAAATTCAGAGTCAACCGTGAAAATGGGACTTATGCCACATTTATAAGTGTATTACACTTTATCCTTACAAGAAATTTAAAGAAAAACTTTGTAGCGATTTTTGAGAAAATTTTGAAAATGTCCGAGGGGCTTCATGTAAAATACCCTCAAATTTTGAAGAAATATTTTCAAAATCGCGGTGCCTCGAGTGGACGCAGATCGACCGGTGAATATCCATTATGGAAGAAATTGCGGTACGGTTTATTGCGAATATAATTTACGCGCTAGTGTTGCTCAAAGACTGACAGACGGACAGATAGACAGACGGACGGACGGACGGACGTTTTGAAAAGACCCACTTTTTCGGCATCAGGCCAAAACGTTTATTTCCACTGAAATCTCGAAATCGATTTTCCGCAGCATTACATAACTTTCCCTACACTATGTATATTATTCCGTATTTAAGTAGCGTTTATTGTCGACAGAACAATTTTTTATACGTGGTGGTAGTTTTGCATGGTGGTAGTTTTTTATGCATGGTGGTAGTATTCCGTATATACGTACGTATACGAGAAAGTGAAAATATTAAGACTTTAAACTGAAATTAAATAAACTAGATATCGTCTCCTGTATTATTTCAGTAGTATACCTTTGGGTTGCTGCTCTCACACGCAACCAATCTTTATAAATGAGGCCTCGAAAGAAAGATAATCTAACGGAGACATGACGAATTGCACTTTGACTTTAAAAATATGAAGGATTAAAAAAAACGCATCTAAATATTCAAGTCAAATGCATCCCGCAAGACTTGGGCCAAAGTTTTCGTCAAATAACTCCTAAACCAAGCGTTTTAGGGACTTAAAAACGCAAATTTTGAGGTCAAAGGCCTCAAAGAAACGTATTTTACACTATAATCAATAAGATGAGACATTCTTTGACATTCAATATAATTTTCGGTTCCGCGCCTCAGTACTATCAAGGCCACCTCAATATATTCAGCCCTTGATGCTGGTATCCATTTTTTGACGATACACTTAGAAGGCCTAGATTCCTCAATCTTTAATTCCTCAATATTTACGCTTTCTGTATACACCGTGGTTTGTGCAGCCTGATTAGGTTTATTTGCATAATCATTAATTGAAGATTTGCTCTCTAGCAACAACTAGAAGTAGTTATAGTTGCTTGATACCTATGAAGATTGTTTCTTATGCGTGTAGTGAAACTATTCAATTAACGTTTTGCCATGGTCTGTAAGTGCTGTGTACTTAATTGTGGAGGGATGTGGATGTTCAGTGAAGTGTGAAGACTGTGTTTGTGTTTTACCTGCACCAATATTTTCACTATCATTCGATGAAATTTTCCAGTCAGCTGGTTCAGACACGTAGCTTTCTCAATAGTTTTTGTGACAATCACGAAAAGCTAAAACCAGACAAAGAATATTGAATAATTACTTCAAATGTTTTAAGGAGGAGTTGGGAATTGTTCCAAGAAAATTCTGCATAATATTAAATAAATATTTCTTGAATATTTCTTTTACACACCAATTGCGTTTTTTTATTTTTATTTGTTATTATGTTAGTACATTGCAAGTTACCTTTATAGATTTTTAAACAAATAAACACGTTTTATTAACTACTTTTCCTCTTAGAATGAAAATAGAAGGACAGGGATGGGTGTGGAGCAGGCGCGGCTCGTCATTAAAGGCTGTAAGGCGGAGCCTCTCCTAGAGAAATCGCCGTCCAAAATAAATTTAAAAATATGTTTAAAATATATTTATTTATTTATTATTAATGGATTTCTGAGTTGTATTATGTAAAAATCATATCAAACTTTTTCTTTGTCGGTGCGTTAATGACCGTCCGTAACGCATTTAAAGCTGTTGGCAGGGAAGAGTGAAGCGTTAGGCTCCCACTTTATTCTCCCATAAGGCCTGTATAAAACGAGGAGGCGTGACGTCATGCATTCACTGCAGACGCTTACCAGCGAACGAAGGCTGCGGCGAGACAGCCTTCGGTGGAGTCTAGGGTCTGAAGAACGGCGGGCTCACCAGATAGCATTACTGTGCACCTCCGCGAGTAGCATTGCCCTTCAACTAGTTTTCCCAGTATGCGGTAGGAGCGCTATACTTAGGTTTTTCTTTCTTGGCGCATGAGGTCTTGTCTTTCTGGGGCCCGGCAAAATCGTTGTGAAACAGAACATACGAGTACTTGTGATTACTAGTACTAGTAACTTGTAACCTTTGTGAAACGAGTTCCAGGATGGAATATCTCACGGTATTTCGCGTTGTTCTCAATCGTCTCTATCAAACTTATTATTAATAGAAATACAATGCAGGCAATGCAATGAACTGTAATGTAATGCAATGCATTTGCAGCCTTCCCCATTTATAAAACCACGAGCCGCGACTGGTTTGGAGTCTAACATGTGAGAGTTTTCGCACGGGTACGCTGGGGCAGTGGGGGAAAACTTGTGCTCTGGCACAATACAAAGAACAAACTTTTTAAAGTAGCTAAAGTAAATTATCTTTATATAAATGAAAAAAATCAAAACGCGCTAGCCTACAATACTACGTGAATTAATTTTAAAAAATAACTAAATTTAAAATTATAGAAAGAATAGCGCAAGTCACTCGACAACTAACAACGATCGCAGTCTAAACGTACGATTTAAATGTTGGTGGTATCTGGAAGTATATACATAAACGCTCTGCTGCAAACTCATATTGTAAATAATACACCGTTTGATATTAAACCCAAGATATTCAATATGTAAACAGTCGCCGTTTGTGAACGGTTGGTGAAAGACCTTCGCGGCGTCGAGACTGTTTCGTGGAGACAAGGAGTGTGAGAAAGGTGGCCGTAGGTGATAGAAGCGTAACTACAGCAATTCATGGTCTTAGCACGAAGATCATATGAACAAACATCATCATTTGATCAACATTCCCATGTACCGAAGTTAAGTCTAAGCCTCCTAAATTGTTTCTAAAGGCAACAAATGGTATTTAGTACTCAAAGGTGAAAATATTACTTTGATTATTTTTATTTATTATTCTTGAGGAATTTAAGAACGCAGAAAATAATCCAATACTTTTTAGTATACAAATAATTTTTCAATTTTCGCACCGCAGCAAGCTGGCACCCTCACTCTCCAAAACCTCTCGGTTCCTCATAACAAATCAAGGAAAGTTAAATAATATTGTAAAGAGTAGCCCGATCCGGTGTTTTCGCACTACTTTACTTGGCTTTCTCAAGAGTAAAAACCTTTTCTCTATAATTTTTGTGACTATCGAGGAAAGCGAAAAACTAACTCTCAAGGAAGATTGAATAATTTCTTCAAATGTTGTTTTTAAAGAAGTATGAATTGTTGCAAGAACATCTCTCTATAATGCTGAATAAACTTTTATTGAAAATTTGTTTTCAACATCAATTGCATTGTTATTTTGTTTGATATTTTGTAAGTACATTAGTAGTTCCTCTCCTTCCGTCTCCTTTACAGAAAGGATAGACAAATGGATAGGGAAAGGGTGGGGTTTAACATGCGAGAGTTCTCGCACGGGTACGCTAGTTCTGTTTTAATTTTCCCCTCTCCAGTTGCCCTGGAGATATTCTTGCAAACAACATTTTTAATGAAACATGCTCTCCACAGTTTCAAAAGAGCCCTCAACTACCAATCAAGATAGAGTGGATGTTTCAAAATCCTTACTAAACATAAGGGGAGCCCCGGCCCCCCTCCGTTCTTGCTGATAATGTGAAGTCAACTCCGCTACCCAAGGTTTTTTAAATTGGTCCTCAGTGACGTCTGAAAGAGAATTAGGAGATACACAACTTGAACTGAATTTGAAGCTATTGATCGTATATTCGAGTATTACACGATATCATTATTATATTCGAATATTACACGATACCAACTCTAAACTACCTAATGATTTATCTACTACCTAATCCTATTTTCTTTGTTCCCAAAGCCTCCTGAAGTTTCCCGTTTAAAATATAAGTCAATATTGGACTATCCATACAAATTCGATCTCTTCAAGATAAACATAAACATTGATTTTATCATAATTTTTAGTCTCCAAATGTCAACCGAAGTGAAGAAGTTGCATTTGCTTCTTTTATACAAAATGTGTAAAAGTATATCGATCAAGTTTGACTGCAATATGCAGTACATGAGTGTATTTGTTCTACCTTATATCTTATGATTAACAAATACGAAGATGCCGACGCAAAACAAAAATAATGAATAGAAGAAAATGCATAATGACTAAAATATATTACCTTCGAACATCCTGTGATTTTAGATAAATGTAATGACTACTCATCCCAAAATGACATTAAAAGTAAGTCACACATGTATTCCCACAAACCTGTAAACCTACGTGGGTTTTCTTTCTGCCAAAATTCGTGCGTTTGTATATTTTTTTCAAGTAGAATGGTTTCTACAAATACGAATCTCATCTTCAGCGAGTTAAACTGCAAACAACCAAGCCAAGCGCAAAATCAAGAAGATATTTCTGTCGTACTTCAATTTCATTATTTGTATCATTTATGAAACGTCACTGTGTCTTGAATTATTGAAAACACATAGTTTACGCTATATATTCCTTCGTTTTAACACTAAACAATGTTATTTTTGGCAATGATCTCATTAGCGAATACCTTAATCAATGATCTTTATACATGCGTTTTTGAACCGCACGTGTTTCCCTCCTTTCTATGTGTAGGTGGCCCACACGCATGACGTTTCGCCGGTTTTGAGACGCCACTACCGGCTACAAATAATCTTACCAGAGTTAGTCCTTTCACGTGGCGATAGTTCGTGTAACAGAAAATCGAACTTGAACGTCTTGTTCACTTCTATTTCATATTTCTGAGAACGATTCCGGTCTTTTAGCCAGTTACTAATGTTTCAAGATTATGCGACCATTTCTTAACCTCAAAAACGTAAATCATAAATCGTCTTGTGATTGAAAGTGGTCCGAAGTTTCCCGATTAATATGCAAGCCGTGCGAGTTATTATAGTGGGTGCTGGTGCTTCTGGAATAGCAACAGCGAGTCGTCTTTTGGAAAATGGTTTTACAAATATCACAGTATTAGAAGCGGAAAATAGAATCGGCGGTCGAATTCACACTGTTAATTTCGGTATGTATTATTTAGAAATAACTAGCAAATCCCATCTAATGAATGTGATTTACAACCATTCAATTTTTATTTTATTGTATTTTTTTTCTATGTTGTAGCTGATGGAATTGTCGATATGGGTGCTCAGTGGGTGCATGGGGAAGAAGGAAATGTTGTTTTCCAAATGGCAAATCCTCGGAACCTGTTGACAGAAAGTATTACTTCCCTTTTTGATAGCACTACTGTATATGTGGAATCATCTGGGAGAGCTTTCGGATTTCAAGAAATGCCTGATGTGTTTGAAATACTCAGTAACATTGATAAGGATAGCAAGATTTTTTTCAAGACCAACACTGGTTCAGTAGGGGATTACTTCATTTCTGAGTAAGTAATACATGTAAAATTTTTGTTAATAAAATTTTAATGATCATTCACTCTTTACATGTCAATACAAATATAATAAGGAAAATATTTGAATTAACTACATATCGCATAGAAAATATACATGCATGAACTTTTCTGAAATATGCTTTAATTTTATGCACTTATAAAAATATAATCACAGTGAACAAGCAACAAAACATTACATACATCATGATTCAATTATTTGTTGACGATTGTTTCTTTTCCTTCTACATCTCCACAACATTCTGTCAGCAAGATTACCGATACTGCTAGATTTAGCCCATGTTTCAAAAACTGCATCTTTCATAAGTGTTTTCTTAGTTAAGTGAATTAAATCATCAGGTATGACACAACGAATTTTCTTGTTTAAACATCCATTGTTCACGTAGTACTTCTTCATCAATGTGTATATAAACCTTGTGTATTTGCAGTCGATGTACATAGATTCAAATTGAAGTGGTGGTCTCAAGTCCACTATAGATTTCAAATAACCCTCTGTAATAATTGGAATAACATAGTCCACCTGAAACAAGTTCTCCATGAGATACAAAAATCACTAAAATATTAAAATTTATGAAATTAAAATAATACATACCTGTGGAAATGTTCCACTAATGAAAAGCTCTGGATTAGGTGAAACCCTATTTTCTTGTTCATTCAAAATCATCACACCAATAATTTGTCCATCTTGTCTGTTTGCCCGTAATGATTTTGCTATTTGAGTAGCATGGTTTATTCCATCATCAGCAAAAGTTAACATCACTATACAGTCATATCGCTGTAAAATGAAATGGTCATTAAATTTACAGAGATAATTTTCATCCCATAATTCACTAAATTTGAAAGCCTTTATTTAAAACAGAGCATTTACTCCTGTTACTTTGACATTTTTAACTGTGTTAATTGCAAATATTCATTCTGAAGCCACTTGCAAAAGTGGATTTTGTAACTTACTGGCTTGTCTTTGTTCTGTTGCCGTGTTCTCTCTGTATTGTTAATTTGCACCACTTGTACATTCCTTGGCATGTTTGTTGGAGCTAAATTCTGAATACATTGGTGCTCAACTTTAGGTGATCTGGGAGTTACTAAAACTCTATTGCTTGATAAGCATGCTCTTTCAAGACTTGCAAAATAAGAGGTGGTGTTGGTATAAAATTTGGTCGGATAATATTTTCCACCATCTGTTCTCTTTGATTATAAATTAGCTCTCTGTTCTCATCAGACCCTTCTCCATCTAGACACGAATAAAAATCATGAGATTCCAAACATACTTCTTTATATAGCTACACTACATTCATAATTAAAATAAAAATATTTTTAAACAAATTCTCAAGCAGTAGTCTCTGTCAATCTCCTTGATTTCTTGGTTTTATAACTCTTAGGAATTTAACAAACTTTGACTTGTATTAAAATAAATTTAATTTATGTTTACTCTAGGTTTTAAAAAACATCCTCAATAAATTTAATTTAAATTTATTATTTGACACTCCTAAATTTATTTTGCATTTGCCATTACCTTCCTGTTTAATTCATATTCTTTTAAATTGTCTTAATTAAAACTCGCAAACAATTAATACAAGCATAAAAATTTGAAGTTATCAACAACTAGCTTTTTTCTTATTCAGATTTGCCTTTGATTACATACTTTAAATTAAACTACTTCTGTAAACACTTAAAAAATTATTGCAAGCTCTACAAAACTTAAATTCTTTTAATATTTAATTAATTAATTAGTATACATGCACCAGTATTGGCCACTTGCATAATTTTCTTAAAATTCATCGGCTATGGTATTAAATTCCTCATGTGCAATTCAATGGTTAATTAGTGTATCTTTTTCTGAATCAATTCCTTGCCAAATTTTCAAGCCAAATTGTATCTCTCTCTCTCTTCTTTTTTTTTCATTAATTTATTTTGAAATCCAGATTTTTGATCTGGTAGTGGCTAAGTTTTGGGAATTGTCAGGTACTTGATTTAGTAATGCCCACTTGAAATACTACCTCCTGAAAGTATTTGAGGCACTTTTAAGTCCAAAAAAGGAGTGCATTACATTATTGCAATGTTTTCAATGTATTCTTTACACATAAAAGAAGAGAAAAAAATAAATTCTCTTCATTCTAAATCAAGCTACTTGAAGGCATGAGTTCCAAGTTCTGCAAGTTTGAAACAAGTTGAGTTTTCAATTCTTATTTTAAAAAGTTTGTTTGAAGTGGCCACTATTGGTGCCATTACCCCTGTGATGAAATCCTGCATGGTTTTGCTTTCTCTTAAAAAATTTACACAAAACAAATTTCTATTGTTCATACACACACTTAGAAAACTACGAAAAATTAATATAAAATGAATGCACTAAACTAAAACCAAAATCATTAAACATTGTTTTCACAGAAAGTGAAACCAAAACTTTTTCTTTCAATATGTGTATTACTTTGGAACTAGAACCAAATTAAACTTTTGTTTTTAAGATTTTTCATAAATACATTTAACTTGTTATGCTGGGTCGGTGTAAGAAGTGACACACGGTGTAAAAAATCAAGGTCTTAGTTTATCAGAGAGCAGACATTTTGTTCTTTGCTTCAACTATTAACTATTTAACTTTTTTTTACATTTAACTATTTCCTCACAATTAATAAGGACTTATTATCATCATTACTTTTGCCGAGAATGGGAAAGAAATGTTTGTAAACGTAGGTATAATCTCTGTTTCACATGAATACAGCCAACTCGACAATACAGAAAACTAAACACAATTGAATAAAATTCATTAGAATTATGACACTCGTAGATGACAGTTGTGGTCAATGTAAGAAATACTGAAATGTAGTGTTCTTCTGAAGGTTGAGAGTGATAAAATGTGTGATTGCAGCATGTGCAATGTTTTGCTCTTCTTCTTTTTTTTTTATGTAAAGAAATGTCACAATGTCAAATTTTTTTGGTTTTCAAGATCTGGTTACCTTATGGAAAATGCTAAATTAATTTGTTTTCATAGAGCTCAGATAATTATAAAATATTTGTGTGCAAATGCAGTTTTATTTAGTGCAGTGTAGATTAGAAAATAGACATGAATCAACGCATTTAGGGCTTTCCAAACAAATTTTATTTTGCACATTTTTGTACTTTTGAAGGTTATTTTGTATTTCTGCATGTAAGATTAATTTTTTAACACACAAGGGAAAACGTGGTAATAATGTTCATTTATTATACAATTATCGATTTGTCACATATACAATAACTTAAAATATGTTGTATAATGAAGGACTTTTCAAAACAGAAATGCAAAATAAAATACAAGTCTTTTTGAATTTGGAAGTATTGTGATTTTCAGTTAATAGAAAAAACTGTCATTTAGGCCTTCACAGGAGAGATTCATTTCATTACTTTTGCAACAATTTCCAATTGGTGTAGACCTGCCCATTATTTTCAAGAGTAAAAAAATTATTGAAAATAGAATTAATGTTCAATGAAAATGAAAGGCCTATTTTAAACTGATAGAAAGGCGATATTTGGTTTGTGGTAAGTATGAAAGAAAACCTAAAATTTCGTAGTCTAGTTTTCTTAAAGTCAATAGTTTTATAAAACAACAACCTAAAAAAAACTATTGTGATCTAAACTAAAGGCGAAATGTAAACAAATTGTATGCAATCAGAACAATGAAAATATATTTTAATACCACTTTCTTGTGACAAAACACATTTTCATTTTCGTTACCTAGTATCTGTTTAGTTATGAAATGTATCTTAAATTCTTTTGCATGTACAAACTTAGTTGATGCAGAAATTAAGTTGCATTTATGCAACATGTCAAGTTTCTAATTTTAATATGTTTAATACACATATGAAACTTCAGCATTGCTGCGTATTAATTATAGCCATTTTATTTGTTTGCTATTGCATTTCTAACCTCATAAAGTTCATATCCAGACCAAATTCATGAAAATACCATTATAATACAATGTAACCCAATAAATAAGTTAATTAAATATTGCTTGTACTACTTCAGTTAAAATTTTGTCTTTTAGATCTGTTTTAAAGCATGTACAACGTACTCCATTTTACATTTACCCCCAATTAACAGTAATTATCTAACTTTAGTACTAGACTTTACCACTAGTTACAGATACCCATTGATCAACTGTTATGAGAAAATTTGCTGTAAAGCAGCTATCTTCTAGCTTCCTACATGCAACAGGGTACAATTTCAAACAAGATCTCTCATTTGTTTTTATTGCCTCTGACATCTTACTTCATAAACTACAAAAATAAACTCTTTTCAGTATACCTCAAACTACAGAATTTCTGATGAAAGTATTATACATAGAAATTACTGTAAAATTTTCAGAAAATTCCTTATTTGATATATCTAAATGTAGATGAATCCACTGATCTCATGCGATTTTAATATAGGCTATTCCATTTGTGAAATTAAAACCAATAGTGTTTAACTCTGCATATAAAATGTCCCAATTAGGACAGTGTATCTCAAAAAATTTATTGCTTTACTAGCCGATTTTTTTTTTTTACGGCTCCTCCTTACTGGCCAGTAATAAGTTGTGACTCCTCTATCTTAGGAGGTGATATGTATCAATCGCTATGTTGATGTGCAATAAACCGAGTGTGTACTATAACATAACCTCTGATTTTAATATGCTTTCAGTTATTTTCAATATTTGATGCATTTTGGACGTAATTTTATTCATGGAATAGTCCTATTAAAATACCACTTGTGCTTTGGAAATTCTCAGATAAATCCCCTCCTCGCTTTGCGAGTCAGGGATTTATCAACAATTTGCAAAGCACTTGTGGTATTACCTACTATACTTGACAGTGATGAAACAAAAATTACCCGTACGTAACTGCATATTACTGAATCCAGGAAGGGTTTAGCACAGCTAATAGTAAAATGTATGTGTTAAAAATTTTAGATGCGTTTTTCCAAGATTTTAAGTACATTTTATAAGGTTTCTGTCTTAGTCCTTTCTACCACATACAAAAACAGATTATATTTATGTCCTAAAAACAGCGAATATACGAACATAACAAACTAATTTTGGTGGTGAATTCCTATTGTTCCCCTGACAATAGAAAAGACTGTTAAACTTATATAAAAATAGGATTATATTATATTTTATATGAATAACATAAATTGAAGTAATATGATTACTCGCAAACTAAAATTCAAATTAAAATAAGATTCAAATTAGGTAAAAAATAATGCTTGAGATTTTAACTTTCTAATTTGGTCCTTTAATACTTTTAATATCCTTCTTCACCTTCCATGCTAGCAATAATCTCAGTTCAACAAATAAATTCCATAATTAATTTAAATATTACAAAATATTTTGACAACCTCAAAGTTCAAACATAACCTTAAATTAACACACTGCAGACATCATTAAACCACTTACTTGAAAATCCAGAATCAACAGAATCAATACGGTTTTCTTCATCACTTGTTTCATTAATAGAAGTATATTCTTGTCTGTTCCCATGATGATCTTTCAAGATGTCATCGGCAAGACCTAATATATGTAATAAATAAAAAGTTTGTTCTTTGTGATATTGTAGGTGCACAAGAAAACGTTATCCAAAAATTGTCATTTTGTGCAAGAACAATTTTATCTTTATAAGAGTCATTAATTTTGCTACCAAAGTCTCTTTTACTTTCTGAGCAGTCTTTTGAACTGTTTACTTCTAAATACACACTTTTCTAAACATTTTTTCATTGGTCTAAAAACATATTTCTTGTGCACTGATGATTAAATATACTTAAAATATATTCAAATGATTTAAACATACTGTTGAAAAGAGGAAATGTTTGATGAATGGCATCTTTACGTTTCATATCAACCAAAGCTTGAACAACTTTTTGAATTGTAGAATCATCCTTCTGTATGTAATGTTGAAGTACATAATATGTGTATCCTTCATTTCCCAGTTTACTGCATTCAATTACCTGAAAAATGTTATGCCAAGAATATGTACATATTATACTTAGACAAATTAGTCCCATTGAGTGTAAATAACATAATCATCTGAAATGCTGTTTAGATTGATGATTCGAGAAATACTGCTACTCTTAAGTAGCATAAAATTTCTGAAGATTAAATATTTCAGAAGGCAAGTGAAATAAAAAATGAGCTTACTCTCAGTATTTCACTGTCAAGTCCGAGATGATGTCCAAACGTGCCCCATCCAGGTGTGAGTAAGGTGTCATAATTTCCATCCAAAAGGCGCAGTAACTTCTGTAGGAAAGGCAGGTACTTGCCATTGAACAGCCATCCTGCATGTATGCTTTTAGTCTTCTCCAACAACTGATTTATGTCGCTGTCATTGCTCAGATCTTTCAGTCCCTCCTCTCTCAAAACTTCTAGTTTTGGATTGGGTGGAATACTGCATTGACAGTACAAGGAAATATGAATTGTACATTTCAAGAGTATAACAGAACATGCCACATAAATTGCATTAAAAATGAGATCAGTAGACTGGAACAGGTTGTTCAAAACTCTGGTAGCTGGACTTGTGGAATTAGGAAGAACAGAAATACACACATACGCACACACACACACACAAACAAACATCCTAGCTACCCACCAACCTCTCAAGCACCCCCATATTCAACAGGTTCTTAATCCTTTCTGACCTTATCTCCTTTTCACAACTTCCCATCAAAGCTACCTTACCACAACAAGCAGTAAACAATAAGCACACATTTACTAATAGTCTCCCCTCAAAATCTCAACACAAATACAGTTCAGAGGGCAAGACTAAAACAATAAATGGCACTCCCACTCACGTAAACTTTTGATTTTAGCAGACAACCATGGTAGTAACCTTTCCTCCATTGTGAGAGAGAAACTCCCGTTAAAGTTATCAATTATAGTTATTTTTAAGCCTAGTGTCACTATGGCACATTTAATTGATAACTTAAACACTCATACTAGATCTTTTACCCAACAGGACACTGTAGTAATTGTAGTGGGCAGAATGATCGTCATTTTCACCGTCATACATTATATCTGGCTCGTCATACACAATTGATTTTGTATATCTGACTCAATAAATATTACGTTTTTTTTACAGTGTAAAAACAAAACGAAGTTGAAAACTTACGCTTTCGTGAACACTTTGCCAGTCTCGTTCATTGTCTGTGCAATTGCGACTGTTTTTTCTCTTTTTGTGTGGTTTACCAGTGCCACATCTGACATAACGTACGACCTTATATCAAGACGATGCGGCCGATCGGAGATTCAGCCCGAACGCGGCCAGTTCGCTTTGCTGGTGACAGAGCACCCACGATGTTTGTCTGTGGCTGGTGATACGCTGCCCGCAGCCATTAGCTGGCTGGCGCTAGCTGCTTCACTTTTCCTCCTTGGCGTTCCCTGATATACGTCACGCCTTTCTCGGAAAGATGGCGTATTAGGGGCCCTCGCAAGTGTAAAGCGGGCAATTCAAATGCGAATATGAAGTTTCCACATAATCTCCTCTCGTTATAATAAGTCAAAGAAAGGTGATGGATTATTCCTTTTTATAAGAAACCGTGGACGCAAATATCCACAAGTGTGTCACTGCTAGATAGGTAATTACGCCTCAGCGGTGCATCGAACAGTTACAAGTCGAAAAGCAGAAATTCGCGGAATTATTTATTATATCGGTCATATGCGTCTTAACCCGTGTTAACATGCAAACCTATAGGTCTGTTATGTTCACTTGTACTTACCTGTATGTTATAGCTATTAACATATACCTAGAAATGTTATGAGTGTTATTACTGCAGAGGCCAAAAGTTAAAAATCGAAGGGAAGCTGAGATTTTCAATTTGGTCGAGGCAGTAATAACACTGTAACATTTCGGGGTACGTTCAGTATTTTATCGGTCACCATAAAATTTCACTATTTATGCGAAAATTTACATTACTGCGATAGTAAACATACTAATTCTGTTGTGGCGCGTTACTTCGATATTGTGGGGTGTTGCTTGTGATATATCTATTTAAACAATATTCGTGTACCGTGGTTGGAGGAAAGATGGATGCAAATAATTCTCCTGCACCTAAAGAAAAGTAAAGAAAAGATTCCTAAGGAAATGACGTTCGGTGAGGAAGGTGGGGGCGTCGACTTTCAGCGACAACACCTTCAGATAGTCGGTAAATATTACCAGAGAAAAGTTTCATTTGGTGGAATGCCAGGAAAATGAGGTTAATTTACCTAATATATTTGTAATTGTACTATTAATATTATAATTAGCCATTAATTATCTCAAAAACTAGTACGAGTTACTTTTATTCTGAATTGTTTTGAACATCGCCATGTTGTTTTGTTTGTTTTTTTATAAACATTTGACTTGCGATGAGTCGATGGTGGGTTATTTACGTTCCTGGATGTTTAAACCCGTTGCTAAGGATGTTAAATTTCTTAACATACAAGTACACTTAACAAACCTGTAGGGTTGTATGTTAACAAGGGTTAAAGACGTATGTGACCGAAAAAGAAATTCAATATCACAAATTCAATATCATTCAATTCAATATCATATCAATTGCATAAATCGTGAGATTTTATGGTGACCGATAAAATTCATATACCACGAAATGTTAGTGTTATTACTGCCTCGTCCAAATTAAGAATCTCTGCTCCGCTTCGATTTTTAACTTTTGGCCTCTACAGCAATAACACTCATAACATTTCTAGGTATGTTAAGCTATAACCCGTATAAAAGTTGAATTATAAGTTCAAGTGTAAACGAGCGTTTTTTGGGGGCAAGAATTCATTAAAAAATATTCGCTCCCGTGTAATAAAAACTAAAAACTGTAGCATATAATGTTACTAGACTTATTGTGATATACTTTACCAGGCGCATATACAACCCAGCAAAACACATTACGCCGCCACACTTTCCTCCGTGCATAACTCGGAAACGATGCATTCTAGAAGCTTAAAATCTAGCTTTTGGTGTAACTCAAGTTATTTTCTGTAGAGTATTCTACAGAATGAGACATTTTTGGACGTTGTTATTATATTAAATGGTTCCGTACCTCTGTAACACGTGTTGCCAGAAGCACTGAATGCAGGTTTCCTATGTGAAGCGATTTTCAATTTTAAAGCTAAGGTTAAAAAAGTTCTGTAATTTTTTTAAGGTTGCGATATTTTGTGAAAAATCTTTGAGGCCTTCTGTACTATGTTGGCGTTTTCGCTCTTCTGAGTGCTCTAGCTATTCAAAACGTCCCGTTTCAGTCCGTCATGCAGGAGAGTCACTGTACTATACATTGCCTTAACGTCTGTACAAGTATTTTGCAATAAAAAAACACTTAAAGTTTGTTTGTTTTTTTAATTTCTGGATTAGCAAGAGCGGAAACATGCAGTGAACATTGGGGAGAAACATAAAAGGGGTTATACGGGGGAACGTGCAGGGAGCAGGTGACCATGCGAAGAACACGATCAGGTGGAGCGAAGAATTGAGTAAATTCTTCTGTTGACCCCTACTCCTTACCAGCAGTGGTGGGTCCAGGGGGGGGGCATGCTCCCCCGTCCCAAAAAAATGGCATAGAGTATTCGTTTGTTACCTTCTCTTATTGGACAAAATTGATTTACATATTTACTTGTTATAATCATTGGCGAATCCAGAGGGCATGGAGCTATGCCCCCACCCCCAATGCTTACAGTTTCGTTTGTTACATTCTTTTATTTGGCAAAATTAATTTAAATATTTATTTATATTAGAATTATGTGTTTTTTTTAAATATTGTATAGGATATAATATACACTTACAAAATTTATATTCAATATAATTTTTGTAGTGTAATAACAAATGTTTATTATTTAACAAAAATATAGATTTTTGTTAAATAATAAACATTTGTTACTGTATTGAATATAATTTTTGTAGTGTATATTTCATACTATACAATATCTTTTAAAAATAATCACAAAATTCTAATATAAATAAATATTTAAATCACCACGTATTAAGGAGGCCGTGACAGCAAGGGGTACCGTTCAGTCAGGATCAACCAAATCTATGATGGTCCCCTCCAAAATGATCGCCTGGATCCTCCCCTGACCACCAGAGTGGTCAGAATCGAGCGGAAACTCGAAATCTCGTGTATGTAAAATTAAATTTACGCGTTCATAGGTTTGTCATGACGGGACTTCAGCGCCTGAACATACAGTTCAGGTTCTGGTCTGAATTTGAGGATTCAGTACGTAGAAAGCAATATTCATATTTGAAACGACGATTTACAGAGTGCAGTGTGTTCGCGCGGGTCCTACGAGTTTATTACATTGTAACTACAATCGTGATGTGCAATATTATAGTGCACCCCGTCCCCTCAAAAAAATCGTTTCAAATACGCGGGGCCTCGCGTCGTGCTAAATCGAACGGGGAAACTGCATTTTGGAAAATATGATTTATTGTTTGAATAAATTAAGCCGTATTTAGGTAGAGAGAGATAACTATAAGAACGGACCGCTTTGACAGGTCCCGCTTGGCCATTGCTGGCAATATAACTGCACGTTACGTCCATGCACTCACTTTGTCAGTGTTCGTATACAGTCAGCTCATTTGTAAGTGGCTTCATCACTCTCTCTGGCAATGCCATCGTTCTGCATGTTTATTTGTTTCCCCGATCTATCAAAGTGGTCCCTTCTTATAGTGATTCATCTATATCATAAACATTTTATATGTACATGTTTTTTTATTATTATTAATATAAAGAAACGTGTTGTTTACCTGTTTAGTGTCGAACAGGCAGACGACGTTTTGAAGGAGGAAAAGGAACAACACTTTTTTTTCTGTATTAGGGGACTTCACAACTTATATATCCATTAAAAATCCGGCATTGAATTTCTGCAGCATTACATAATTGTCTTTTATGCGTACATGAGAAAGTAAAGAGACACAAAACAACACGAAAATCGCTAATTTTAGTGCATTGAATTGCAAGCTCGCTGCCGTTCTCGGTGATTTAATCGACTGCTTCGTTTCGAATTCTTTTGCACATAACAACACTTAACCGCCACTCTTAATCTCACATCTAATATCAGATGATTCAGGCCCTGTGTGGTGAAACGCGCTGCTTAAACTATTTAGTAAAAACTTGTGAATGAGACGGGGCGTAATTTGTGCGTGCGTACTAATTCTAGTGATTTTATCGCGTTTTGCTAGTGTTATTGGGTGGTGGCTGCTCCATAAGGTCTAGAGCGACGCACTGACCAGGAAATTTAAACACGAGAAAAGAAGCAGATCGTATTAATCTTTAAATGAGTTGTCTCTAATTTGTGCACGCCGACAACGCTAGTTGTGGACGAATATAATTCAATGTGCCAGCTTAAGATAATGTTTTTAGAATGAGCCGCATCGCGGACTATCGCGTCGCCGCCCGTAGCTGAGGCGTGCTAGGCAATGGAAGTGTCAATTACAGTGAGGGTACTGGGAGTTGGAGGTGGGGGCAGCATGATGCTAAATAAGACTTATTATATAGGGTTTCCTTCGGCTATTAACTAAACCAAGAATAGCAATCTTTTCATCCGAAATCGTAAATTGCGGTTTTGGTTGCTGCAAAAAAATCTCTCGCGAGCACAATTCTGTCTTCCGTTAGCATAAAAGTTGCCTTTGAGGACTAAACTCACACTGCTTGCAAATCGGTCGTACACAACATGCGGTAGTTTGCCTTCGTTTTGAAATATTTTGAAAAGACAAAATATATGCGATGGTTTGGACATAAATACAGCTCCTCCGAATTTTCATCACACCGACTGTCACTGGTTATTAGAGTTGTATTAGTTGCCATACACAGAAAGGGAAGATTTTGTAATTCAGCTGAAACAAAAAAAAATGCATACATGAATGTAGGGCACAGTGGCGTAGCGTGACTCACACGTTTGGGGATGCTCAACAATAACACACAAAATGTCACTATCAACTACTTCGTCTAACAGGCGAACGCAACACAAGGCAGATACACTGGGACTACTTCCACGATCTCGATTGCTTACGACGGTGTAGGCGCTTCCCACAAAATCCTCACAGCAGTCAGGGCTGCCGATGTCTTGAAAGCAAATTATACAATGGCTCAGCTTTAATTCTTATACGCGAATGGCAATAAGACCATTTGTTAATTTATACATTGCAGACTTAAATAATATGTAATCTATTTAAGAGATAATACAATTTCTTGGATATTAATTAAGAAATAGTAGTCAGGCACTATTTCTACAGTTTGTACCCATGACCAAGCGGGGACTCCCGAGTGAGAGAGAGAAAGATAATTTACTGAACGCCTGAAGTGTGCTGCGCTCTCGTGCACAAATGAGCTTCTTTCCGCAGTAGACGCTAGCGTAAAGCAGTCGGGTTTCTCTGGGCCAGGGGTGAAGAGGGGAGAGGGGGACCTCGCCATCTGCGCATGCGTCATTGCTCGTCGCAATCTGGCGGACGACGCTGAAGTATTTTAGCTTCCCACCAATCAGAGGCCAGCTTCAACAGCCCGCCGAATTCAATCATAGGAAATCAATTTTAAATTAATACAAAACGTGTTTCGCTCAACAGACCACTTGTAAGATTATCAATACAGTATTTAAGGTTCTTATATACGGGGATGCTCAGCATCTCAGCGTCCCCTGACGCTACGCCACTGGTAGGGCATAGTCTTCCAATTCTCTGCAAGAAGGGATGAGCGGCAAAGTGACCAGCACGCACGAACAAATCCAAAGGTAGCAACAGATGCCATTCAGCAAGCTGTGCTTCCTGCGCTGTGCTTCCTGCGTCGTGTATTATCCGATTAAAAGTTCTCTACATTTGGTGAGTTAGGTAGAGGGGGAATTGGAAATTGTAATAGATTCTGGAGCTTCAATTTTACTATCTCTCACACTACGTACGTAGTATAAGTATTGCAATATTGCAGCAAAAACCGGCGATATTTTGACAAAAACGTTTTTGGGGTTTCGTTTTTTGGAATTTTGATACCAAAAATGCAGATAATTTGTGTTCCTACGTTGTGTAGTCAGGCCCACAAGACGTGGATTCTTGTTACCAAACGGTTGTGTGTAAACAATCCTAAACTATAGATAGGATTTTCATCAAAATTGATAATTCCCTCTCGCTCAGTTTGATGTCGCAGCCCCACGGATTTGAAAGGGATATTTTGATTTGGTCCGTGAAGATACAACGTTTATTGGCTCCATTTTTTTCTTGGATAGAAAAGGGTGCATAAAATTGGCAAATGTCTTATTTTCATTGAATTCTCTGATTTTTTTAGAATTGCAAAAGTTCATTTTTTAGGCGTTTCCTCCAACTACTAAATTGTAATCAGAGATTGGATCATGCACTGTTACCGGAATTTCTTAACCAAGCTCTGTCAAGTCACGGAAGTGAAGCAGCCTGAGACACCGCGGGTCCGTGGATGGGTAGGGAACCCCTGATACTAACTGCTCTGTGAGCTGGCCAATAGCGATAAAATGCTACGACTTACGACTTAACCTATGACTGACGTCAGATGAAGGAGAATTACTGCGCGTTCAACCTCAAAATGTTGTTACGCAAGTAACAGGGGAAACGAAATTGTCTTAATGAAATCGGTACTTCAAAGTTGGATCTTTAAATAATATATATTATATATAAAATAAAATATAAAATTTATTATAAAATTATAAAAATTATATAGAAAATAAAATATAAAAATATATATTACATATAAATATATTATATATTAAATTATGTATAATTTTTCGAAAATGCCTGAGTATTTTTCACGCAATTTTGCATAAAGGAGAGTCAATTTAAAAAATATTATTTTCTCAAAAAATGTTCAATTTTTTCTTTAATTTTTCTCGAATAGAACAAAGAATTTTTTTTAAATGGTGCAGGTCTATTCAGTGATTAAGTGGGTCTATTAAATGATGAAGTTAAATTTCAAAGTTGACCGACAAGATCAAAACTAATTGAGTATTGTTTATTCAAAGTACATGCTATTAATTTGTTTGAATAAAAATATTGTTAATGTTGGGGTGTACCAATGAATGACATTACTGGATGTATTGGAAGATTGTCTTCATGAGTTTCGAGAAGACCTTTGGCCTGAGATATTTTTCCTGTAGTGAAGTAGGCCTATATGATGTACACAGCCTAATTATATTTAAATAACCAAATAGGTTACATGATTCGCATTAGTGTTTGGTGTTGAGGCTTATTTTTTTAGGTGTTTTGAAAGATTAGTTTGTCACCAATATATAAGAAGTGTTTGTTATATATCAGCTTTTTTTTGCAAGTCTTATTTTAGTAGTTCCATTCTGTATTTTTCCTCTTATTATGATTTTTTTAATAATTATGTTAATTATGTCCTGCATAGTTTTCGTAGAATAAGCAAAACCTATTCTTAGCCTGCAACCTTTTTCCAGGTTTAAGAAACGTCTCAAAGAAAAGTGTGTTCCAACTGAGAAGTGGCCATTGGCTCATAGCATATTAGATTGGTATGAAAAGTTGGAGAACTCAATTGATGCATCAGATTCATGGTTTGAAACATCTGGCCATGGTTTAACTCAGTATTGGGATTGTGATGGAAATTTGCTTTGGAGCTGGAAGGCTGGCGGGTACAAAACAGTTCTTGATTTGTTAATGGTAAGTGAACATACAAAATATCTCTAAAGGCAGAGTAAAGAAAGAGCAACTGGTCACCATTGAATATTTACTTTCAATTAACTAAATTCTTTATGAGGCATGTATGTATCTGAAAGATTCTTTGAAAAAGTGTTTTGTGTAATTGCCACATTCTTTGTTGAAGAAAATATTAAGAAATATTTTTGTAACACTCACCAAAGCAAGTGATCAGAAAGCAAATATGATCTTGCAGAACAAACTAGACAAATTAACCCTACTTGTGGAAAGGAGGTCTATCAATATTGTAATAGACAAGTTGGAGAACCTCTTATAGTGATCTTTAATTTATTTTCCTTTTGAAGACCATTTTTGAAACTTAATTGCAATATTGAGAACCATTTAAAATAAACCATTTCCTCTGAAAATTAAAATACATTTGAATCCTGTTGTACCATTGTCCCTAAAAGGATATTAACAATCTAATACAAAGAACTGATACTTGGCTGTCCTGGACAAAGACTTAATTGTTCAATATGAGGTGGTTTGGCTTTGCACATCACACCATTTCATGATACAAGAAGAAGGGTTGTGGTCAAAAACATGGAAACCCATAATTTACTAATGATAAGAAAAGTTATGAATAGGGGCTTAGAAATCTCTCGTGCATCGAAATTTTTCATCTTGGGAGATGTTTCTCAAGCAAATTAAGCCATGTGGCTCTTAAAAAAAAGTTTTAAAGAAAATTACATTTTTGCTCTGTTTATTATTGATGGTAGCATTGCTGTTTGTGCAAAATAAGCCTTGTGTGTTACCATGTTCTTGCCCACAAAACTATGCCTTTAGTGGTATTCTAACCCACAGCTCCTGTGCAGAGTAGTTGCCACCACAGGTTATATTGGTTAGAAAATGTTGGTTAGTAAATTAATTATTAAATAATATAATAATAATAATAATAATAATAATAATAATAATAATAATAATAATAATAAACAAACAAATTGCATATTAAATTTTATTTAGCAAATATAATTGATGAGATAAGGATGTGAAATTCAGGTGTAACATTTCTTTATCTTAACCATTTAACAAACGCAATTTTGTTTTTGTTCTTTAGAAAAAAGACCTCACAGAAAAAATAGATCCACCTCTCCTAGCCAAGATTCATCTCAATAAAGAAGTGAAGAAGATCACGTGGGATCATTTAGCAGGTGATGAAGAAGGCAAAGTTGTGGTACTCTGTTCTGATGGTTCTTCGTATGTAGCTGATCATGTTGTAGTTACTGTGTCCTTAGGAGTTTTGAAGGAAATGGCAAATTCATTATTTTCTCCACCTCTGCGTGAAGAAAAGTTGGTTTCAATAAAGGTAAGTTCATAATTTTCCAACAAACAATATTCCATGTACTTTTGGATAAGTCGTTCATATTCAGACATTAATTCATGTATCTCTCATGAAAAGATTGTTACAAGCAGTGAACTGCGTTGCTTGGTAATTATCTAAAGTAAGATTGAAAATTATTTTCTTGCATGTAATGACTATGAATAGAAATTACTATGATTAGAAAATAAAAACGGGAACTGAAAACCTTTTCACGAATATTTTAATTTTTGATTACTTTTAAATAAACTTAGTCATCAATTTCAGGGTCTCTCTATTGGTACAGTCAATAAAATATTTTTGAAGTTTCCTTACCGATGGTGGCCCACTGATGTCCAAGGATTTAACTTGTTGTGGTCTGAAGAAGATAAGAATAATTTCTTGATTAGCTGCAAAAATGTAAGGAACATATACTTAAAAATGTATTTCTTAGAAAAGAAGCATTATTTCAATGTTTGTGTACCTTCATAGGAAATCCACAACAAAAGTTGGTTGGAGGGAATATTTGGGTTCTGGGCTTTGGATAATCAACCTTTAGTACTGTATACTTGGGCTGTGGGATCACATGGAAAGTACATGGAACAACTAACTGAAAGTGAAGTTGCTGAAGATTTGATGGAACTTCTTAATAAATATTTAGGAAGGCAGTATAATATACCTCAACCAGATGAAATCAAAAGGTAATCATATTGCATCAGATTTCTTTACCACAAATTGTTTTTGATTTTTCCATAAGAATGTATTTGTTTTTCTATGAATTTATTGTATGTTTAGGTCAACATGGATGTCAAATTCTCATTTTCGTGGTTCTTATAGTTTCCGTAGCATGGAATCAGAGAGATTGCATGCTACTGCATCCCAACTTGCCCAACCAGAGCTAAACTCATCAGGAAAAGAGGTTTGATTTTTGTGACATTAATTTTTTTCAAATTATAATTGTATGTCAAATTCTGAAAAAGACATGTGTGATTTAACTTAATTGAAATGTGATTACACTTGAATGATGCTTTTGTTCTATATGGTTCTTCGTATTGTTGTTAATTTCTAACCTAATACATACTTATGAAGTAAAGGGAAAGTATGGTAAAGTTACAGTGAAAGTGATGATTTTTGACAGAAAATATTGTATTGTAGGTTCCTGATACTGAAAAAGAATTCTTGTCCTTATGTGTAGTTCCTCTAACACTGTGTACTCAGAATGCAGGTTCTGTCAGTGTGTTATCAGTTCTTGTTTCTGTCTATGGACAACACTAGTGCCTAAACCATTTGTAGCACTTTCTCCAAAATCGATGTTCTCTTGTTGATCGGCCTGGTCTCGATATCTCTGTAAATTTTGAAAGGATGTTTTGATATTTGGGGGACTACATGAAGCCTCAATGACATTTCAAAATTTTCTCAAAAATGACTTCAATTTTTTTTCTTTTATTCTTTGTCATGAATAGAGAAAAGTATTTATAAGAATAGTTCTTGTCCGATTTTCGTTGAATGCTCTGAATCTTTGAAAACGGCAAAAGTTAAAAGTTTTGGAGCATCTTCCTACAACTACAATTTTGATCATTGGATTTTTTATTAATGAAATTTTTCTTTCTAAATTGGTTCTTTAAGCAACGTCTTGTAAAATTGTTGGAAAATGTCAGTCATTTTCATGTAATTTTTAGTGGCTAGTACACATAATGCAGGAAAGTACATGCTAATGTAGCACTACTAATTAATGTTAGTTAACATTAACCTGTAATAACACAGGTCTACAAAAGAAAACTTTTCGAAATTTGATTTGATAATATTATCTGATCTTCATGTTTTCGGGTGTGCTGAAACTGAAAGTGAGATCAGTTTTTCTCTATCACGTAGAGATTTTTTTCAATCTGAAGTTCAATCTCTAAAGATAGTAGTTATAACAACATAAGGAAACAGTATCGGCTGACAGTTTTTATTTATTTACAAGTTATTAACAAAACTGAATGCATTGTCTCATACTGATATAAGCTTGCCAGAGTAAACAATGATGCATACTTAATTGTAATTTTTGTGGAAACTTGTTCTTTTCTCCTGGAAACTTCATGTGCACTTCAAGGAATATGACACTTCAGGTGTTTGATGCTGTGGCATCCAGCAATAGTCTGCCATCATGTTCATGTTCCACTTACCCTAATACCTGCGTTCCATCCCCCATCTGATGGAACCTTTCCCCTTGTTCTTCACTGACGTTCCTCAAGTTTTCTGGAAAGTGTCCACATGTGAGTGTAGGAAGTGAACCTTCAAACTCATATGGCAACCTAGTATTTGAAAAGCCTTGAGCTTGAATTCCACAATACATCTGTCATTGGGATCATTTACATTACCTAAGAACTTGTCAACAACGTCTTTAAAAGAACTCCAGGCTTCCTCTCCTTCTCATCCATGGTCTGAGCAAAATGTGGATCTGAGAAAAGTTGTCTGATGTCTGGGCCTACAAAGACTTCTTCTTTTATTTTAGCGTCACTTAATCCAGGAAACACGGAGCATAAGTACTTGAAACATTCACTTTTTTTATTGTGATGAAACGTGTTATATTTCTTTGATACTTCTTGATTGTGTACTCACCACAGATAAAACAGAAGTAGTATGAACTGGTACCACGCTGATGAGACACTTTTTCAAAATACACTTTCAAACTTCAGAAAACCTTTTTAATGGATTTGACACATCTAGATGACCTAAGTGAATGTATTCACTCCAATTGACACTACTGGACTGGGAGAATGAGCAACAAAGTGGGCTCCAATTTCCATACATAACCATTTCTATCTTGATTAACTTCAGAAGGGGACTACCAAGAAAAGATAACAATTACCTTCCTATCTGAACAGAACCTTCATGACCACACCACTTATTCAGAGAGTCATATTAGAACATAGTAAGTGTTTAGAATGTTAGAAATTGTTTAAGAAAAAATATTGGTTACAAATGTAAATATGTTCATATGCTACAAAATAGGAATTATGTTTCATGGATTTGAAAAAAATCTGTACGTAATGGAGAAGGATGGGCTTCATATTCATTTTCAGCTCATCAAAAAGCATATAGATTAGCCAAAATTATCAGATCAAATATTTGGTTGTAGACCTGTGTAATCTGCCTAGATTTTTAACTTTCTGTTGTGTATAAACTATTACATTTAATTTGTCATGTGTGTATTGTATATATTTTTTTAATTTATTTATTTTTGTGTGTCACAGGTTTTACTTTTTGCTGGAGAGGCAAGTCATGATCATTATTATTCTACAGTTCATGGTGCAATTGAAACTGGTTGGAGAGAAGCTGATAGGCTCATAAAACACTATCGGTAAGTCATGATATGTTCATAGAATATCACAATATTTTTCTCTGAAACATTTCAATTAATTGTTGCAAATTTTTTGTGTTCCCTTCTTTGTGATAGCAATGTATTATTTCACATATTGCATCTTTGCACCTTTCTTTTGTTTGAGAGTAAATGGAAGCAAGCACTTGTTTACCAAGGAATCTGGAAATTTCTGGCAGGCAATGACTGTATTTTCACTTGCTTATTTGTTTTGAATTGATATAATGTTGAAGCACAATCACAGGGAGAGCATTGGAGAGCAAATCCCATATCCTGAATATGATTTGGTGCTAAGTACACGGAAGATTGAATGCATTGCAAACTTCCATGACAAGTTTCCTTCTTTCTCCTTTTCCTCATTCTCTGCCTGTTTGTTCTTTCCCAGTTTAGGATTGTACCAGTAATTCAGTAGTAAATCAGAAATCTGCTCTCATGCTGTCTGAGAGCTCAATAAATTTTAAATCCATCAACTTGAAAGCCTGTAGAGACTTGAAAAAGCATTTTCTAGGAGAGAAGTAAAACAAAGTTGAAAGTCAGTGATTTGAATACTACCAAAATGATTTTGGACTTCTAGCATTAGGGAACATACTTTTAAACATTGCATTTAGATAGTTAAACTTAGACAATGGAAAATGAGAAGAAATTCATTGAATTTGGAACAGTATTTCATTTGAAATGTTTTCCTTTCACAAACATTTAACATTTTTATTTTCATTTGATTAAAAATACAAATTTTCTCAGCTTCAGGCAAATTTATTAGTTTTGTAATTGTCCCCCAATATGTAATGCAATTAATAATCAAGTCATAATAAAGTGAAAATGCTCAACACTTGAACTATATTTATTCCTCAAAAATTAGTGACCATTAACAAGCACACTCTCATGAAATTAATTCCCTTTAGGGCTCTCAAATCATCTCTGTGATGGGAAAAATGGTGCAGCTGAATTAAGTTGTGTCCCTGGCTGGTTCTACCCTGCATGACTGAAAGGAACATTTAAAACAAGCAAGTTTTAAAAAATTGCATGAAGTATATGGTCTTTCTAATACTTTTTTAATATTTCATGCTAAGAGTTTTGGGCATTATGAGTTTATATTTGTTTGGAAATATACTATGTATAATGTGGGAAGTATTCTTGAAAAGGTATAGTAATGTGAAACTTACATTCAATTATTGTTGCCATGAGATAGACGAGTGAACAGTGCCATATTTTTGTTTTGGTAGTGAAGTAAGTCTGTATATTGTTGTTGTTCCAATGTTATTGAAAACCAATATATTATTGAAAATTGTATCATTTTCATACTGTTGTGATGCCACAAGTGATTTATTTTCTCATAGATTGTAGTTAAATGCTTTATTTACTTAAGTTTTTAAAATATCCATCATAATTTTAATGCACAATTTGAATAACTTTCTTCATCATACATTCTTCAATATGTGTGCTTTTTGTAGGTATGACCTATTAAATTAGAATATTTCTAATATTTTTTAAGAAAAGCACTTCATTTGTAAATTAGCATTACATCAGAGATAAACATTTTCCCTTAAACATATAATGAAAAGTCAACAATGTACATGTTTATTTAACATTTAAATAACAAATAGTACATGTTTTATATTCTGTGATAATTTTTTGGAACAACGATTTTTTAAATATTCCTTTTTGTATAAGGTACAAATTTGGAAATATATTTGTTTCTTCCTGTGATATGATGGAGTTGTTTTTTATGGCTATAATATTTTTGTATTATATTCATATTAAAGACCGGAAGCTTTGGTTACTTCTGGAAGTATTTACAAATGCTTTTTGAAACTTGGATATTTGCCATTTGTAGAGGATAATAAAGACTTTATTGCTCTTGATTGTTATTTTTTTATTAATATCATGATCCATCTAGAAGTAGGAACTTGAACAATGTTGAAAAAAATAAAAATAATAGTCATGTTTACTGTTTTGTCTGACCTTTGCGTTCAGACTATTTGAAATCTTTTAATTTTAAAAGATTCAGAAAGGGATTCGTTGATTACTCCTTTGGTACATCAATATCTCAGTACTCTGCTTTGATGTCTTAAAACTTATTTGTAAGATGAGAAAAATCTACCTGTAAGAATTGTTGAACTTCGATTATATAAATTAAGAAAAAGATGTTTTTCCGTAGCATCGTGAAGTTCATGATTGGAATCTAGGAAAGTGTGTCTCAAACACTCTGAATTCAGATTTAATTCTTTCACCACTGGTCATGAGTATGTGTGAAAGAGTTTGGAGAATTTAAGTTTATTAGAAATATTTTTACACACTCAACAGAAATGGATTGGAATAAACCATGAAGGTAGTGTTGCTCTTAAAATGATCCTGAAGTGCTGAAAATAAAAAGTTAATGGCATTTATTATATAAATATCTCAATTTTACAGGCAGTTCTACACCTACAAAGCAGTTATTATTGGTGCAGGAATTTCGGGTTTGGCTGCAGCAAAGACATTGTTGGAAGGAGGATTCAATAAAATACTACTACTAGAAGGTATTGTAATTCTCTCTCTCCCCCCCTCTCTCTCCCTTCCTCCCTCCCTCTCTGTAATTACTCTCAACATTATCATCTCACATTATTCTATTAAATTCATGTTCAATAAATTCCTTTCTGATGTGTTGTAGCTCAAGATAGACCAGGAGGACGGATTTTATCTCTACCCTATGAAAATGGATGGTTAGAAGCAGGTGCTCAGTGGATTCACGGGCAGAATAGCGCAGTATGGAGACTTGCCAACCAATTCGGTCTTCTGTCAGATGTAATATCTGCAGAAGGGGAAGGTAAAAGATTATGTCATTTCTTAGAAGCCTTAAGTCAAAACATTTCTATCTGCATAAGGGGAAGGTAAAAGATTTATTTCATTTCTTAGAAGTCTTAAGTCAAAACATTTCTAAATTTTGTTTTGAGACCAAAAAATTGTTTTTGTTACTTCCTAAAATATTTTTTTTCTCTTAAGTAGGTCTGAAGGCAATAGTCAAGTATCTGAGCATGCAGCATATAGAGGAAGCAATTTCATGTGTTTGGTATCTGGGCAATTAAACGTACCTAATTAAACACTTTCAAAGTAAAAACTTATTGCACGAAAATATTTTACAAGCACATTTTCATATTTAATTTTTTAACAAAATAAACCAAAAACAATGATAAATTCTGAGATTTTTTTCTTTCTCATGTATATAGTACTTTTTACTTAGTATAGAGAAAACAAATGCTCCAAAAACTGATGGTAATGAATGCATGAAAATGCATATGATATCAGTAGACCATCAAAACATGAAAATGTATGTTTTGGTGGTCTCTGATATCATACAAATTTTTTTGTACTTTTGTTTTGATTTTCATCAATCTGAACAACACTTAACACCTAAACTACGGACAGTATTTTCACCAGAAGTTATGTTCCTGGTTCGATCTGGTTGATGTTGTTTCTCAATTTGAAAGGAATATTTTTTTTTGTGTGGATGGGTGGGGGATGGGAGTGGGGGGAATCATCTTCTTTGAACCAGTGAAAGTAGGCTGTGAAGCACCCATGTACCCTTAGAAACTGCATGAGATAATAAATTACCCCGCTGGACTTTCAACAGATTTAGGATTCAACTGTAGGAATCAGTTGGTAGGTCCATCTTCCCTTGAAGGAAGTGAATTGTACCATTGCTGCTGCCATTCTTTTAGTTGTTCCAAACAGTTTTGCTTGCAGTCTCTTTTGTCATAACTCCTCTGCCATTTACGGGCCATTATGTCTATTGGGATCATCCTGTCTATAATACAAACTTCATTTGAGACAGTGTGGATTGCACACATGCAACCCTGAGGGCAGATAGCCAATATATTGAAGCCATGCCTTGTACATAGCTTTTCATATCTGTAGAGGTGGCGCAAACTGGTGATCCTTAGAGCAGAACCAACATGACTACCAAGGCAAGCAGCTTTATCTTTTCATGACTTCGTCCTCAAGTGTTCGGCATTAACCTAGTCAATGCAGTATTCACCACCACTGTTGTTTTGCTGGCATAGTCCAAGTAGTCTCTAAAAGGCAAGTACATGTCAATCGTGATGCAGAAGTATTTTATCGCATTTGATGAAATTCTGGGATGACCTACTTTGAGAGTGATAAATTCTCTCTTCATCCTGCTAGTTACAGGCATCACTGCTGTCTTGTGTTTGTCCAGCTGCAATCCTGTGGAATCCAGGCAACACTGACAATAGCAATGGCTTCATTGCAGATACATACTATCTCTTCTATAAATTTTGCGATGATGTTGGCTACATCTTTTGCAAAGTCTATAGTCCTGTCCAAATTATTAGACTAAGAGTGTTTCAATTGCAAGATTTTTAATTTTTAAATACAAAAAAAAAGTTTGACAAAACATTCAAATTTGTTAATACTTAGAACGTGTTCCCTTGATCTCAATGGGCATTTTAATCCTTTTAGGCATATTGTTCTCAAGATTTTTACACACACTCTTGATTTCATCTTGGTGCCAAATTTGGATGAGTTATTATAAAAACGTTTTACTCAACCCAAAATGATGATTATGTTTTGAAAAATATTTTACACTAATCTTCAGATCTCTTCAACTTGCAATACTCTCAGTATTAAAACCAGCGGTTACTCTAAAAGAGATCAAGGTTGAGTGAATAGATGATATGTAGGTAGGCCACTAAGCAAACAGGCTGTCAGGGCTCTAACTACTACTTTTAACATCAAAACTTTCCTTGTCTTGCTTGATACAATTTGTAGTGACAGTCTGGTGCAAGTACTAAATGCATTAGGTTAGTACAAATTAAACAAATATTTGTAAGACATTTGTAGAAAAACCCAACACAATGTTTTAGTCTAATAATTTGGACAGGACTATATGATCTTGGTTTCTTCTGGGTGTGAGCCTCAGAACCTCATCATACATGATATTCCACAGCAGTGAACCTAACATCGAACCTTGTGGGGTACCAGTGGTGATGTGTACTTTGTCCACCATCTTTGTCAAGTACATAGGCACATTAATGTAGTGAAGTGCCAACATTTTTTAACTTTTTTTTAAAAACGGCTTCAGTTTTTTATAAAACATTGTCCTTGGATAGCAGACTCTTAAAAGAATGTCACAGATCTCAATTTCGTTAAAATGACTGAATTTTCAAGAATTGCATTTATCTACAATTTCTACTACTACAGTATTGAAGATAAAGATTTTTCTTAATACAATCTTGTTGAAAGACAGATCTTGAAATATGGTCAAGTACAATTTTCATAAAATGTCAGTAACTTTCACATAATTTTGCATGAAATACAAGCTTTTATACAATCATTTCCTCAAAAATAACTCCATTTTTGCTTCGTATGTAGCAAAAGGAGGTTAAAAAAGCTAGTCCCATTATCGCAACTGGTGCACATTGAAAAATTAAACTCTCTGTATTTTCAAAAATTGCAAAAGTACAACGTAGAGATTGTTTTAATTAATCTTGACATCCTTCTGGAAGGCTGCTGCCACTCATTGTTGAAATAAAGTATTTCCATGAGTAATGCATTATGGCAACGGACTGTGACACGTATTTATATAAAGTACATCAAGTCAGAAATGCACTGCCACAGTTATTTTGATGCTATCTTTTACAGTTATTGAGAATTTGTGTTTTGAAAAGTGCAATTTTACAATGGACAATTTGACTGTTGCTGTTTTTGATAAGTGTGTATATTTTCTTCCGTGTAGTATCAGTAACTCTGAAACTGTTAATATAACATCTTAAAACAATGAACTAGAGGTTATATTACAATTGAAGGTTTTTGTCAATTGTTATTCAATGTTGTTTTGAACTATTCTACCAGGGTAATATATGGTCATTTTATATTCAGAGGAAACTATGTACACTATTGGAACTTTTGGACATTTTAGAAACAAACAATGATGAAATACCAAAATTTGCTGTGAATGAAACATTACACCCTACTCTATATTCAATTGATGACATAACAGATTGTGATTTGGGCGCAGAAGAAAATCCAAGTGTATGTTATAAACCAGCAAGTCAATTAAATGCTACTGCAGTTTGTGATTTGGACTTTTCTGTGACATATTCAAATTATTTGCGCCTCTTGTGCAGTACCATTCTGTTGATGAATCAATGATGCCATACTTTGGAAGACACGGCTGCCAATAATTCACGTAAAGAAAACCATTCAAACTACGGATTTAAATTTCAGTATAGAAAACATGACCAGTGGTGGATATACATTCAGCTCGAACCCTACCAAGGAGCTGGCACATGTGAAGCTTATGAAACCAAGGTATGAACTACAGTGTGGTTGTCACCTTTGTAAATTAGTCACTTCCGCATTTCCATATCGAATTTTCTTTGGTAACCAGTTTACCAGTGTTGAGCTACTACATGAGCAAAAGAAGAGGGGTGTCGAATCAACTGGAATAATAAGAGAGACTCTAACATCTGTAGATAAAATTATAAAAGAAAATAGCAGATCATATAAGTTTGTTCTGACTCAGAATCAGTTAGTTGCAATGGCAATAGTGTTGTTGCTGTATTCACCAACTTTGTCATGGTTCAACCATCGTGTTCCGTAGAAAGATTTTTCAGAGAAAAAAGAAAAGGATTAGTGTGCCTGAACCTAAACTATTGCATTCCTACAAAACTCACATGGAGGGCATAGATCAAGCTGATCAAAATGTAATCCTTTATAGTTGCTCCACAAGAGAAAAAATGTGGTACATTTCATAACCACTGTTGGCCAAAATACCTGGGATCTTTACCAGCACAATGAAGTCTCAGTATATAATATGACATTTCGTTGTCAAATTGCCACTGCAAGACGAGAAAGTAACAAAAGAGTGACTACTAATAGAGAGCACAACAAGATTCTCGATTTGATGGGAGGGAACATTATGTTGCTGAATTACCAATGAACAAGAAAACACAAAGAACTGAAATATCGAAATTGCCCCATAACACTACTACAATGTGTCTAAAATGTGATGAACCCCTTCATTTTTGTTGCTTTAGTATACAGTAGCTGATCTTTCAGTAGCATAAAACAAGTTTATACAATTCTTTCGATTATTTATTGCAAACTAACTTGTTATTTGTGGTTGTAAACCCAAAAGTCACATGTCTTCACGTTTATTTAAAAATACCGATACCCAAATGAGTTAGGTACTTGTTCCAAGTCTTTACCTTCACAAAAAGCTGCCCCATTGTCCTGACGTCCTTCTGGAAGGACGCTCATTTATATAAATACTTCTAACAATACAAACTCAAAATTGTTTTTACTTTCTTACTTATAACGTCATTACAGATTTGTAATATCATATAGGGCCTAACGCAATTCCCAACAAAAACTAGTGGCGCTACAGAATGGCACAGACTTTCCCGTATTAGTTTTTCCTTGGGTCTTCGCTAGCTATTCGCAATTGTGACATATTCTTTCTTGCCAGCTACCATCTATCACCGCCAAAAGTACATTTTTTTTGTCATTTTCTTAATTTTTCGGTTTCCTATTGGTAGAACAGAAACATTAATTTTAGAATATTAAAGAACACAAAAACCTAGCCGTAAATGGCTATTTTCTTTTAAAAATTATGTGCCGTTTAAGAGAAAATGGCGTTTTAGCACTACTAAAAATGCGAAATTTGAAGCTCATTTTCACAGAAAATTTTTGAGTTTTCAAAATACTTTATTTGAAGTTATTTGAAGTACTTACACTCACAAATATAATAATCTTTACAAATTGCTGGTAATGTGCATATTAAAGATGTGAGAGATCTTTCAAAAAAATTACAATTATATAATTTTTGAAAAAACAAAAAAAAATACTCAAAATAAACTTTACGCTATACTAAAGAGTGTAATTAGCACTATCCGTTACAAAAGTTTCAAGAAAAAAATTGCAGCCGTATACGAGAAAATGGCGTTTGAGCATTTCTGAAAATGCCGAAATTTGAGCTACTTTTCACAGAAAACTGTAGTGTTTTCGAGAAACTTTACTTGACATTATTTAAAGCGTATATACTCGTAAATATAATAATGTGAAAAAATCGCTGATAATGTAAATATTAACGACGTGAGAGACAAGTAAAAGAATTTACATTTTTGTAATTTTTGAAAAAACCAACCGATAGACCAATATGGCTTTCATGTCATTGATAGAGTACATTTACCACTATCCCTACCAAAAGTTTCAAGAAAAAAATTTGAAGCCATTTTTAAGAAAATCTTGTTTTTGTAATTTTTTAAAATTGCACATATTGCACGCAACATTGCACGAAAACTACCAAAATTTTGCAAAACATTTACATGACCTGTATTAAAGAACTCAATATGCAGAACAAATTTTATTTGAAGAAAAAATCTCTATCTTCAATTTTGTAGTTGGAGAAAGACGCCGAAAAAAGTCAAACTTTCACAATTTTCGAAAATTCAGAGCTGTACGTGAAAATCGGACCTATGCCATGTTAAAAAGTGTATTTTACTCTATTCATACAAGAAATTTAAAGAAACAATTTGGAGCCGTTTTTGAGAAAATTTTGAAAATGCCCGGGGGCTTTATATAAAAAAAACCAAATTTTGAAGAATCTTTTTCAAAATCTCAAAGCTTCGACTAGAATCAGATCGACTGGGGAATATCCATTTTGGAAGAAATCGTACATATGGTTTAGGCGCTAGCAGTGTTCACAGAAGGACAGACGGACGTTTTCCTTTCAATTGGGTTTTCGGTATCAAGGACCTAGAAAACAGGGTTTCTGGCTACACCACGTGTTAGGGGATTTTTTTCTTCTTAATTTAGCAACTGGTTTTATCCACTTATTCGTTTTCACGGCCCGGCAATTAATTTTTTTCCGCCGAAAATGGCCATTTTTTCGCGCAGCATTACATAACTTTCCCTATACTACGTATATCACTCCGTGTATACGTACGTATACGGGAAAGTAAAAATCAGGACAAAAAAAATTAAGGAGCTCCTCGTCGTTGTCAAAACGCTGTGTTGCTAGCCAGGACTTCGTTCTTGGAAACAAGTGAAAATCACTTGGTGCGAGATCGGGACTATTGGGGGGATGAGGGAAAACCTCCTATTTGAATAATAATAATAATAATAATAATAATAATAATAATAATAATAATAATAATAATAATAATAATTTATTGAGTCACATATACAATTACAATCGTGTATGACGAGTCAATGTATATTGGGTGGAGAGAGGGAAGTTACATTTACTGTCCAGAAGCAAAGCAAGGGGCCATCTCAGCATTTGCTCAAAGGACCAGGAAACTGGACAGAAAAACCTGATCGAGATGGAGTCATTGCCCTAAGAATTATACTACAATACTTTTTACAGGTAGATTACGATATTATACAGTATACAATTATTTTTAGTAGCAAAATATTTAACATTTTAGAATTGTAGTTTTATGTTTAATGTAAAATTAAAATTTACTTGTTACTGTCATTCTACTGCTACTATAATATAATAACTATAATATAATAATAGTGATAGTAATAATAGTAAAAATAACACATAAAATAGTACATAATATTAATTATCATAACAGCTACATATAAGTAATAATGTTAGCATATAATTGTCCAATCTTGAAATGGTAAGGAGCAGGAGGCAGGTTTTTGGCCAGGTTTTTTCTATTCCTACACCTAGTCCTACAGCAGCACCTGAAATCAGTTTGTACATATTAGTTACTGATGTATTCCTGAACATTATAAAAAAGTTTTTGGGCCAAGGAAGTGTTTAAGTTTATTCTTGAAGTTGTGTATTCCTGTTATGTTTCTCAGATATATAGGTAATTTATTGAAGAATTGTATTCCTGTAGAGAATGTACCCTTTTGGCATAGTGTACTTGTGCACAATGGTTGATGAAGGTTATATGCTTGTCTTGTGTTGTATGAGTGTAAGTTTGAGTTAAATTTGTAAGGTGTGTTGTTGTTTATTAGATTTTTCTTTACAAACATGAGAACTTCGTAAATGTATATACAAGGCAGTGGAAGTATGTTAAGTTTCTTGAATTGAGGTCTACAGGACTCTGTTCTTTTTGTATTTGTTATTGTTCGGATGATTCTCTTTTGTAATTTGAATGTCTGCTTAGCCTCTGGTGCTTGGCCCCACATTATTATTCCATATTTGAGAACAGAGTGCACATTCGCAAAGTACACTGTTCGGGCTGTTTCGATGGTGCTGTTTCTAGTTATTATTCTAAGAGCATAATTAAGTTTGCTCAATTTTAAATTAATATCTTGTAGGTGTGAATTCCATTTGAGGTTGGATTGTATGGTGATTCCAAGAAATTTTGTATTCTGTGCTTGTGTTATGCTGTTGCCCTCTAACATTAAATTTGGTGAGTATTGTTGGGAGTGAGTGTTGCGGTAATGCATTGTGATTGTTTTGTCTTTCTTTAGTACTAGTTTGTTTTGGTGGATCCATTGAGTTAGTTTGTTAATGGCAGAATTGGCTTTGTCTTGTAGGGATATTGTTGTTCTTTCTTTGAATATTATATTCGTGTCATCAGCGAAAAGTACTGTTTTGTTGTTTTCCATTATTAATGGCAGGTCATTTACAAATATGAGAAATAAAATTGGGCCTAGTGTAGATCCTTGCGGGACCCCATAGGTCACATCTCTTGGTTCTGAGTGATGATTGTTTATTTTGTTATCTTTTAGGTAAGGTAACACTACTATTTGTTTTCTGTCTGTTAAATACGATTTTATCCAGTTATAAGCAATTCCCCGGATTCCATAAGATTCTAATTTTGACAATAGAATTTTATGGTCTATTGTGTCAAAAGCTTTTGACAAGTCGAGGAAAAGACCAACAGGAATTTCTTTTTTTTCTAGTGCCATAAGGATTTCATTAATAAAGGCGAATATAGCAGTTTCAGTTGATCGATTTTCCCTGAATCCATGTTGTGAGTCAGTGATAATGTTACAGTGTATCAGGTAGCTTTTTAATCTTTCATAGAAGAGTTTTTCTAATATTTTTGAAAATCCTGACAAGAGTGAAATTGGTCTATAATTCATTACATCTTGTTTGTTACCTTTCTTGTGAATAGGTTTAATTACTGCAGTTTTGAATATGTTTGGGAAGGAGCCCTGAGTTAGTGATTGGTTGTATAAATATGTTAGTGGTTTGATGATGTATGGAGCAATCTTTTTATTAAGGAATCTGGAATGTTGTCTATCCCAGCAGATTGTTTATTTTGCATTTTATTTATAATTTGAAGTATTTCCTTTTCTGTTGTTTCTGTGATATACATACTAGAAATCGAGTTTTTAAAGAAAGGTGGTGATTGTTGAGATGTAGTTTTTGGTTTGCTTGTTTGCAGAAGTTTGCCAGCTATTTCAGAGAAATGTTTATTGAATATATTCGCTGTTTCATTAGGGTTTGTTATTCTTTTGTGTTCATGAACTAGTTCAATATTTTGTGTTGTTTTGTCATTTGCTGTTAAGGTTTTTTTTTAATGGCTTTTGTTTTATTTTTAGATATTTTTATGTACTCATCATTTGACAGTTGTTTGGCCTTTATTATAACTTTTTTAAGTATGGCTGAGTATCGCTTATAGTAGCTGACTATTTGTTGATTGCAAGAGTGTTGTTTTGTGAGTGTATGAAGCTCTCTTTTTCTTTCACAAGAAATTTTTATACCTTTGGTTATCCATGCTTCACTGTTTTGTGTATTGTTTGTTTTGTGATACTGTAGTGGATGTGAGATGTTGAAATGATGTTTGATTGTATTAAAGAAGGTGTTGAACTTTAGATTGATGTCAGATATTTCATATATCCCTGACCATGATTCATTAGTTAACATCGTGATGAGTTTGTTCAAGTTTTTTGCATTAAATTTCCTAGTCTCCTTTATTGGGTTACTTTTATTGAGGTGGAATTTATTTGAAGAGTGAGTATTTGTGCATTATGGTCACTGAGCCCCGTATCATTAGTGGTGATTGTATATGTGTGTTTTGCTTTGTCTAAGAAGATTTGGCCTATTGCTGTTTGCGTGTTCTTGGATTGCCTGGTTGGTGTGTCAATTATTGCATCAAGATTATAGGAGCGTACTAAGTTTATTAGTTTGTTTCTGTCCTTTTCATGAATGTTGTAAGCTGTAGATAGGAAGTTTATGTTTATATCACCACAGATTATGATAGAGTAAGGCGTAATGAATGGCGTAAGGAGTTCTTGAGTATGGTTTGCCGTGTGAGGTCGGGCATTGTCATGCAGGAAGCAGGAACAAAGTTTTGTTCCTGCATTCCTGCTTTGTTGTTTCACTTGTTTCCAAGAATGAAGTCCCGGCTAACAACAGCGTTTTGACGACGAGGAGCAGCTCCGGGCGCGCGTCACTGAGTGGCTGAGCATAGACAAACGGGTGGGTTCTCTGTGGTGACTGAGGTCGCAGGCGGCAGACTTCTACGACGAAGGAATTTCTAAGCTCGTCCACCGCTATGACAAGGTCCTCAATTTGTACGGTGACTATGTAGAAAAATAGGATTTTAGTCTCTCTTTCAGATGTGTATAATAACATTTTGTGCTTGTAATCATTTTATTGTTTATTTCAAACGTTCCTTACTTTCTGAATAGCCTTGGTATGTTAAAGAGAACGAATAATTGTAGCACAGCTCGATCTCTCTTGTTCCTTGTCAAGCTACTTAACTCACGGCCTATGCGTTCAAGTCCCCAGCTATCACGAGGAGACAGCGTCCTATGGCGACAAAAAACAGTCCAGGAATTCCTCAAACCTATCAAACGTTGCGTTTGGTGATACAAATATATATTCCAATTATTTGACCCAGGCGAATTCAACTTCGACCCAAGCCATTACTTGTTGGATTGGACGATTCCCACGTGCTAAAATTGCTGCTTTGTTTCAGTGATCGGATACCCGCGATTATATGCATATTAAAAAAATCGTAGCTGTTCCTGTATTATTCACACGGAATCGCGTCATCTGTCTCATATTCCTAATAGACTGTGTTGTAGGATATCGTGAGCAACTTAACAGTGGTTCAGATTTTTTGAACGATTTTCTTGGTCTGTCCAATATTGCCTTCAGCGTTGTTTGGTAGGAAGGATACCTGTTACACCTAGTAGCATGTTTGTTGTCTTTGTCGTTTTGTACGCACACCAGTCACTTTGGATCCTTCGTGCATGCCTTCGAAGTGATCATCACTACAAATCATGCCCAACTTTGATCCGTCACACGGGTTCTTGCATGCTCGACTTCGGTGTCCAAAATCCAAGTATTTGAAACATTTCAGAGGGGGTTTCCTCTCACATAATCGGCAATTTACCATCTTATTCAAACATTACTAGCAGCTAACAGGGCATTGGCCACGGTGGTCGGGAGACTTGACCACTGCCAGAGGCGGATTTACGAATAGCCACAGAAGGCACGTGCCTGTGGTGGCAAAAATTGTGAACCAAATTGGTCTAAAGAGCCTCTTCATCGCGTGCTATTTTTCATTCTTTTTTATTTGTATGTATGAGTTGAAAAAAATATTTACTCGAAAATTCATGTATTAACAGGCTGACAATACCTTATTCTAAACGATTTGTGATAAGTCAAAATGAGCGATGTTTACTTTTCAGAAGTCACACAATTAAGCTTTAATCATAATTACAGAAAAGGAGTCATATTACATCAATATCAATTATTCATATTGTAAATTTTAGAAAATATACATATGTAAATACACATAATTTTGATGTCTGGTATCGTTCATGTTTTCTAGTGTTAAATGTTGAATCTAGGTACTTAATAATAATAATTTATTGAGTCACTTATACAATTACAATCGTGTATGACGAGTCAGTGATGTCGGGTGGAGAGAGAATAGTTACATTACTGTCCAGAAGCAAAACAAGGGGCCATCTCTGCATTTGCTCAAAGGACTAGGGAAACTGGACAGAAACCCTGATCGAGATGGGGTCATTAGCCTAGGAATTATCCTACTACAATAGGTCAATAGCTTACTACAATACTTGTTACAGATAGATTAAGATATTATACAGTATATAATTATTTTTAGTAGCAAAATAATTTAACATTTCAGGATTGTAATGTTTAATGTAAACATTCACTTGTTATTGTCATTTTACTGCTACTACTTATAATAATAATAATAATAATAATAATAATAATAATAATAATAGTGGCGTGCCCCAAGGCTCTGGGCTGGGTCCACTCTTATGGAACGCCATGTACGATAGTCTCTTACAAATTGACACTCCATCAGACACCCAGCTTATAGGCAATGCTGATGATACCCTCATCATCTGCCATAGCAACGACACAGACTTGCTGGAGATGAAAGTGAGCCAAAACCCTTTTTAGGGTAAAAAGGTGGCTTGACAAGATACTTCTACACATGGCTGTGGAGAAAACTGAAGCGGTGTTAATCACTGACCGGAGAGCATTTCGTTCCCCAAACATTCGATTGGGGGACGTGAACATCAACTGGAGACGCCTGATAACTTATTTGGGAGTCGAGATCGACCAGAGACTGAGCTTTGGTCCGCATATTAACAAGACTGCGGACAAGGCAGCGAAGACATGCTCCGACCTCTCCAGATTGATGCCAGATGTGAGGGGGGGGGGGCAAAAGAGGCGAAACTGAGAATGATCGCTTGATTGATGCAGTTCACTCCCAACTGATGTATGCGACCCCAGTGTGGGCCGATAAACTTGGTGAAGCTTGCGTAAGATGGAAGTATACGCAACGGCAAAGGAGGCTGGCGCTGAGAATAGTGTCAGCCTACCGCACGGTCTCAATCAGCGCAGTAGGAGTACTGGCTAGTGTACCTCCTGTAGACCTGCCGGCGAGGGAGCAGAAGGAGATGTACGAAGAACTGAAGCTACCCGACCCCGTTCGTGACCGACCTCCGCGCAGGTCAAAAGAGTTTATAAAGAAGAGAGCACAGACTTTCCTTCTGGCTGACTGGCAAGTGAGGTGGGACAAAGACACCAAAGGAAGGTGGACTTCCATGATAATACCACGTATCGAAACGTGGATCAGCAGAAGCCATGGGGAAGTTAATTATTACCTTTCCCAAGTGTTCTCAGGACACGGCAGTTTTAAATCGTATTTGTTCAGATTTAAAAGAGAAACAAATCCCAAAAGTGAATTTTGTGGATATGAAGACGATGTCATGCGTACTATATTTAATTGCATGGGATACCCAGAGAAGACATCTTAACGAAACCTTGGGTGCGGATATCTCCCCATCAAATTTGGTCGAACTCATGCTCCAATCAAGCAAACGGTGGAGCATAATTCAAGTGTTCCTCACCGTCGTTATGAAAAAGAAAGGAAGAAAGGCTCCGTTGCTTACGGTAAAAGCTGCATGTATTGCATTCAAAGTTCATTAGTATTACATTAATAGTACTACATTCAATGTTCAAATCTTGAAATGGTGAGGAGGAGGAGGCGGCGGCGGCGGCAGGTTTTGCCAGATTTTTTTCTATTTGTACACCTAGTCCTACTGTAGCACCTGAAATCAGATTGTATATATTAGTTACTGATGTATTCCTGAACACTATAAAAAGTTTTTGCCCAAGGAAGTGTTTAAGTTTATTCTTGAAGTTGTGAATTCGTGTTATGTTTCTCAGATGTATGGGTAATGAAGAATTGTATTCCTGTAGAGAATGTACCTGTTAAGTCCCAATTTAATATTATGTATTGAATTTTTATTTCCTTGCACCCAGGGGACTCTTGCTGCACAATTCTTTATACTCAATTATCTGAACAACCAGTATAGTGTGTTGAAACTATCTGTGAGTGAAATCGTTCGGAGTGGCGGATACATTCCTTGCCTCGCCGAGCCCCTGCTGGACCACCCTCCATGTGTCCCGCCCCCATTGGGGTGGCGACTGCGAACGTGCCGGAGGCTGTTATTCCAGGCGCGTTTTTTTGGCAACTTCCTGTCCGAGTCCCTCCGCTCCGGGAGCATGCGTGCGCGTTGAGTGCGTGCACAAGCTTCGCCATCTCCCCAACAGCGCTAGCCCTCAGACACACACGAAAAATTGACACTAGCGCCCCTGTGTGCCACGAAAGGACAACATTTCGACCGACCAGTTTTCACAAACTTTTCATCCGACGAGAACAAGGACTCCTGTGGTGACCTCCGCAGAGGTCACACCTATTTTTGTATGCGGTGCAAAAATCTGTTTTGCCTTCCGCAATCGGTTGCAAGACGCGGCTCTCCAGCATTTACTTAAAATATGCGGTGCAACGCCTAGTTGCCTACTGCAACCTGCTGGAAGACCCTGCTCTGCAACACTTTAATCTGGGGTCGCAACTCTGGCGCCACCCCCGTCAACAATCTCCTGCTACTGCAACTCCTCTCGGCCGACATCCGCTGCAAGAAAAACCCACCAGAGCTCCAACGGATAAGTGACCGGTTACTTATTTCAAACTTCTTTCTGATGCATCAGAATTCTACTCGAGTGCACTTTTTTATCTATTTAAATTTAACGCAAGAAAAGACTTTAATTTTTGGCAACTTCTGACTTCAAGATTACTGTTTTCAATCACTTTTGTTCATTTCCTTTTCATTACTTTTTCACATTAATGTTGTACTACTGTAATACTGTTTTTTAATATTTTTTTGTTTGTTTACTAATTTTTCAACTTCAATTTTTTTAGTAATTAAATATTTTGTTATTTTTTATTACAGCAATTGTTGTTCTTTTTTGCCCTATCATATTCCATCCATCTATGCAATACTGTACAGCTCCATTAATTTTATGTTATGTGTATCATTTAATTTACAGTCTGCTGGTCCTCCAAATATATAAATATAAAGCTATCAGGATTACTCCATCTTCTACTTTTCATATATTATAATTTAATATCCCTTGTGTTCTTTTCCTTTTTTTATGCTGCCAAATCACATTTTGCAGACGATACACGTAACAGTACCCGTTTGGTATAGTGTGCATGTGCACAATGGTTGATAAAGGTTATATGCTTGTCTTGTGTTGTATGAGTATAAGCTTGAGTTAAATTTGTAAGATGTGTCATTGTCTATTAGATTTTTCTTTACAAACATGAGAACGTCTTAAATGTATATGCAAAGCAGTGGACGTATGTTACGTTTTTTTGATTTGAGGTCTACAGGATTCTGTTCTTTTAGGTTTGTTTTTAATTTTAAGTCGCATCAACATCGCGGTTATTGGTATTTGTTATTGTCCGGATTATTCTCTTTTGTATTTTGAATGTTTGCTTAGCCTCTGGTGCTTGGCCCCACATTATTATTCCGTATTTGAGAACAGAGTGCACATTTGCAAAGTACACTGTTCGGACTGTTTCAATGGTGCAGTTTCTTGTTATTATTCTTAGAGCGTAATTAAGTTTGCTCAATTTTAAATTAATATCTTCTAGGTGTGAATTTCATTTGAGGTTGGATTGTATGGTGATTCCAAGAAATTTTGTATTTTGTGCTTGTGTGATGCTGTTTCCTTCTAATGTTAAAATTGGTGAGTGTTGTTTTTAGTGAACATTGTGGAAAATGCCTAGTGATTGTTTTGTCTCTGTTTAGGACTACTTTGTTTTGGTGGATCCATTGAATTAGCTTGTCAATGGCAGAATTGGCTTTGTCTTGTAGAGATTTGGTTGTTCTTTCTTTGAATATTATTTTAGTGTCATCAGCAAAAAGTACTGTTTTGTTGTTTTCCATTATTAATGGCAGGTCATTTACAAACATAAGAAATAAAATCGGACCTGCTGTGGATCCTTTGAGGACCCCATAGGTCACATGGGTTCGGAGTGATGATTTTTTAATTTTGTTGTCTTTAGGTAAGGTAACATTACTATTTGTTGTCTGTCTGTTAGATATGATTTTATCCACTTGTAAGCAATTCCCCGGATTCCATAAGATTTTAATTTTGACAATAGAATTCTATGGCCTATTGTGTCAAATGCTTTTGACAGGTCAAGGAAGAGACCAACAGGAATTTCTTTTAAGAAGTAATGATAGAACAACGGTAGAGTAAAATATGCATAACTACAAAAAATTCAAAATCATGATGAATTTCTTAGTTCCATACATCGAAATGTATCGTTTAACTACAGAATGGCACATACTTTCTCGCAGTAAAGTTTTCTAATTTCTTTGGTGTGGAGTGGCTTTATGGTCTTGCCCCATCCTCTTGTCAGCTGTCATCTATCGCCGCCCAAAGTACATTTTTTTTTAAATGTTCTCAACATTTCGGTTTCCTAATAGAACCGAAATATTCTTTAAGAATATTAAAGGAGAATAAAATCTCGTCCTAAATAGCAATTTTCTTGGATAAACTGAGAGCCGTTCTTAAGAAATGGCGTTTAAGCGTTACTGTAAATGCAAAATTTGAAGCTCTGTAAAACCGAAAATCTTTGAGTTTTCGAGAAACGTCATTACCTGCACATTATATCACAAACTGTAACAACAAAAGGATACAGAAATATGGCGCTTATGTCATCTTGTACGGTACAGTTAGTAATACCCCTGCCAAAAGTTTAAAGAAAAAAGTTGGAGTCGTTTTCGAGAAAATCTTGTTTTTATTATTTTATTCCCGACCACAAGCATATAGCAGTTAAGCACGGTTTTAGATGAAGATTCGATCCTACGCAAGTCATATGTACACTCTGGCCAGGAGAGTATAATGCCTTAGCTTCATGTAAAGTACCCCCAAATTTTGAAGAATGTTTTTCAAAATCTCAAAGCTTCGACTCGAGCCACATTGTCTGGGGCTTTTTAAATTGAGGAAAAGTCCTGCGCATGGTTTAGGCGCTAGTGGTGTTCACGGACGGATGAACGTTTTGGCGTCAATGGACTTTTCGGTATCAAGGACCCACAAAACAACAGGGATTCTGGCTACCCCATGTGTTAGAGGATTTTTTAGTTAGAGCTGCTATATGCTCAACTTCGGTGCAGACCAGTCGCGGCTCGTGGTTTTATAAACGGGGAAGGCTGCAAATGCATTGCATTACATTACATTGCATTGCATTGCATAGCATTGCATTGCTTTGCCTGTATTGTATTTCTATTAATAAATATGATACAGACTTAAGGGAGTAGCGTATCGGGAAAACTAGTTAAAGCGCAATGCTAGCCGCTGAACTGCATAGTAATGCCATCTGGTGAGCACGTCCTTCTCCAGATCCTGGACCCTCACCCTTGAAGGCTGCCTGGCTACAGCCTGTCGTCCACCGGTAAGCCTGTGCAGTGAATGCATGACGTCATTGCCTCCTCGCCTCCACAGGCCTTATGGCGGAATGAAGAGGGAGCCTAACGCTTCTCTCTTCCCTGTCAACAGCTTCAAATGCGTTACGGACGGCCGTTAACGAACCGACAAAGAAAAAGTTTGATATGATTGTTACATAATACAACTCAGAAATCCATTATTAATAAATAATGTTTAAACATATTTTTAAATTTCTTTTGGAGGGCGATTTCTCTAGGAGAGGCTCCGCCTTACAGCCTTTAATGACGAGCCGCGCCTGGTGTAGACCAACCACCGTTTGCTTTAACACCGGCCTCTCCCTCCTACAAACACAGGCATATAGCAGCTAAGACCTCATTCACAATGAAAACTTAAATGTAATCGTAACGTAGCTGCAAAACCTAGAAATGAGTTACTAAGACCATTCACAATGTAAGTCCGTAAACTTAAGAGCTCACAAGCTCCAAGTTTTTACATTAAGTTTACGTCTGAATTATACCTCAGACCAGTCAGAGAGTAACATGGGAGGTCAGTTCCAGATTGTGTTCAGGTAGTTTGCGGTTATGTCTTTGTTATTGTAAGGTAGAGAATTAGTTTGCGAACGGTTTTGATGCATGTAGTTAATTCAAAGTAAGAATTTGAACGATTTTCATTGGGACTTTAACTTGACATGGCGAATAAACTAATTACGTTTGACGAATTACTCGTGAATTTGGTACAAGAGAATACTTGTTTACAAGATGTGAGCATTACTACAACAGCTCCTCGCATATATATATAAAGACAAATCGATAGGAATGGCGAAGAAAAAGCTAGAAACCATGGTGAAAAGATCTTTTCACCATGCTAGAAACGAATCGATCAAATTTCAGTACGTTGAATTCTGATTGGTTCAGGCAAAACATTCGTTCGTCATTGTGAATGCTTGTTTTTACGTATAAATTTTACGGCTAAGTATACAACATTACATTACGTTTTAAGTTTGCATTGTGAATGGGGCCTTAGCCTATAAGCACGGTTCTAGATGAAGATTCGACGCAAGTCATGTATACCCCAGCCAGGAGAGCACAATGGCTTAGAGATCACGGCTAAATCGAAATTAGCATTCAGGAATGAAAAAACTTGCTTGTATGTTTCTTTTAGTATGTCTACGTCTATTGAAGAAATAAAAGTCTCAAATTATTGTATAGACATTGAAAAGACTCCCCGCGCCTTTGCCAGAATTGCCGTTACCAGATGGTAACGCTGGGCACTAATGGGTTAATTTAGCAAAGGATTGATCCACTTTTTCGTTATCAAAGCCCGGCAATTAATTTTTTCTGTCGCAAATCCGCCGTTCTCTATATCACGTATATACGTACGTATACGAAAAAGGAAAAATTAATTGATTTTCCTTAGAGAAAAATGGAACAGGCATAAATTATTAATTAAATTATGTTTAACTTTAGTCGTAAATATGTGTGTTTAATTTTTTGAACGTAAATCAAACTTGTCCTTGTTCGTATGTAACTTTTTTCGAGAGTTGTTTGAAAACAAATATTAGCGGCAATTTTCGCGTGCCTACAGGCAACAAAGTTGTTAATTCGCTTCTGACAGACCGACAGACAGACGACCGACAGAAAAACCGACAGACAAAGTTTTGTGGCGTCTTCCTACAACTACAATTATGAAGATTCGTTTTTTCTCTTAACGAAATGTGTTCATTAAAACATATTCAAATAAGGTCATGTTCAATTTTTCAAAAACATGACTAATTTTTGAGAAATTTTGTGTCAAATGGACAATTCTTTTTTTAACCTATTTTTTTCTTAAAAAACAGCACAATGTTTTTTACTTTCCCGTATACGTACGTATATACAAAGTAATATACTTAGTATAGGGAAAGTTATGTAATGCTGCGCGATTTTCGGCAGAAAAAAATTCATTGCCGCGCCCTGATAACAAAAAAGTGGATAAAACCAGTTACTAAATTCAGAAAAAAAATTCCCTAACACGTGGTTTAGCCAGAATCCCTCTTTTGTGGGTCCTTGATACCGAAAAACCAATTGAAAGCAAAACGTCCGTCCGTCCGTCTGTCCGCCCGTCCGTCCTTCTGTGACACTACTAGCGCCTAAACCATACGTAGGATTTTTTTTTTCAAATTGAAGAAACCACTGTCGATCTGGCTCGACTCAAAGCTTTGAGATTTTGAAAAAGATTCCGTAAAATTTGGTGGTAGTCTACGTGAAGCCACCCGGACATTTTCAAAATTTTCTCAAAAACCACTCCAAATTTTTTCTTTAAATTTTTTGTAAGAATAGAATATTTTCGAAAATTGAACAAATTTGAATTTTTTTCGGCCTCTTTAACAACTACAAAATTGAAGATAGGGAGTTTCGAAAATTCATAGTTAACCGGGGAAATCGGACTTACGACACCTTACTAAGTGTATTTTACTCTCTTCATACAAGAAATTTAAAGAAAAATTTGGAGCCGTTTTTGAGAACATTTTGAAAATGACTGGGGGGCTTCATGTAAAGAACCCCCAAAAATTAATAAATGTTTTTTTTGAAATCTCAGAGCTTTGACTCTAGCCAGATGGACGGGGGTTTCTTCAATTTGGAAAAAATCCTACCCGCGGTTTCGGCGCTTGTTTTGTTCACATACACGAACGGACGGACGTTTTGCTCTAAATTGATTTTTCGATATTAAGAATCTTCAAAACAGGGATTCTGGCTACATCACGTGTTAGGACGTTTTTCTTAATTTAGCCACTGGATGTATCAACTTTTTCGTTATGAGGGGTCGGCAATGAATTTTTTCCCCCGAAAATCCGCCGTTTTTACGCGCAGCATTACAGCTTTCCCTATACTACGTATATTACTCTGGATATACGTACGCATACAGGAAAGTAAAAATTATCTTCATAACTGTAATAACTGTGTGTTTTTGCATTTTTCAGAAAATCGGGGATTTCAACGAACATGAAACCTGCACCATTGTCTTAAGCGTCCTCTATGTTATACGAGGTCAAACAATTTAGTGACATTTTTAAGAAAAAATTATTTAAAGCAACTACAAAATTATCTACGTTTGTTGCAAAATTACGAAAAAATTCTCGTATTTTCGAAGAAATAAACATCACGTTATTTGAAGATCTGTTCTTGATGAACGTATTTCATTTCGAACAAAAACTTATCGTCATAATTGTAGTTGAAGGAAGACACCGAAAAAATTTTGAAATTTTTAACTTTTCGAAAAATCAGGGTTTCCAATGAAAATGAGACCTCTGCCATTATCTTAAACGTCCTTCACGCTATCCAACACCAAAATTTAATAATAGGCGAAGACAATTTTTTGAAAATTTTGAAAATGTCCCAGGGTCATCAAAATTGAAATATCGGATCAAGAAGTCAGTTCGATTGGTGAATATCAATTTTGCAGAAAATCTGAGGAACGGTTTAGCGTTGCTTACTGATGGACAGACGGACGTTTTGCTTTCAATTGTTTTTTCGGTAGCAAGACCCCACAAAACATGTATTCTGTCTACACCACGTGTTAAGAGGACTTTTTTCTAAGTTTAGCAACTTGATTTATCCCCTTTTTGGTTACCAGGGCCCGGCGTTAAGAGTTTTTCTGCCGAAAATTCACCGCTTTTCCCGCAACATTTATATAACTTTCTCTTCTTAAGAAGTACCTTCTTTAGGGCGAGAAAGTAAAAATAGAAGTTTCCAGATTATGACATACATAAACGTTTATTGCTTTACATGTTATAATTGCGCATAACTCGGAAGCGATGCGGCCAAGACCTTTTAAGCCTGGCTTACGACCACGAATGGATCACGGCTTTTCTGCACGATAGTACCCTTCACTTGCGCTGCCGGAGGCATCAGGCCCGTCGCTTTGGTAGTTCTCTAATTCTTCTTCTTTATACTTTCTCCAGCTGCTACTGCGACAAACGCTTTGAAATATGCGTGGCTTTGTAACATGGTTTGACGTTGTTTGTTCAAATAGGAGAGTTGATTGATGAATGAATTACACTCTAGAAATAATGGTAAAATGTTTGTTCTGCGAAATGTTTTTCTTATATCATGAAAACAGCATTATTTTATTATTTCTCCTTCTTATCAACATAGACTTCAAAGGGCTTGTACTATTTGAATACAAAGATTTCGTACGTTGAAATATTTTTTGGTAAATTGAGTAATAAAACAATAGAAAATAGAATACATCCTAGCCTGTTTTTACTGTGCATGTTTCTGTATTCACACTGTAGTTTGTAATTGAGTCTTTCCGTGATCATTGAACACACGAGAACTATGCATATTTAAAAATGCGTAATGATTATATCACGTGAAGGGACGAACTTGTTCTTCACGCATGATTTTTCCATGCCGTGTATGTACCTACAAGGAAAATACTGGTTGACAATTATATTGATTACTAAAACAATAATTCCATAGAACAGTTCAGCGTGTTCAACACCGATGCTCGGTGGTCTGACTCCAAGGATTGTTTCCATTTCGAACGAAGGATTCTCTACGATCGAAAACTCGTCCTATCGAAAATTCTCTCTATCAAAACACTCGTCCTCGTTTTGTGGATAAATCCTTGCAAACCTTGCAGGGGCCATTTTTCTTCATCAGTACATCACGTTTTTCTGGTTGATGTTATACGTAAGAGAAATATTGAGGATTCTCTAACGAAACAACTCAGTAATGATCGTTACAAAATAGCATATTTCCATGGTATTTTGATGCACTTCTGGATAAACAAAGAAGGTAAACGAATATATGACGGCGCTTTTCACCGTGCCCTTAATATATTCAAAGAAAAGACAGGATTTCACTTAAAGCTTGTTAAACCTACCACGGCTACTCTTGGAATAAGTACCAATGGAACATACGATGGTGTAATAGGTCTTGTTCAAAGCGCTGCAGTGGACATAGCAAGCCCCTTCTTCTACTACTCTCACGACAGGTATCAATTTGCGGATTACACCTTTCCTGTCATGATGAGCCCGTATTGCATCGTGGTTCGCCGCGCCCCTACAGTGCCCTTTGCACAAGTGTTGCTGCTTCCATATACACCGCTCGCTTGGGCGGCCATATTGGTGTCGCTAGGCGCCGTCATTTTGATGCGCTTCTCTGAGCACTGCTGCTTTGCCAACGACGTCCACCCCGGCGGAAGATGGTCGGCGCTTATGCGCGCTGTGCTAGACGTGACCCAGATGATCTTCACAGGCGGCGCCAGCTGCCCAGGAGCTTCTCTACGCCGACGCATCTTGATGGGAGCGCTGCTGCTGTTCTCGCTGGTGTTCAGCAACGCCTACACTGGTCAGCTGCTAGGCTTCCTGACGGCGCCGCCTCATCTCGCCGACCTACAGACGTTAGACGATGTTGCGCGCGTGCTGCGCGACGTATTCGCGTTCAGCTTCACGAGTATCTACGAAAACGCGGATGCTCCACAAGCGTTGACAAACATACAACGGAAGATTAGAAAAATTAAACACGGCGATTTGATGAGCGTCATGCGGAAGATAAAGGGTGGGGAAAACATTGGCATTCAGTTAGCCTCTTTCACCTTCTCCTACTACTCCAGCGTTGAAGAACTCACCGAAAAGGGCGAACGGACGCTGCACCTCGTCCCGGAGTGCGTGAATCCCCCGGGGCATTTAGCCTTCCTCCTGCGCAAGAACTCCCCGCTGTTCCCTTCGTTCAGCGACGTGATGGAGCGCCTGGTGGAAGCAGGGCTGTTCGAGCACTGGAACCAAATGCAACGCCACCACATGGTCACCAACGGAGTGATCGTTGCCGAGGGCACCTCGAGGCAATCCACAACTCCTCGGCCCTTGAGGCTGAAGCAAATGGTGGGCGCAGGATATGTCCTTGGCGTAGGCTTAAGCGTTGCTGTCACTGGCTTTCTTCTAGAAGTTTTGGTACTGAGGGCTCTGAAAAACCCTTCAGTGGTGGGAAAACTGCGGAATTGAACGCACCACATCATGAATCTAATCTAAAGATTGCTACGAAGTGCGGAACAATTTTGTCATAGATATTACGGCTTTTATCCAGTCGACTGCCGTTTACCCTTTAGGTTTTGATGGGATGATATTCGACCATACACTAAACATCAACACATTTTCGGGCTCCTCTGATCCGAAGACAGAACGCAAGGCTCTCCGCGACAATACACGTGGGAGAGAAAGAACAAACAGCCATTCCCAAGACGGGATTCGAACCCGTGAACATTCGGACAGAAGGGCTGAGTCAGTACACGCTCGTAGCCACCTCAGCAATCCAGATCGGCTAAAGTGATTGTCAAAGCTTCAAAATAGTCTTTCGCATTTTTGGAAAAACAGTAATTTTGGGTGTTCACTAACGTATTCTAACAGCGTACTGCTATTAGGTTCCTCTAATATAATTGATTGATCAGTGATTCCGGACGAGTTCCTGTAACATAACAATTATGTTGTCATCACTAGCAAGCATCACATCACGATATTACACGACACCTGTTTTGTCGTTAAAGTTACGTGTGTGTGGTTTTTTCCCGAATCTCCTCGTAGCTCACATCAGCTGGTATCCCCATGCTTAATATGCGTGAGCTAGTATGCATTCAAGGAGCATACATTACATGACCGACTCAGACTGTGAATTTGAATGATATTTGAATGACGACAAAAGCTACGCGCGCCCTGGTTCGGTATAGGATGGAGGGGACCGACGAGATTTTGTTTAAAGTTCATTACGTAATTTCCCGTAAGGGTGCGCGCACTAGGCTGTTACGGTCGGGACGGGACGATACGCACCTTCCGCCGTTTGCAAAACCGAACGAAATTCTTCTGGACATTCCGACGTGCCCATGACGTCATTGGCACGGTCGGGACAGCGTTTCCGCCGTTTCAGTTCTCAGGTATGTGAGGCGTGTGGAACGAACATCAATGCATCTAATTTAATATGTCGATCCATAAGTATCCCGAGTTGTACAACGTGATATTAAGTTTTATTTAAGGTAGTATGTTCGTTAGATTGACCACGTTGAAGTGTCCCCAAAAATTGTTGAAATAAAAAAACTAGTGGTGCTACAGAAGGGCACAGACTTTCCCGTATTAGTTTCCTTTTTGTCTCGGCTAGCTATTCGTACTTACTACATACTCTTGCTAATACACACAAACTCTTACTAACATGATTCACTTTTTTTATTTCAACATTTTGTATACTAGTGTCTATGGCCAAACTCATCTAATGAAAAAACATTTAAAATAGTAAAATGTACCCTTTAATCGTTCTGTAGACGAGAAACAGCAACGTGTTTATTATGAAAAAATATAAAATAAATCTTTACGTTTTGGAAATTCTTTTTTATTTTCAACCCAGAAATTGTTTACCCAAAAAGCGAACCTAATTTTTTAAAAGAGCTGATAATCGAAATTCTGCGGAATTGTTTTATATTCTTTGAAATTTTGAAATACTATAATATGGAATGTATTGCTGGTGAAATGATAACATACGCATAGATAAGTGTCCTTTCGATCATTGTGTCTGTGTGTGTGTATATATATATATATGTGTGTGTGTATATATGTGTATATATATACAGGGTGTGTCCAGAAGCTCCCGTTACAAAAAAATACCACAAATTCTGTGATGCCAGACATGAAGAATGGCAGGTTCAGTTTTTCCGAAAAATAATTTGCCTTTGAGAAAATTGAGTTTAAAAATCACTTCCGGGGCGCGAAATTCAAACCGGCCGCAACGACGCTGCAGACAACGGCGTCACCTTCGCGGAGCATTTCCTCGTTTCTTGGCGTAAACGGTGAAACAGTCGAGTAATATTCTGGAAAGCATCGCGTTGCTTACACTAGAATACTTAATAGTATCAAGCATTTGCAGGTTTTATTCAATAAATATTTTAAATGTACGTACAGAATATCGAGTTTTGTTCAAAATGATAGCCACGGTACATGGCGGCGTGAACATAAATTATGAACACGATCCAACATTTATGAAAAAGATTGAATCTCCTGGAATGCTCGAATTGTTATTTTTAGCACATATTAATATGGACTAGTGCTTTGGGCTTAAGATTGCCACGTAAATGATACTCTGTAGATTATTCTAAATATCGTGATACACTAAGGAGCATTTAGGAGATAAAATATTCGTTAATGAAAATACTGAGTTTATTGATTATCTTTGGAATTTGAATTGATTCTTCCGGCTGTCATTTTCTGAATTCTCAAACTAACGATAGCCAGCTTTAAACTTCTTAATAACCGCTGGACGGTTTATCTAAGATGTAGCCCTAATTGATGGATATCAATATTTCCCCCCACAAAAATATTGCATATTTCCTAAACAAAAGTAACTGTTCATGCCGTAAAGGATCCATGAACTTCAATACCACCCGTCAAATATTATTTTAGCTTAAGTAATATGTTGTACAGTAAGAGCACTTCCTGCTGCCGCCGCGAAAGCGTTCCGAAATAACTGCTATTGCAAAATATTCTAAACTGTTCTACGTGGAACATCGAAGTTAAGGCAAGCGGCCTCGACTATCCATTTCTCGAAGTTGAATGACCATTCTACCCGCCGCTTTGCTTTTCCAGATGCAAGATGAGAGCATGTCTTTCTCCCAAATCTTGGAGTTACATAGTGAAACCATTTCATAAGGCAGTTGACAGCTACTCGGGAAAAGTATTCTTTGAGTTGTTTTGTTTCTTTGAGCTTGCATTGTAGTTAGCAGATACGTACACAAATGAGTAACGACCATTTCTTCAATTTAATTCTTCGAGGTTACTACGTAGTACGGAATGTAAGGGAGTAGAAACAGTTCACTACTACACCACTTCAGTGTTATAATTTTCAATATATTTCTTTGATATTTTCATAATGTACGACAAAAGTCGACAAAGACGAAAAAAATTTTGCAGTATAATCAATTTTTAACCCCAAACCTTCTTTTGAATTATTTAATTTTTAAATTTATTTTAATGCAGAATCATTATCCTTACTACTTAAATATTTTAGGACATGCATATTTTGCTACTTTGCAGAATCATTATCCTTACTACTTAAATATTTTAGGACATGCATATTTTGCTACTTTATATTAATTAGAAATACTTTACATGCATGTCCTAAATCTTTCAGTTATATCTCTACATGTTCAATATTTTCATTTGTTTAAAAAATTAATCAATTTATAACTTTTCCATTTAATAATTGCATACTTTTTTGAACTGAAAAATATTAATTGGTTAAGTTTTGTAGATTTTACATAAAAACACCCTAATAATTACATAGTTTTATGTTGGTTATTTTTTTACTTATGAGGGATTTATATCTCAAAAGAATATTTTATGGAAAACAGGAATAAACATAAACAATATGCAAATTAAATCATAACTGCAACTCTATTGCTCTGTATATTTTTTCTCCAAAACATATCTGATAATACATAAAAATTTTTTTCACATTGAAAATTGAATTCTTTTAGTTGTAAGGAAAAACTTCAATGTAAACAAGTCATTTCGCGCCATTCGCGCGAAATTTCGCACACTGCTCGAAGGCTCCTGTTCGAAATTCTCCAATACTGCTTCCTCTGTAGCGACAGATGAGCGAGACACACCTGTATTGATACTTTCGCCCGGTAAAACTGATCCCGACTCACGTATTCTTGCGTCGAGGCGCAGAAAAACGCAGTGGGAAGGGTGTCTTCTGCTAGGGTATCTCTCGGCGTACACTCGAGCTGCCGCACGAGCGTTGCTCCGACACTCGCCGAAGACTAAGTACATGTCGCAGTACTCATTAATTGAAAACATGCTTATTCTGGCCTCTCGCACTCAAACTCGATATTTCTACTAATTTGCCTTGACGGGGCTTAGCTTTTAGTACACGCTGCCGGCGACGGGACGCTGGGGGTGGTGCGGAGGGGAGGGAAAGGGAAAGATGACTCCGTACAGGTGCTTATTCAGCCATGACCACTGTGCGGGCCGGGTTTCGAACTGCGCAATCTGTTGTTTTGAGGCAAAACTGACATGCAGCTGATGGGCGAATCACTAAGCGGCGGTGGGAGGTTCGCCATACGATATAAACCACGATGTGACGCGGCCTAGCAAGTGACAAATTCAAGGACACCGACCATAATAAGAGCTGCGAACGGTAGAGGACCGGTAACCTCAGTGAACCACGGTCAAACTTTTGCCTGCTAGAAGTATTTGTACATCACGCAATGCAACATCACTGTTTTTCTCAGTCTTTTACCCTTTCACACCAGTAATATACTAGTTTTGTATTTTTTATTCATTGTTGTATGCTACATACGGTGACGCTATTTTATCGCTATTGATATTGACCTGTGGGTTAGGTTAATGGCCTACGTGCCCCTACAAAGATTCTTCAATGCACTGTTCGGTCTGCATCACAACAAAATGACTGTAAAAAGTATCAATTCAAATTCCGCGCCCAGAGATAAACTCAGTATTTTCATGGAACGGGAATTCAGGAAACAAATATTTCATTTCCAAAACGCTTTTAGTATATCACGATATTTAGAATAATCTTCAGGAGACTATCATTTACGTGGCAATCTTAAGCCCAAAGCACTAGTCCAAATTAATATGTGCTAAAAATAACAATTCGCGCATTCTAGGAGATTCAATCTTTTTCATAAATGTTGGATCGTGTTCATAATTTATGTTTACGCCACCGTGTACCGTGGCTATCATTTTGAACAAAACTCGATATTCTGTACGTACATTTAAAATATTTATTGAATAAAACCTGCAAATGCTTGATACTATTAAGTATTCTAGTGTAAGCAACGCGATGCTTTCCAGAATATTACTCGACTGTTTCACCGTTTACGCGAAGAAACGAGGAAATGCTCCGCGAAGAAGGTGACGCCGCTGTCGGCAGTGTCGTTGCGGCCGATTTGAATTTCGCGCCCCGGAAGTGATTTTTAAACTCAATTTTCTCAAAGACAAATTTTTTTTCGGAAAAACTGGACCTGCCATTCTTCATGTCTGGCATCACAGAATTTGTGGTATTTTTTTGTAACGGGAGCTTCTGGACATCCTGTATATATATATATATATATATATATATATATATATATATATATATATATATATATATATATTTATATGTGGTGTGTGTGTGTGTATATATATATATGTTCTGTACCTCGCACACGGACAAAAATTATGATGATCAAATATACGTTTCAAATAATTTCTGAAAGTCTAATTTGTAAACACAAGCTCTACTAAATAAAACATCGTTATATTATAACTGTCACCATTTCGTAGTTCACCAACAATGTACTTTTCAAATATTCATTGCGGCATTGTTGCGCAAATTGCAATAAAGTTTTGCGGATTGCTTGAAAGAAAATCATTAAAAAATTGAGGATACAAATTGTAGAATGGAATAATAAAAATAACTAATATCTAAACCTGCGTATGTACAATAAAAACTGCAAAGGAAAGTAATCATTCAACTGGCGTGGATGAACATAACCTAGTGTTATAACGAATAAACGCTCTATTTATTGCCGAATAATTATCCAGCATTTTTAATGTTTTAGGTTTATCATTTAAGAATGAAGAGAATCCAACAGTTGAAAGGAGCTCTTACTATCTTTGTTTCAATGAGCTACAGGAATTCAGCCATGTCGTAGTAATCATTCCCAACATTATTGAGCAGTTTTGTCTAGTCATTCGAATCTTATATTCACTGAAAGCTAGCATTTTTATATTATTTCTTATATTACAAGTATTGCAGAGTAAATTTAACTAACATTTTTTATAAATTACTATTTTTTCAATATATTAATCTCGTCGAATCCTATTCGCTTTATAATCGTCCTAAATATAAAGAATAACATTCTTTATATTTAAAAGCTAATCCAGCAAACATTTTTGTGAAAAAGTCTCAAATTTCGTATTTACAGTTGCATTACATTTACTTAAACGCCATTTTCTTAAGAACGATTCCAACTTTTTCTTAGAAAATTGTTTTTCGGACGAGGTTTTACTGTTCTTTAATATTCTTAAAATAATATTTCCTTCCTACTATTAGGAAACCAAAAAATTAAGAAAATGTAAAAAATAATGTTCTTTGAGCGGCGATAGATGGTAGCAGGCAAAAGAATGTGGCAAGTCCGAAAATCTAGCCGAAACGAAAGGAAATTGAAAACTAATACGGGAAAGTCTGTGCCATTCTGTTGCACCACTAGTTTTTATTAAATTGGGACGTTAGATAGCAGAAGGGAAGCTTAAGAGAATGGTGCAGGTTTCCTGTTCATTAAAATGCCTGATTTTGCAAAAATTTTAAAAAGTTAAAAAATTTTCTGCAGCTGCATACAACTATAATTGTGAAGATACACTTGTTTTTCTTAATTAAATGTGCTCATCAAAAACAGATCTTCAAATAAGGTGAAGTTGAATGTTTGAAAATATGAATCGTTTTTCTTTAATTTCGTAACAAATATGTATAGCCTGCTCGGAATTGACTGCGCTGCGTTAGATAGCTCTAGTTTTATTACGATTGGCTTCTGGGGCGGGGAGCCCTATCCTCCGCTCTCTCCTGGGTGTGTGACTGTTTCATTATAGCTGTGGCCTAACTTCGAATAATACCACAAAAATACAGTAAACCCTCGTTAGCGCGAACTCGCTTAACACGAAGTTCACCGTAACTCGAACAAAACTTTGGTTTCGGCAAGGGATTACGGTAATACGGACATAAATAAAACTTGATAACACGAATTTTTATAATGCGAACTCCGATTATTTCGGTCCCTTGGAATTCGTGTTATGAGGGTTTACTGTAGTTTGCAACAGTTAATAGGGGAAAATCTGAATCCTTTCCCATTTGGAACTGTTAGATATTTATTCAATTTGCTAAATCAAGCGAAGCAGGTAGGTAGTTCTGGTTATTATACAAATTATGTATTAAAATATCTTTTATTATACATTGAAAATTGTACATTGTAGTTCTTTAAATTTTAACTAGACAAATGTACTTATAATGAAACATTTAGACCTTAAATTTGCCAATCCATTACTTTTTATTTCTCAGGCTTGTACCTCAGAGAGGATGGTGTTGTAGTAGAACCTCGTATTGTCCACGAAGTATACAGTGTTGTAAGTGAAATTTTGGAAGAGTGTGAATCATTAGTGAATAGAAATAGTTTCGATGAAGATGTTCCAATATCAATAGGTCATCATTTGAAACAAAGATTCATTGAATATTTAGAGAGCTGTCAGAGTGACACTGAGGATGTGAAAAATATGAAATATGAAGTGTATGATTGGCATGTCAGGTAAGCAAATGGCTTTAAAAACTCTCATTTTCTTCACTGGAATTGCTTAAGCACAGAATTGTAAATTTACAGCTAATGAATTAAATATAGAAAGTTAACAGTTAATGTAATATCCAAAACTCTTACTTACTTTTTTTTCCATTTCAGATTTCAAGTTATTGATAACTCTTGTACAGTTTTGGATAAACTTTCTGCGAGAGCATGGGGAAAGTATAGTTTTTGTGGGGGAACAGATTATGTAAATTTTAAAGAAGGTTACAGTTCTTTAATCAAATGTATTGTTGAGACTCTTCCACATGGAGTATTAAAATTACAGTGTCCAGTTAAAAGAATTTCCTGGAAGAATGTTAGTGATAATTCTTGTAAAAAAGACACAGATGAAAAAATAAAAATTAAAAATGATCTTAATGGTGACGAATGTGAAAAAACTAACTTGAATTCAGATTGTATTAAATACAACAGTGATAGAAATATAATACATTTAAAGAGTAAAAATGGTCATCAAGAGAAAGCTGAGTGCATGGTGAAGATAGATTGTGAAGATGGAACCACTGTTTATGCTGAACATGTTATAATAACTTGTTCTTTAGGGTATTTGAAAGAAAATTACAAAAACATGTTCTCTCCTGAGTTACCTGATAAAATAAGTAAGGTTTGTACTTACTGTAGAAATAATTTTGTGCAATTCCTATACTTATTATATTTCAGTTTTGGTAGAGCTAAAATTCTTTGTGTAACAAAGAAATGTTTGATATAGGCCATAGAAGATTTAGGATTTGCAACTATAAACAAGATTTATTTGGCCTATGAGGAGCCCTGGTGGGACAAAGACACAAAAGGATTTCAGCTAATCTGGTTGAAAAACCATACAAATGAGTCAGATTACTCAGAGGTATTGCAATATTATACATTTTTCTAAGAAATATAATTTTCTTTCTATGCTTATATCAAGTTAGACAAGTATTATTAGCAGAAGTATAATAGAATTACACCTGTTATTGTTTTGTTACACAGTTGATCTTAATGTTAGCTTGCACTTCTTGATTTTTTAATAAACAATATGTATAGATTGCTAGACAGAAGGTTCAGATTATTGAACTTCTCGGTAACGACACAGTAACGATATCTATAAATCATATACAATATGCTCAAATGACGCGATAGCTCATTTTCCCTTCCCAGAACCACCACTGAATCTGTTTCTTGATTCCAATAGTCTATGAAATATTCTTGTTACGTGGTACATGAGCGTATGATCTACTCGCGTTTACTCATTCATAAACGGTTAGGGCAATGTAAACTAATGCAAACACCACGGAATACATTATGAAAAATATAAAATTGTTGACGGCACTTATTTAGTCACTCAAAAACGGGACATTTTGGCGTCCCATCTTAAAAAAATACGAGTCGGACTCATAAAAAAGAGACTGTCCCGGCTAATTTGGGGAATCTGGTCCCTTTATTCTTGCACCAGGTCACAAAACTGCAGTAGCAGTAGTACAACAGAAGACGACAGAATAGCACACACGAACCATGGCCAAACCAGTACCTATTGGCGCTCCCAACTGTTTAAAATAATTTATTAAGCATCAGCAACTCTGCAGTGATACCACTCTTTTAAGCCTCTGATTGGATAACGGAACCTCCGCTGCCTACATTCAGCCACTAGCTGTCAGTAGACAAAAATACTATTCAGACAATATTTAATTAAGCTGTTGGACATAGTTGTATTTTTCAGGCTCAATATTTCTTATTTAATTCTATGGCGAATCTGAATTTTTTGTTATTACATGAAGTCATTTCAAATAACATTGGTTTCAGTTAATAAACATTTTGGTTTGGTAGTTGATAACAAAACATTCCAGATTCCAAATATTTTTCAATCGAGCGTCGATGATCTGGAAATCAATCGTATGTTAAAATATTCCGAATAGGGCTAATCAAATAAATAATTGGAAATATGGAAGTAAAGTCCGAATAAAAATAGAATGGGTCATTTCGTGGTCACGTGATGACTAGCGCCGTAACCTAGGGAACAGAGCATCAGAAGCTTCGGCATTTGCACATTGATGTCTCCTAAAATTAGGGAACAAATGTTACGAACAAACAAATATTACAAGTTAGGAACTGTTGTTCGGGTTGTAAAAGATAACACAAATAATAATTTTTGTTATTATTCATTAACGCACAAAAACTGCAATGTTACATTAATACAGAAAAGAACTTAACCATGTTTCCACTGCGTATTCGGTGCAACACTGGACCGCGCGCGACACTGCATGACCACGGTGTAACCCTGTGCATGACTGAGCGCGTAACCAGTGCCGTCACTCGACCAATCGATCCAACTCAATCGATTGCACACAAGCACAATACAAGATCTTAAACTGATATTTCAACACTTCCCCTACAATTTAAGATCGTACATCTCTCTTATTATCAAAACAAAGCTGAATGACTATTAAAACGATATTGAAACGGGATCCGCTATCAGCGTGTGTGGGATCTTCCACCACGTTTTACCTATCTTTAAAATTCAGCTTTAAAAGATATTACACGTAACCAGTTTCCAAATTTATAAATGATTTGGGCGCCAGGAAATGGTTACAATTATGTTCCTGATTTTTATTATTAATTCTCATAAATAAAAATCTTGCAAGCTCGGTCGATTGGGTTCTTATGAAATAATTGTTGCTTCTTACTCCGCAACCAATTACTCATTCTGCCATTCTTACGAAGTGGCGAGGAATCTGAAATATCTTCACTAGGATTGCACATAATAGCAAATAAGAACCAGTTTTCTTTCAACTATGAATTATAGTTTATTAAGCATGCAAGATAAATTATGTAAATTATCATGAATTGTTACAAATTAGCATTAGGCCATGACCATCATTTTGTTATTGCAATAACAGCGTTATAGCACCTTTATCCGTTCTTCCTTCTTCGCGCACACGACGCTTCACGGTAGACGTCGCCACGTAGGATCTTGTCGCTGTAGTCCAATCTTCTTCTTGCTGAAGTCCACGAGGATCCAAGACCAAGTCGAAACTTCTACTAGTCACTTTAAAAACACTGCCTACACACTTTGTCTTGCGCCTCAGGTGGGCACCTATTTCCGACTAATTACTTTCCCAAAAACAGAATAATATCCCTCTCACCTAACCTTGTAACCCACAAATTCAATGGTAAAATTTTGTAAGTCCACACTTGTAGCTCCATCGCGAAAATATTCTAAGTTCACTTTCCTGCATTCACTCCCACGAAGTATCACAAGTCTCAATAAGTATCACTCGAACTTAACACAGCGCTCAAGCAATCCGTTCACCACCACGACACGAGACGGAATGCTATTAATATTCCCCTGGTCAACCCTTCAAACCTCGCCTTATTTGTCTCTCCATTGTTTTTAACAAACTTTTTCGAAACATCCGTTGACGTCACACTTCCTGTCCTATTATTGAACCAATTACCATCTTGTAGTAACTACGATGTCACTTACCCCCGTCTCTCAACGAACTCGTCTTGTTCGCGTTGTTACGGTGCCACCTACGTGTTTACACCCCAGCATTATGCAGCACTATGGTGCATCCCGCACCTGTCTCAGAATGAACTCGCGTATTTTACGTTTCTACGGTGCCACCTGCGTACTCGCACCATAGAAACCCAAGTTTTTTGGTGATATCTACATCATTTCGTTCTTTATTTGCTTAAATAAATGTATGTCATTTATGGTGTGTCACAATACAATTTAAAAAAAAAAATATGTTTAATACAGTCCAAGGAGAGCTCTCAAGTAACAAAACTGAACTCGTGGAATCGGTTTCGTACAAATATCAGCCGCTTGCTGTTTGCTGCACACATGCATCACACCCAAGCGATCATTTACAACTAGATCTCGCAAGTAATGATAGCGCAAATCAATGTGCTTGGTTTCGTTATGAAACCCGGTTTTTTAGTTTCATAGCACTCGCACTATCGCAAAGCAACGTTGGCACTGATTGTAAAAACACAATGTCTTTAAACAGTCTGCTTCGCACACAGACATATTCCGCCTCCGCTGTCGAGAGACTGACGCAGTGTTTCCTATTACTCGACCACGTAATCGCACACTAATCATTCCGCTTACTAATTTACGCGTTTGTGGATCACTCGCGTAATCAGCATCACTATGCACATGCAGGACTTGTCTGTTTCTCTGCTACTGCAGTCGCTGGATAGCGAATTCCCATTGCCGATGTTCCTCTGACGTACCGCATGATCCTCTTGACCAAGGCCTCAGTGCCTCATCTCCGGCTTCTCCAAGAACTGCAATGCGTAGCTCCTTGCAAAAGCTATGTCCGATCTTGTGGCCACTGCCAGGTACGTCAGGCAACCAATCGCTTCGCGATCAGGTGCAGATGTTAGTGTCTTATCTCCGGAATCTTCAATATAGTGGTCAATAGGCGTTGACACAGGATTAGTTTCAATCGTGTTGAAACGTTGGAGTACCTACTCAGCGTAACCCTGTTGATGAATCACGATAGACCCGTCTTCTTGAGAAATCTGCAGGGTCAGGACCAACCAAACTTCTCAATGGTGATTTTAAAACGTTACTGCAACTGCTTCAAGAATTCCTCTGAGTCACTCTCGCTTGTCGCTGCCACCGACCCGTCGTCAACATACAAAACTGTCAAAAGTTTATACCCGTTGACGTTCCTTACGAATGAGCAGGGATCAGCAGTGCTCTCAGATAAACCGAGGGCAGTCACAACTTCCTTCATTGCACCTTTCCACAGCTCCTTGTCGCCAGATGCCATCGCCTCCTTGTAACTTCTTGGCTCAAGCCCAGCCACATCCACCTCAACATAGCGTGCCGGTGGACGTAAAGTTGACCTGTCTCGCAGACTCCGACGCTCCACAGTAGCATGCTCAGAGTTACCAAACTGCTCTTCTGCCGACTCATCATCTGCGTCTGGCTCAGACGCTACTTTCTCCAGGACACTAGCTCGCCCATCTTCTTCGAGATGATCTGACTCATCTTCGACTCGCACTGGCGCAGCTGCCTCAGCGTTTTGCTCCGTTGATACAACAGCAGTAGCTCTGATTGTTTCTGGTTCAAAAACAACATTTTTGTTTCGTTCCATACCTCGAATCCAGACTCTGTACTCAATGTCAGAACAACCAACGAAGATTCCTGACGTTCCCTTCGCATCCCGACGGTTCTGATGCGAAATTTGCACAAAGCAACTAGTCCCAAACACGTGCAAGTTCTGCAACTTCACGGATCTTCCAGTAAAAACCTCGTGAGGTGTGACTTCCCATCTTCTCCAGTAGGGCCCAATCGATTGAGCACTAGCAAAGCAACCACTTTTGAACCCAAGGTTTTCACTAAAATTTGAGCAACCGCGCGATCTGCTTTGTCCCATTGTTTTAAAAGCTTCCGTGTATCTCCCACGTTCCGTGACACTTGCACTCTCCAAAGTGTGCTGGGGTTTCACCAACTCTCCAGTACACACCTCATATGCTCCTACAGCTGCGCGCAATACATTCCACGATGTGAATTTCTACGTAGTCCAATTGTCTTTCCCGGTCAACTTCTCAATTCCGTGAAGAACCTCAATTGGCGACCACTGGCAAAAAATCTCAGTCCACTCGACAAATTTCACCCACGCCGAAACGCGATTACACGAGAACAAAGCGATGCGGCAATTACGGCCGACCACGTGTCGAAAAGATTCACTCGATCGAAACAAAAATCAATAGCTTTCTCTTTTACACAGAACCACGCTCTGCTACCATGTTGTTCGGGTTGTAAAAACGAAAACAATCATTTTTGTTATTCATTAACGCGCAAAAAATGAAATGTTCCATTAGTGCAGAAAGTAACTTAAACATGCTTCCAGTGTGTACGAGGTACGATTTGCGACCGCGCGCGACAGACAATAGTGCGATTTTTCTAACTCTGCCCCTCAAGCCCCTATGGTCACGATGGAATATCGCACGGCATTTCGCGTCTTTCTCCATTGTGCCGCTAGACTTCGCATGGTCTCAATCACTGCTTGATATGGTCGCGATCATGCGATAACTGGCGGCACGACTGAGAACGTCGCGAAATACCGCAACATATTCCATCGTGAAGATGAGTCTTCAGGGGCAAAGTTAGAAAAATCGCAGTATACACTGCCACTACCTTGCGGAAAGAGAAAAAAGAAAGCTTAGAACGCGAAACTAGCGCCGTCACTCGACCAAACGATCCAACTCAATCGACTGCACACAAGTACAATATACAATCTCCAATTGTTACTTCAATAGGAACAAACTTATTACGAGTTTCTCAACTTGCTCAACTCAGAGTGCATACCAATGGATTCTGCCCTGATCGCCTGAACTTTCCTTTCTTCTGTTTGTTTAAAAGTACGTGGTAAAGCGTGCAGTATGCGGAAGAGCCGCCCCCCCTCCACACCCAAATGTCACTTACGTTCTAATTTTATTTACCGGAAATCGACGCAATCTCTACCTTTGTCAGTACCAACTCATGGATTTTAGTCGAAGTGTACAGCTATTTTATGAAACTATGTCAGCTTCCTTTTTTTTATTTAAAAAGTCTTCTAATCCTGCCCACCCTTTTCTAAAAATTGTATAAATATTGATGGCTTAAGGTACATAGGATTTATGCACAAGGGCATTTAGTTTTAAACATCTTGTGAAAAGTAGCTATGTATGTATTACTAGCCCGTCCCGGAGCTCGCTTTTTTCTCACCGCTTACTATTTTCACCAAAGTCGCGGAATTGGGTGGATTTTTATCCTTCCGATGGCGGATTATCACAGAACGGATCTGGCAACCCTGCATGTGGCACAGATTCCCCGTGAAGAAACTTACGCCAATGATTATACTGTGATTAGATATATTTTCATTAAATTTTTTTGGACTATAAAATGTTTCAAAACGAACAAGATATGTAATTGTCACCTTGTTGGAAGCTTGACGCTCGGAGAATATATTCGAATCCACGTCGGGCCGACCAATTCTTTGAACAAATTTAATTAATAAGAGACATGTACAGGGTGTAACATGAGTCTCCTCAAGGATATTTGAAAAAGAAAACCAAATTAAACTTGGAAAAAGAAAATAAACAAGAAACAAACCCATGCATATGTTGATATAATGTGTATAGTTGTATTACATACAAAAACGTTAATAAGTATAGGCTGCTTTGTATAACATTAAGGTCCGATTAAATTAAGAAGGTGATTGACAGTTCTGTGTGACGTCAGGACGTCTCTCTCGTTTCCATGGCAGCTGCCAACCAGAGAAACAAAACGTGACGTGTCAGGTCGCTCAGTTGCCACTGTCGAACAAGGGGAACATTTGAGCATCGCACAACGACTTCCCTGCCGCCGCGCCGCCCGCGTTTCTGCCTGTGCTGCGCGCGCAATGTGTACTGTGTTGTGATGAGTTGCGTTGAGGTTAGGCTTTTGTCGTATTTTTTACACTTTTACACGTATTTTTTGAAGTTTTCGTGTCCCGGTAACACGTGCTCAGTGGTTTCCGACCTGGCAACGTCGCTCCCCTCCACTCACAAATGTCAATCACCTTCTTAATTTAATCGGACCTTAGTCTGTATAATTGACAGAACGGTTAATCGCCGTTTTATTGTGAAATCACTCAGACACGTGAAACAACGAAAAATCGCATGAAACTATGAAGATTTTTTAAAATTGAAATCAAATACACGACCATTTCATTTAATTATTGTTTCCAAAAATGAAGCTTTCAGTTACGCGTTCACGTGCAAAACAGTGTTTGAAGATTTGTTTGATGTGTTGGTTAAGAAAAAATGATTTATTTTCAGGCTGCTTCCTGGACACGTGATTTGACAGGTTTTGATGTACTTCCTAATCACAAAGCGGTTCTATTAGGCTGGGTAGGAGGTAGAGGTGCAGAACTTGTAGAAAATTTCTCAGAAGCGGAAATTGCAGTACATTGTACTGAACTTCTCAGAACCTTTACTCAGCGAGCTAATATTCCTAAACCTCATAGAGTGATAAGGTAAATTCCTTCTTGAGTTGCATAAGAATTCATGTAAAAGGCTATTTTACTTAAACATAATCTAATGATATTTAACTTTTTAAGAACTTCATGGTATGGAAATCCTTATTTTCGAGGAGCATACAGTAATACATCAATATCATGTGATGTATCAAAAGTGGGACCATCAACGTTGACCGAACCTGTTTATGCTGAAACAATGAACCCCATCAAGTCATCATTGTCAAGAGAACAGGTAAGGTTAAATATTTAAAAAATAATTAGCATGTGATACAAAATTAATTAGTATTTAATATTTAGTATATATAGTATACTATATATACTAAATATTAATTACTAATCGTATATACTAAATATTAGTATATATATTTAATATTATATATTATGCGTGAGTGCAGACAATGAGATAAGTTTCTCAGATCAGATTTGTACTGAAAATGACGTCATCTTAGTTAAAGAGATAAAGGAAGCTCTTAGCTCCGTGAAAAATGGACGCTCGCCTGGACCGAACGGACTCCACATAGAACTTTTTAAATATGGGACGGACTTGCTTCACGAGCTGTTAGCGTATGTTTTCAGCTGTTTCTTGAGGGATGAAATTGTGCCCCCTGAGTGGAAAACTGCCTATATCTCTAACATTTATAAGAAAGGAGAGAGACGAGTTTGCTCCAATTACAGAGGAATAAGCGTGACTAATTCTCTTTCAAGACTATATGGCAAAATTATAAAACAAAGAATTGAAAATCAGATACACGAGCTAGAAGAACAAAATGGATTTCGTGCCGGAAGATCATGTATGGATTGTGTTTTCTGTTTAAAACAACTTCTGGAGAAACGGTTAGCAAGAGACCTTGAAACCCATTTGGTCTTCATCGATTTAGAAAAGGCATATGACAGTATTCCCCTCTGCAAATTGTGGTTAGCAATGAAAGCAAATGGAATTAGTGACCTATATATAAGAGCAGTGAAAGTACTGTATGTTAATTGTACCAGTAGGGTGAAGGTAGGTGGAAGAATATCTGAAGAATTCCCTGTCACCAAAGGTCTACGACAAGGATGTGCAATCGCTCCTACACTCTTCAAAATATATCTAACATCTGCCCTAGAGAGATGGAGGCGAACTTGCGCGAATATGGGAGTTTCAATCGGAACGGATAAACTGTTCACTTTGCTTTTTGCTGACGACCAATTGATATTGGCAGAAGATGAAGATGATATACATTACATGTTGAGGAAGCTGTTTGAAGAATACCAGAAATGGGGGCTAACAATAAATATCTCTAAAACTGAATATATTGTAGCTGATAATGTAAACAGAAATTTGATGCTAGAAGGTGGTATTATTAAAGGAGTCGATAGCTTCAAGTACCTGGGAGTAATGTTTACCAAAAATGATAAAAGTGAAGCTGAAATTATTGAAAGAATAAGAAAAGGGAAACAAGTTAACAAACAGCTGCATAATACCATATGGAGCCCACAAATAAGACCTTGCACGAAGATAAAGATATACAAGTCTATTGTAGAGAGCATTGTTACCTATGGAGCAGAAGTGTGGGCAACAACGGAACAACTAAAGAAGAAATTAAGAGCAACAGAAATGGGTTATTGGCGACGTTGTTGTCAGCTCACGATTCATGAAGACGTGCTTGCAAGGCTAAACATAGGGACCACAATTTTAGACACTGTGGAGGCAAAGTGCCTCCATGGTATGGGCATGTGCGTCGAATGGATGAGGGAAGGTGGCCGAAAAAAATTATCGAATGGACCCCTGCAGAAAGAAGAAGAAGAGGGAGACCGAGGACACTTTGGAAGGATGCAGTAAATAAAGCGATGGACGGAAGAAACCTGCAAGAAAAAGACTGGAAAGATCGCAGCAAATGGAAGCTAGGATGCGATAAGCGACTCTAAGTTGCAATGAACTCGCAAATAATAATAATAATTTAATATTTTCTGTATGTTACGGGAAAATCATCTGATATTTCTTCCATAAGTGAAAAACAGTGTTAAACAAATTCAGGTGCAAAATAACAAATTTTCAAACTTAAACACGCCCCATTACTTGGTTCAGTTTCTTCTGGATTGATCGATGATCCCCGGCACATAATTTGCTAAGGTCACTTAGTGCCATAAGTGTAGTGCTTGTTTTTCTTCTGGAGGTGGCGTTGGTCCTCCCCCGCTGGATGGTGAGATCCGGCGCCGACCTACCTGTCTGTTACCGAGTCAACCAGGTATCTCCTAACAGGAGGTATCGCCCTGCTGGGACGAATTCTAAGCTCCCGACCGGTCTCCCGGCATGTGTATTAGTGTAGTGCACGGAAGTGTGTATGTGTGTGTGTACGTACGTAAGGGGTCAGGATAGGGCTAGTAGGGGTAGAAAATATCGCGATTTGTTGGGGGTACTGCTCCGACATTGGCCCGGTATTGATCGGAGAAACCATGGAAAACTACCGATCAGAACAGCCGGCCGCTGGGATTCTCCTCCTGACGAATGAAATGGACTTGAGTATCTAGCTATTGTCGAAAATCTTGCCACCGTCGGGATTCCGAACCTAGATCCTCTCGGTCAGAGACATTGCAGGGACATGAATTGATGCCGTGAGCCATTTCTTCCAGTGTTTTCCCCTGGAGTTCACCCGCAGTGCGTGTGTGTGTGATCACTGCAGTTAGCGTTACTTATCTGGGCTGCATCTTCTGACCGTTTTACATTAAATATATCGTCATATGCGATATTCTAAAACTCTTGGGATCGAGCGTTGCATTAGTTTCGCTTAACGCCTCCCGCTCGTAAAATCTCAAAGGTTTTTTTCGGAGGCCATCAGAACATCCGTTCACGCCGTCGAATTGAAATCTTGCTGCATATCTGTGGCTATCAACACTAGTTTACGGAGTGGTGGTTTTGCCGCGTGTCTTTGACGGCTTCCATTACAACATTGATAGCATCTGCCGTCGAGCAATCAGTCCTGAAACGTATTGTTATTAGTCATCTCCAACGCGAATCGACATCAGCAGACACTGTCTTCCACGTCGGGTATGGTTGGGGTACAGCTTTGTTTCCTCGGTTGCACAACTCTCAGATAATCATGAAATTCTCTTCGTTGTTAAAAAATATCTTTTCTATTTAATGTCATTTAGTAATGGAGATACTGCAGCAATATCGACGTATGAAGTGGCTGCAAATCGGGCAATTCACCGAAGTGTGACGTCGCGCTATTATAGTTTTAACATTGCAAAGTGCAAACCTCCCCACTTCACATGCATCCGAATGCGTCAACATTGCGTGCAGTAGGTCATTCCCCGTGCGTTTTAGTACCACAGCGGTACCAGAAAAAAGTGCCACACGCTGTTATCGTGGAGTGCCGGAAACTCTTTGCTGGGTGTAATGCCTGCTCTGCAACACACAGAATACGATCACATTCTGCAAAATTGTACGTTGGTGATGACCTAAATCACCCGCCAATCCATCACACTAAGGTTTCTAGGTGACGATTCCAAGTTCTGTCTCAATTCGTAACAAGGTTACTGTGTACTGGCGTTGAACGTTTGGAGTAATCATCCTTTATTGTAATCAGCCATCGTCAGTCGCCAGTCATTGCCTTTGATCCCAAGGGCTGAGTACCGTTTGATCCCGGGGTTCCCAGACGGTCACCCAACCAGGAACCCGCGCCGACTCGAAATGCTTAACCTTTATGATTTCAGAGCGTAGTTAAGGATTTGTGCGAGGGACTCAGGCTGATATCCGGCTTTGTTTCCATGTTTCCCAACATCTGAAAGTGGGCGTGGACCCATTGTTCAGAACTACAGGTCTTGCATGGTCGCCAAATCTACTAAATATGTTCTTCCGGTGTTTGACTAAGGCGTACCCCATTCCAGGGTTCTGGCATTGATATCGCTGTAAACTACCATTTTTTCTTTTCTCAAAGATGTTGCTTCATCAATAGACCAAAATGAAGTACCCATTGGAATATTCTTACATCTTTCGAAAGCTTTTGAGTTATTGACCATAACATCTTGCTCTCAAAATTACCTTCGTATGGAATTCGTGGTATTGCCCTAGATTGGATAACTTCGTACCTTAAACATCGGACTCAAAGAGTAGAAATACCATACTGGCACGAAAGGACATTACATACGTATATTTCCAATTCTTTGCCAATTGAGCATGGGGTCCCGCAAGGTTCGATCTTAGGTCATTTTATCTTTCTGTTACATGTAAACGATATGCCCTCGTCTATTAAAAATGGAAGAACGGTTCTGTTTGCTGATGACACGAATGTTCTTTGCAAAAAAGAAGCAGTAAATAGTACAATTTGAGATGTTTCAAATTGGTTTAATAATAACAGATTAATTGTTAAAGAAAGGAAAAACTGTTTCAATGCATTTTTGCATCTCAAATCGGAAATCGCATGTTCCATTGAAAATTAACAATATGCAATTAGCTGATGTTGAGGCAACAAAATTTTTAGGTCTTTCAATTCAATCAAACCTCAAATGGAATGTATATATAACAGAATTAAACACTAAATTAAGTTCATTATGCTACGTTTTCAGAATTCTTTCAAATTCTGTCAGCCTTCATGCAGCTCGTTGCGTTTATTTTGCAAATGTACATTCCCGCCTGAGATAGCGCATAATATTCTGGAGAAGCTCATCCTGTAGTATTCAGACCTTCAGATTACAAAAGAAAATTATTCGAATAATGAAAAAATGCCTTCCACGTGATCCCTGCAACCCTCTTTTCATTGAGCTGGGAATCTTACCATTGCCTTGTCTATTTATTTACGAATTTGTAATATTTGTCAAAAATGACCTACTTAACGGAGGGAACATACTTTCATGCAATATTGATATTTATAATTACAACACACGCCGTAGAAATCACGTGCATCAAGTGTCAGTATCAACAGCTCAGTACAATAAATCAACATACAATACATGTACGTTACTTTACAACGCATTGCCAGATGACATAAAACAATTAAAGTCTGTACACAAATTAAGTTAAAAGTAAAATCTTTTCTGCTGCAAAACTGTTTCTATACAATTAGAGTCTATACTGATCGTGAAAAAGAAAAATGTTTATTGTAACAAAACAAAGATATATAAAGAATTAGTTTACGTTTGCATTGTATACATTTTAAAAAAATATATTTAATACGCCTGTAACAAGTAATGTACTTCAGCTTCCGGGTCAATGACCCCCATCTCGATCAGGTTTCTGTCCAGTTTTCCTGATCCATTGAGCAAATACTGAGATGGCCCCGTGTTTTGCTTCTGGACGTAAATGTAGCTTCACTGTGCGCACGTTTGGTTGAGCACTCCTTTTGCTTGTAGTTCATTTACCGTTGAAATTGATTTTCTATAACTCGGAAACAAACATTTTTCAAATATTTTTATTTTTCTAAAATAATTGCTTTCTAAATTCATTTTTCGTTGTTTTTTTTAATTCTGACCCTCGAGAAAATCTGCGCAGGTAAATCTCTTTCCCCACACGTCAGTTACACTGCATACAGTATACAGTTTTTACTGTTTTTTGACAAATAAATTAAAAAAACAGGATGTTTCCGCCTGTTTCTCTTATCAAATCTTCGTGAACGTCGATTTCCCTGTGGAATTCATCTATCCTTTTATTGGGAGTCAATTAGTGGCTCCCATAAATAATTGTCCCACTCTCCATCTAGACCATGTCTCTTCCCTGCACTTCTACCGGGACTTTAGCAGTGTCACTAATTCGTGTGATCGCAGTACCTAGGATGTCAGAGAACCATCCTGGATCGTTCCAATATCGTTCTGTATGATAAGCTGATTATTGCTACGATTTCTTACTCAATGGTCTGTTGTTCAAAAAATTCGCCGTTTTTTCTCGCAGCATTACACAACTTTCCCTATACTACGTATATTAGTCCGTATATACGTATGTTTACGAGAAGGTAAACATAGTTTGAAGAAACGTTATTTTATACACAAAAAATCTGTTTCTTCGTTTTTGTTAGTGGTGCCATGGCACACTGGCACTACCCTACAAACCGCCACTGGTTTATATATATATATATATATATATATATATATATATATATATATATATATATATATATATAAACGCATCTAAATATAGTGACGAAGCGTACTAGGGTCGTAAAACCTGGAATTTTAAGGCCAAAGTCCGTAAAGAAACGTTCCTCACCACCATAATTTTCAGGATGATATCTTCTTGGACATTTTTTTTTGGATCGGCGCTTCTCGATTCTTAATTCAGTTGCAGTTTCAATTTCAAACATTGCAAAGAATGCGATTGTACTTGCCCCATCTTGCATTTTCGCTAGGACAACTTTACGTAGGTTTCTCAAGAGTTAAGCTTTTCTAATATTTTTGTGACTAAGAAGGAAAGCGCAAAGCCAACTGTCAAAGAAGATTTTATAATAATTTAAAATAATTTATTGGAAGTGTTGTGAATATTTCCAAGAACATCTGTCTATAAAGCTAGGTAAACATTTATTGAAAATTTGTTTCAAATATTAATTACTTTATTTATTTGTATTTGTAAGTACATTGGAAGTTAACTTTATATTTTTTTAAAACAAATAAACGTGTTTCGTTAACAATTTTCCCCCTTAATATGAAAATGGAAGGTTGGGGAAGACTGCGGGTTTTAACATGCGAGAGCTTTCGCACTGATACCCTAGTTTATAATAATGCATTTAGGCTTCTCCATGAAGCATGGGTGCTTTGTGTCCTTTCTCACCGCAGGTGTCATTTCGACCTGGACCTTTCAATCTCATGAAGAGTGTTGGTGGCATAAGCACCTGTGGCATCGGTCAATGACGCTCCGCCTCCCCACTCGATAATTTACCCACTTCACTCTTGAGTTTTGATTTTTTCTGTAGTTCAAACACGGCAATCTTTGGCCCCCGTTTATTTTGGCCGAGCATCGTGATCTGCACATATATCGGGTATTCTTCTAGCTGTCTTAGACAGACTCTATCGAACATCCGTTGCTCCCAGATTCCAGATCTCGAGTGTTCTCTTGGGGTCTTTGCTGGAAACTCCCCGTTTCCCCTAGCGATTGCTTCAGAATGTTGCCGAAGTCTTAAGTGAATTTTGCCCGTATGCTCAGTTCATTTGTTGTTATTATTACATGGAAATTTTTGTGTGTCCCTAATCTTTATTTCATTTATTTTGCAGCATCCGGTCTTATTGTTTGCTGGTGAAGCAACACATGAAACACATTTTTCAACAACTCATGGCGCATTTGAATCCGGACAAAAACAGGCTGAAGTTATTCTTGCATACAATCAATTACATTCAAAACTATAATTGAATAGTTAATTTCATCTTTTTAGGTAATATTGTTTAATTAATGAATGTTTTCTGTTGTGAAGTTATTTGCCCATTAGCAAAGATTGATTTTTTTCTAATTTTATTGCTAGTGACATTATATAGATTGCATGACACACAATATGAAATAAAATGACAGCTTTATTGAATTTTTTTTTCATTTGATAAATTTGTAGCAAATGTATGGCTTGCCAAGGCTCATGAAGGTAAAGCTGATCACTTAAAGTAGTTCTTGTCTTGTCTCCATTGTCTTCCTTATTAAAATTAAAGCAATTTTCTAATGTAATACCTGTATATTTGTAAATTAAGAGTATAACGCAAATGAGAATTATAATTAATACTTACAGATCTAATTTAACACAATTTCTTTAAAGTACTTCTCATAATAGGATTATAGAAAAAGAAAGTTGCATAAAAAGTAAAAGTTTGTTATAATTTACTGTACTGAATTTAACGATTTTTTTTATTTTATATTCCTGTTTGATTTGTTTCTTATTGTGTACACAACAGAATTTATTTTTATTATATATTTTATTTTATTTTGTTATTAATACTTTTCACTGCATATAAGGGTCCTAATTAGGTAAATGTATTCTCAATGGGTTCTAATATTTTTATATCATTTATTTTATGATTTACATTTGTTGGAAGTAAAAAAATGCAATTGTTTATAAATATAAGTCATGAAAGGGTACTAGAATAATACAGTGTCAAATTAAAAAGAAATTTTAATGTTTGTGTAGAGATTAAAAATATTTATTGTTTGTCAGTTTTTACAACCTGACTTATGTTTTAATATTGAATAATAATATTTTAATATTGAAATTGATTAAATATATTTGTCTTTGTACAAGATTGTCATTTTAAACAAAAATTAATTAAATATATTATTGATTGCAAGAAAACATAGTGTTTAAATGATTTGTAATTGTGTAACAAGTGTTTCCTACTTAATTACAATATTCATTCTCTTTCCCTTCCTTCCTTCCTTCCTTCCTTCCGTCTTTCCTTCCTTCCTTCCTTCCTTCCTTCCTTCCTTCCTTCCTTCCTTCCTTCCTTCCCCGTCCTTTTATTTTCTCATGCACAACTTATAGTACATGTGATAAATAATTTTTCCTTTCAAAAGGTGAGGTCATTTTTACTTTCTCCTCGTATACGTACGTATATACGGACTAAAATGGGTAGTATATGGAATGGAATGTAATAGTTATGTAGTAGTTATGTAATGCTGCGGAAAATCGATTTTGAGATTTCAAAGGAAATACACGTTTTGGGGTCCTCTGAAACCGAACTAGTGGTGCTACAGAATGGCACAGACTTTCCCGTATTAGTTTTCTATTTTCTTGGGTCTTCGCTAGCTATTCGGAATTGCCACATACTCTTTCTTGCCAGCTACCATCTATCACCGCCAAAAGTACATTTTTTTTTTCATTTTCTTAATTTTTCGGTTTCCTATTGGTAGAACGAAAATATTAATTTTAGAATATTAAAGAACTCAAAAACAAAGCAATTTTCTTTTAAAAATTATGTGCCGTTTAAGAGAAAATGGCGTTTTAGCACTACTAAAAATGCGAAATTCGAAGCTCATTTTCACAAAATTTTTGAGTTTTCAAAATACTTTATTTGAAGTTATTTGAAGCACATAACCTCACAAATATGCCAATGTTTACAAATTGCGGATAATGTGCATATTAAAGATGTGAGAGATCTTTCAAAAAATTTACATTTATATAATTTTTGAAAAAACAAAAAAATAACTCAAAATAAACTTTACGCTATACTAAAGGGTGTAATAAGTACTATCAGTTACAAAAGTTTCAAGAAAAAAATTGCAGCCATATATGAGAAAATGGCGTTTGAGCATTTCTGAAAATGCGAAATTTTGACCTACTTTTCACAAAAAACGGTTGTGTTTTCGAGAAACTTTACTTGACATTATTTAAAGCACATGTACTCGTAATTATAATAAATTCATTCAGAGTTGTACGTGAAAATTCAGAGCTGTACGTGAAAATCGGACCTATGCCATGTTAAAAAGTGTATTTTACTCTATTCATACAAGAAATTTAAAGAAAAAATTTGGAGCCGTTTTTGAGAAAATTTTGAAAATCCCCGGGGGCTTCATATAAAGTACCCCCAAATTTTGAAGAATCTTTTACAAAATCTCAAAGCTTTGACTAGAATCAGATCGACCGGGGAATATCCATTTTGGAAGAAATCGTACGTATGGTTTAGGCGCTAGCAGTGTTCACAGACGGACGGACGGACAGACGGACGGACGGACAGACGGACGTTTTCCTTTCAATTGGGTTTTCGGTATCAAGGACCTAGAAAACAGGGTTTCTGGCTACACCACGTGTTAGGGGATTTTTTTTCTTAATTTAACAACTGGTTTTATCCACTTATTCGTTTTCACGGCCCGGCAAATAATTTTTTTCCGCCGAAAATTGGCCATTTTTTCGCGCAGCATTACATAACTTTCCCTATACTACGTATATCACTCCGTGTATACGTACGTATACGGGAAAGTAAAAAGTGGTTCTTTTCAACACGTCCGTCCGCCTGTCAGTCTGTGAACAACCATACAGCCTAAACCAAAAGTACTATTTCTTCCAAAATTAATATTCCCCGGTCGATCTTCTTCCACTAGAGGCGCCGCGATTTTGAAAAACATTCTTCAAAATTTGGATGTATATAAAGCCCCCGGTCCCTTTCAAAATTTTCTCAAAAACGGCACCAAATTGTTTTTCTTTAAATTTTTTGTACGAGTAGAGTGAAATACGCATATGAAGGTGGCATACGTCCGATTTTACATTACGGTCAATTTTCTAGAAAATTTTAGTCGTTTTTGCGCAATATTGCGTGCAATATGTGCAGTTGTACAAAATTACAAAAACAAGATTTTCTTAAAAACGGTTCCAAATGGTTTCTTTAAACTTTTGGTAGGGATAGTACTAAATTTACTCTATGAGATGACAAACGCCGTATTGTTCTATGCATTCACTTTTTCAAAAAATACAAAAAATGTATTTTTTTAACTTTTGCCTCACGTTAATATTTACATTAGCGGCGATTTCTCTGCATTATAATATTTACGAGTACACATGCTTTAAATAATATCCTACAAAGTTTCTCGAGAGCTCAACCGTTTTCTGTGAGAACTAGCTCAAAATTCCGCATTTTCAGAAACGCTCAAACACATTTTCTCATAAAAGGCTCCAAATTTTTTCTTCAAACTTTTTGAACGCATAGTGCTAATTGCATTCTTTAATATGACGTAAAGTTCATTTTGTTGTTTTTTTCAAGAATTACACGAGTGTAATTGTTTTGGAAGATCTCTCACCCTTTAATATGCACATAACCAGCAATTTGTAAACACTATTGTATTTGTAAGTTAAAGTGCTTGAAATTAAGAGTTTCGAAAACTGAAAAATTTGATGTGAAAAAAAGCTTCAAATTTCGCATTTTTATTAGCGCTTAAACGCCATTTTGTTAAAAACGGCTCCTAATTTTTTAAAGAAAAGTGCCATTTACGGGGAGTTTTTACTGTTCTTTAATATTCTAAAATTATAATTTCCGTTCTACGATTAAGAAACCGAAAAATTAAGAAAATGTCAAAACAATTTGCTTTGATCGGCGATTGATGCCAGCTGGCACAAGAATGTCCCGATCACAGATATAAAGTGTGTGTGTGTGTCTGTGTGTTTGTGCGTGCGTGCGCGTGCGCGCGTGTGCGCGTGCGCGTGCGCGCGTGTGTGTGTTTTTTCCGAGTCACAGATATAAAGTAAATAGATTGGCAATGCGTATGCTGAACGCTAGGGTAGCACTGAAGCAATATCACCTGGATATAGAAGGCCTAACAGCTGAGCTCGAGGAGTTTCCTGACGTCACTACGTAGGGGCCGAAATGAGTCTGAACATGTTCAGGTCAGACTGATTTCAAGCGTGTTATTCGATTTATTTGCCTATTTCATGTGGAAATGACAAACGAAGTATGATTCTGGTAAAGCATATTATTTGTAAACAGTAACTGAATTGTTAGGCTAAGAAGGAACACTACGATTCAGAAGTGCTGTGTTCCATTTTGTAAAAATACAACACCAAAAAGACCCAAGAATGCACATGTATTCGTTTGCCCATAAGATCCTGAATTAAGGAAGAGATACCTACGTGCTATTATACGAAAGGATTATGTAGTTACTAAAAATTTAAAGGTAAGTTCGAATATTTTTGTTATTAACATTATGTAGCAAAAATTGTGATATTTAAACTGCACACATAACCTCTAACCTACTATCATAATTTTGCACAGATTATAATAATAAATCTTTATGGTTTTTACTAATGTTCAATATTTCTTTCTAGGCTTGTCACAAACATTTCAAATAACGTGATATCCTCTGGGAAATCAGTGCTGTGAACGAAAAAACAGAGAAAGTAGTGCACACCCACAAGTAGTCCAATTGGCTGCTGAAGTTTCACTTTGTAATTTTCCTGGGTGTCCGAAGTACTGTTCATCAAAGGAAAATGTTCCAGAAACTAAGAAGAAAAGGAAAGAATCTGATGTGTGGAAGCATGTTATTGAAAAAAGCTTGCAGAGTCACTAATCTTATTTAGAAAAGGTTTTTCCTGAATCTCTTGAACTAAAGAGAAAGATAAATCAAATTGTCTTCACTAATGGATGGTGCACATTTATAGAAGAATCATCAATAATTTGAGTTCTTGGATGTGTTTATCTAATCACACTTTTTCTCTATTTTTCTTGGAAATAGCTCTCATGAAAATAAACAAACAAAAGGAACATGATTTCCCTTGTGAAATATTTTCACGATGCCTCTCGTTTCCTAAATGTTGTAAATTAGAGAATGAAATGGAAATTATCTCAATTCGTGTGTGATATTTGACTGACGAGTCACTTTCCCAGAGACTTAACTTGTAACAGGTTTATGAGGTTCAAATAATTACTGAACATTTTGTTAGAGCTTTAATAATTGAATTTACTATTTAAACAGTTTACTACTCATATGTAGCTGTCACAGGTAGAAACTGTGTAGTCAAAGGTAGCCCGTGTAAACCGCGAAAGCTTATGAGGATTATGCTGATTATCGACACGAATGATACTTAACATTTTCTTCGATTGTGTCATATACGAAGTATTTTGCTCTTAATCTATGACATGTATGATATATAGTGTAAAGAATCCATTTACTTAAACCCTAGCAAATGATTTCAAGTTGCCGAGTGCGTGCGCGGGAGTTGGAGTCCGGCCTTAGCCGGCCCCTAGCTGATGACGTCACTACAGAGTTGTGAGGCCTGGTATCTATAGTAATGGCATGCAAGATGAGATATTTTTCTCGCTGCTGTTAGCTTATGTATACTCTTTGCGACGTGCTCCGTGATAAGTTTTCGGCGCTCAAACAAAAATAAATAAATAAATAAATGTCTTTATTTGTGGCGAGGCTCAGGCCATTTAGCCTGCTCTTCCGCCTAACCACTTTCAAAATTGTATTACATTAGTGCATACTATAAGGAGGTCATTCAATGAAAAATACGTACGCAATTTGAATGAAAGTTTTCTCACATAGAAAACAGGAATGAAAGCGAGGGAGGAAAGAGTTGGTGGAGGAGGAATGCTGTCACAGCATTTGTATGTTTAAAGTTCTCAATTTCGAGTTAGGAATGTAATTTAAGAATTGTTCCCAAAATATCAAGTTAAACACTACGAGATTTTACTCAAAATTTAGAGAAATTATCTTTCTTTGACTAGGCAAGTTACATATTGAAGTGGATTAGATAGAGATTGTTTAAATCGGTGAAGTATTAATATGTACTTCTAATTGTTTCAAAGAGGTTTTAGTAGAAACTATGATTGCGTACGTATTTCTGACATACTCCTAAATGAAAACTAAAAAGGGAGGGAGTCTCGTCAGCATACAAGCGAAAACACATCAAGTCAAAAGTTCAGGTCCTAAGAGAAACGGAGAACATTGAAAGAAAATGGTAAAATGATTTTACGTGTATTTCATAATAGTAATAATAAGAAAGTTAGCAATAATAAAATAATGTATTATCAATCTATTTAGTAAAAAATATAATTAAAAACGGGAAAAGATCAATTCAGTTTTACTAAAATGTTTACAATATAAAGATATTTCCCAACCTAGAAAATTGTAAATTTTAATAATGAAGGAAGGTGTTAACCATTTAGAATATTCCCAAGACCTGAAAAATCGACCCGACATATCTCACTCGCAAGCCAACGATTTACGCTACATTTATTCCTGGGACTGCAAGCAAAGGGACCATCCCGGCATGCGCCTTAAGCGATTGAGTAAACCCAGGTAAACCTCAATCAGGATGGTGGCTTAAGGCCAAGACACAATACACTTCTAAGAACACAATATAAATAATTAAATAATTTCGGTGCACACAAAATATAAAGGAGAAACGTAAATAGTTTGATTTGAATAAAATGTCTTAACATATGGTGAAGGTTGGAAGAGATGATGAACTGAAACAGAAAGATTGCAAATTAGTGAAACACATCTAGACAGATTTAAAAGCATACAAATACCTTGAGTACATACACATTAGAGCAATACTCATGCATTATCACGCACTCAATAATCAGGTATGCTCAAGTGTGTACTGAAATAAATAGATGTATTAAATGTAATTAAGGATAAACGTACACATGTGTGAACTGAACTAAATATAACTAAGGATAAATGCAAAAGGGAAATAAGAAGAGGAACGGTATTTTTGTGTGCCACGGAGATTAGTTAACTTTTAAAGTGAAAACTAGATAATACTGATAAATTAGAGGAAAGAGAGAGTAAAGTAATCTGTGTTGAAATTTAAAAGTAAGAGAGAAAGGAAACTAAAACACTTGGATTTTAGTGATCCGAAGAGAGAGGGAAAGAGAGAGACATGAAAAAGAAAGAGAGGGAAGTATTTATTGAAAAAATGGAGTAGAACTTTGTACGATAGGTAAGATAAATATGAGATTTGTCACAGCTCTGAAGCAGTGTGGCGTCCACCTAGTCGTGAGTTTTAGTAAACGAGCAGTAGCAATTTAGCAGTGGCGTAGCGTCAGGGGACGCTGAGATGCTGAGCATCCCCGTATATAAGAACCTTAAATACTGTATTGATAATCTTACAAGTAGTCTGTTGAGCGAAACACGTTTTGTATTAATTTAAAATTGATTTCCTATGATTGAATTCGGCGGGTTGTTGAAGCTGGCCTCTGATTGCTTGGATGCTAAAATACTTCAGCGTCTGCCGCCACACTGCGACGAGCAATGACGCATGCGCAGATGGCGAGGTCCCCCTCTCCCCTCTTCACCCCTGGCCCAGAGAAACCCGACTGCTTTACGCTAGCGTCTAATGCGGAAAGAAGCTCGTTTGTGCACGAGAGCGCAGCACACTTCAGGCGTTCAGTAAATTATCTTTCTCTCTCTCACTCGGGAGTCCCCGCTTGGTCATGGGTACAAACTGTAGAAATAGTGCCTGACTACTATTTCTTAATTAATATCCAAGAAATTGTATTATCTCTTAAATAGATTACATATTATTTAAGTCTGCAATGTATAAATTAACAAATGGTCTTATTGCCATTCGCGTATAAGAATTAAAGCTGAGCCATTGTATAATTTGCTTTCAAGACATCGGCAGCCCTGACTGCTGTGAGGATTTTGTGGGAAGCGCCTACACCGTCGTAAGCAATCGAGATCGTGGAAGTAGTCCCAGTGTATCTGCCTTGTGTTGCGTTCGCCTGTTAGACGAAGTTGTTGATAGTGCCATTTTGTGTGTTATTGTTGAGCATCCCCAAACGTGTGAGTCACGCTACGCCACTGCAATTTAGTTAAGTATTATTTTCATGAATCCAGTTTGTGACTTCTTTTTTAAACTTTAGAAATGTACTGCTATTTTTTGTAGTAGTGGGAAGATTGTTCCAAGCACGGATGGCAGTGACAGTGAAAGATTTGCTAAAAGTAGTGGTATTGTGATGCGGAATACAAATAAGGCGTGATGCTCGGGCACGATGTAGCTTCATAAATTGAAATCGTTTTGATAGGGTGCCATGATGAGTGCTGTTTAAAATCTTGTAGAGGAGGAGGAGGCAGTGAAGTAAACGCCTTTTTTCAACGGTAAGAATTTTAGACAACGGTGTGCAAAGCAAATGTTCCGTAAACATTTTATCCTATTCACTTAATCTACCTTTGAGAAGATATCTATCCCCATTTTATTTGCAACTGCCAGAAATGCGGCGTTTCTAGCCTCGCGGTTCTGGTAAAAACTATCCCACAAATGTTTCGATGCTGTATATAACCAGTCAAACTTGTCATTTCGTTCTTCTGTTATTCAAGAGAACTTCTGTTCCCCAATCACTTTTAAAAATAATAATATTAAGCTTAGGTTGATCACCGTGCAAGTATAAAGCAGTGTAAACACGTGTAGGGACCCCGGGGCATCGCCGTGGCGGACACCGTGGTGGCGGGGGAGAGCGTGAGCATGCCAGTAAAACAAACTTTCTTGTTCCGCTGGCATCGCCAGTGACTGGCGCGAAGGTCTTGCCAGTCACTGGCAACAAGGCGTTTACACGTTGCCAGTCACCACTTGCCAGTTGCTGGCAACCTCAACTGGCACGTTTACTGGCAACGTGTAAATCAGCCTTATATTACCATTGCTACCCGTATAAATGAAGTCAAGAGTTGCACGCGCCGCCATCGTATCTTCTCCCGCTTGGCTTCACTTGCAGGGGCAGCACTGCCAATCTAGTTCTATATATCTGTGTTCCGAGTATTATTCAAGTATTCCGAACACCTAACCCACACCCAAGGAAATCTTCTTCTTCTTCTTCTTCTTCTTCTTCTTCTTCTTCTTCTTCACTATCAGGGATTAGGCAGACAGCCTGTTCCGTCTTCACTCCAACCATCTCTTCCTAGGACGTCCTATTTCTCGTCTTCCTACAGGTTTATAAGATAATATTGATTTTATTATTCTCGTGTTATCCATTCTATTTATATGTTGAATCCAACGTTGTTTATTTTCTTTAATACGGTCATTCATGGAATATAAATTTAGATCAGATCTAATCTCCTCATTTCTGATTTGATCTAATATCGAGCAACCTTTCACTCTCCTCAGAAATTTCATCTCTGCTGTTTGTATTCGTTGTTGCTCTTTTGCTGTTAGACTCCACGATTCGCTTCCGTATGTGAATACTGGTGCTGCCATTACTTTATAAAATTTCATTCTAGTTTCTTTCATTGTTTTATTTTTTAAAGTTTTATGAATAGTGCCACACATCATTAGATATTTATTTATTTTATTTTGCAAATCATTTTCTCTTTCATAGCTAATGTCACAGCCAAAAAAATTAAAATGTGACACTTGTTCTATTATCTGATTACTTATAACAATTTTGGAGCGTACAGGATATTTCCCTTTAAAAGCCATAACTTTCGTCTTTTTAACAGATATTTTAAAATCATAGTGCTCACATATCTGGTTTAAGCGGTATATAGCTTTTTGCAAATCATTTTCTGTTTTCTGTATAATTATTTGATCGTCAGCGAACAATAATGTATTAATGCATTTATTTTGGGGGTGTAGCTTTATTCCTGGATTTATTTCATCTTTCCATTGTCTTATGAGATCATCAATATATATATTAAATAAAGTAGGTGATAATGTGCACCCTTGTCTCAGTCCTTTATTAATTTTCACTGCATCTGTTTTTGTTGTTCCGGTATTAATTATAATTTGTGTATTTTTATAGAGGCTTTTTATTACATTTATTAAATGTATTGGGTATCCTCTTCTCTTCATGATGTTCCATAATAACTTTTCTGTTAACTCGATCAAAAGCTTTTTCGTAGTCAACAAAACATATGTGAGTCTCGAGGTTGAATTCTCTTCTTTTCTCTATTAGTTGTCGTATAATTGTTATATTGTCTTGGCATGATCTTCCTTTCCTGAAGCCATTTTGTTCATCTGTTAACAAAGCATCCACAATTTTTTTTACTCTATTATTAATAACTAGCGTACCCGTGCGAGAACTCTCGCATGTTAAATCCCACCCTTTCCTTATCCATTTGTCTATCCTTTCCATAAAGGAGAGGAACTATGTACTTACTAATAATGTACTTACAGAATATCAAACAAAATAACAATGCAATTGATGTTTGAAACAAATTTTCAATTAAAGTTTATTCAACATTATAGAAAGATGTTCTTGGAACAAGTCATACTTCTTTAAAAACAACATTTGAAGAAATATTTCAATCTTCCATTTCAATACGGTGTTAAAAGAAAGCGTAAATAAAGATTGTCGAATCTAAGCCTTATAAGCCTGTCTCCCCAAAAATTGCTACCAGCAGGAAGGGCTGAAATATTGAGGTGGCCTTGATAGTATTGAAGTGTGGAACCGAAAAGTTAATTGAATGGATCAAAGAATATCTCATCTTATATATTATGGTGTGAAAAACGTTTCTTTGAGGCCTTTGGCCTCAAAATTTTACATTTTAAGGCTCTAAAACGCTTTGTTTATGAGTTATTTGCCGATATAGGTTAACATGTGATGCGGGTTGCATTTTACATGAATATTTCTATGCGTTTTTTTAAAGAAATCATCCATATTTTTAAAGTCAAAGTGGAGTTCGTCAAGTCTCCGTGAAATTCTCTTTCTTTTGAGCCCTCATTTATAAAGATTGGTTGCGTGTGAGAGCCGGAACCCAAAGGTATACTACTGAAATAATACAGGAGACGATCCTTGCATATAACTTATAGGTTGTGCTGAGTAGGCTTATTCCCCGATAGTTCTCACATATGTTTCTTTCTCCTTTTTATACAGTGATATAACCTCTGCAGTTTCCCAAGCAGTTGGTATTTCTTGGTATTTCCAGCATTCATTTATTAGATTCAAGAGTCTGAATTCTAGAAGAAGTCCCCCATATTTAATCAATTCTGTATTTACTCCATCTATACCTGGTGCTTTTAATTTTTTTTCATTTGGTTTATAGCTTCTTGTAATTCTTTAAGTGTTATATTATCTCCTTGGTACGAATCACCTCCACCAAATTCATTTATGGAGTTGTTTATCGTTTCCTGTCCATAATCCAATGGTTCTACCCACAGATTTGTATAGTGATTTACCCACTCTTTGTCGATCGTGTGGAGACGTACCGTACCTCTTTCTGTTTTATTTAATTGCTTCATAAGTTTATAAGCTATTTCTTGTCTACCATGTATGTCGTTTTCTATGTTGGATATTAATTTGTCCCAGGATTGTTGGTGGGCTTGTCTTACTATTTTTCGGGCATAATTACGTTTCTGTTTATAGTTTGCTGCAGATTCTTGTGTTTGTTTTTGTAAATATTCTTTATATGCGTTCTTCTTTTCCTTTACGGCATTCTCTATCTCCATATTCCATATTCTTAGTCCTTTTTTCCTAAATTTATTCTTTTTACCTACAGCCTCTATTGCAGCTTCCATCATGCTATTTTTTATATTGTTCCACTCATCGTTTATGTTTTCCGCAGTATCTTTATTTTGTAAGTATTGTTGTAATCTTTGTTGGTATAGATATTTTACTGATTCGTCCTGAAGTAGATATACTTTGAAGACTTCTTCATTTTTGTTTTGATATCGATTATTCTCCTTTTTCCATCTGGTGAGCAATGCAATTTTTACTTGTACTAGAAAGTGATCTGAGCTAACGTCACTTCCTCTATATACTCTCACATCTTGCACTAATTTAGCTAACTTCTTATTGGGAATTCCATAATCAATAATTGATCGATATCCTCTTTCAGACCAGGTATACTTATGTATATCCTTCTTGCGAAAGAAACTGTTTGTAATTTTAAGTCCATTAAATGAACAAAATTGAATTAAGTCATGTCCATTGTTATTTATGGTTGTTTCTCCGTAAGTCCCTACTACTTCTGGGATTGGTACATTACCGATTCTAGCATTGAAGTCACCAGTCAATAGTAGATAATCACTTTTTACAACTTTATTGATTTCTTTTGTAATTCCTCATAAAATATTTGGGTCTCCTCCTTTTTCCTTCTTCTGGTGCATATATTCCCATTATTGTTAAATGACTTCTTTTAAGTTTTAAACGTACTATTAAAATTCGTTCATTTATGTAGGTATAACTATATATTTTATTTCTCCATTTCTTATCAATTACGATTGCTACCCCCGCTTTAGCTCTAATATTTTGTTCCACTCCGCTATAAACCATTATGTAATTGTCTAATTCTTTTGTTCCTTATTCCTGTTTTCTTATTTTCTGTTATAGCAGCAATTTTTATTCCCCTTTCTTTTAATTCATAATTTAATAATTCTTCTTTCATTCTTAAACCCCGTACGTTCCATGTTGCAATTTTGACCTTTTCCAAAATTCCGAATCATTTATCCCTTTTTTCTTGCGTAAGTCGTCTTATAGATGCATCCGGTTGATTGTGAAGAGAGCCAGTATTGATTCATCTGACTGTTTTACGAGGGCCGTGCAGATATAGTTGGGTGGTGGGACTGCCACCTTTCAGCCTCCCAACTTGCTCACTTTGTTAGGGTGAGCTCCCCTAGATCAGTTGCTTCTCCTGCTTAAGAGCCTGATCTACCCTTTGAAGTACCTCTTCTGTCATCTTCGCCTTCTTGAAGATTCTCTTCTTCGTCGAAGCTGCCGCTGAGGTCCTCTTCTGGAGTACTTCTTGGTCTGATCCCTCTCCTTCGACCTGTCGGGCAAGGGAGGCCCTGCCTGTAACTACGCTACCGCCAGCATAGCTCTCCGGGTCACGCTGATACTCAAGCTCCGCCACCAACGACAAGGTCCTGTACTCCCAAGGAAATAGAAAACTAATACAAGAAAGTCTGTGCCATTCTGTAGCACCACTAGTTTATTGAAGGGAAGTATATTACAACCACGACCATAAATACATATATAAACATTTAGCAGTCAATATAGGTATTAATCATACTTTTTCATGTAATCAAAAAGCTAAAATTATTTAAAAAATACTGAGTGTTACTTATTCATTCAAATTGATAAAATACGTAATTCATCAGCGCAATTCATTTACATTTACTGATAGAAAAATGTGTACTAAGCAATTCATAATAAAGTGACAGAAATGGCATCTTCCTTGGTAAGAAATCTTTTATTTTTAATTCACCTATACAATATTTTGACATCTCTAGGGAAAGTATCATTTCCCAGCTTTTTCAATTCAGTGTCATGACTGAACACGCTGACTTCAAAATTCAACTTAATTACTATTTATGTAGATCCTGGCACAGATAAACACAAAAAACTAACAAGACACAATCCTCACTATTCACAATAGTCATTTCTTTGCCAATATTGTCCTTCTCAATACAGACGAAGAATATTATTTAAAATATGTAAGAGCTCTCTCAGCATCATATTTTGATTTCGTTTCTAAGCACTCCACAAATCGACCCGCCAGGTCGTTGATCAAATCCTGGACATTTGCCAGTTGGAGCACTCAAAAGGATATGAAATTGTCTACATTACGTAAGTAACACTATCAGAAATTCCTTCTGGAAGTTTATGAACTAGGTGAATTTCTATAAAAAAAGCAAACTTTTGGTTAACAGTTTCATAGAAAACTAGTGCTGCTACAGAATGGCATAGACTTTCCCGTATTGGTTTTATATTTCCTTGGGTCTGGACTAGCTATTCGAAATTGCCACATACTCCTGCCAGCTGCCATCTATCGCCGCCCAGAGTACATTTTTTTTATATTTTCTTAATTTTTCGGTTTCCTAATGGTAGATCGGAAATAATAATTGTAAAATATTAAAGAACAGTAAAATCTCGTGCTAAATGCCAAATTTCTCTGAAAACTCTGGAGCCGTTTAAAAAAAATGACTTTTAAACGCTACTAAAAATGCGAAATTTAAAGTTCTTTTTTACACCAAACTTTTGAGTTTTTGAAAAATTTCATTTGAAGCGCTTACACTCACAAACATTACTTCATATTAAAGAGTGCCATTAGAACTATCCGATCGAAAAGTTTGAAGAGTATTTTTAGCCATTTATGAGAAAATGGCGTTTGAGCGTTTCTGAAAATGCGGAAATTTGAGCTACTTTTCACAGAAAATGGTTGTGTTTTCGATAAACTTTACTTGACATTATTTAAAGCACATGTACTCATAAATATAATAATGAAAACAATTCACCGCTATTGTAAATATTAACGACGTGAGACAAATAAAAAAATACATTTTTGCATTTTTTTTAAAACAAAAAATGCTTCAAAATAAACTTTACGTCATATTAAAGAATGCAATTAACACTATCCGATCAAAAAGTTTGAAGACATTTTTTTAGCCATTTATGAGAAAATGGCGTTTGGGCGTTTCTGAAATGCGAAAATTTGAGCTAGTTTTCACAGAAAAAAGTTGTGTTTTCGAGAAACTTTACTTGACATTATTTAAAGCACATGTACTCGTAAATATAATAATGTGAACAAATCGCTGCTAATGTAAATATTATCGACGTGAGAAACGTGAAAAAAATTTACATTTTTGTAATTTTTGAAAAAAAATAACCTATAGAGCAATTTGGATTTTATGTCATCTGATAGAGTACATTTACCACTATCCCTATCAAAAGTTTAAAGAAAACATTTGGAGTCTTTTTTGAGAAAATCTTGTTTTGTATTTTTTTAAAATTGCACATATTGCATGCAATATAGCACGAAAACTACTAAAATTTTGAAAAACATTTTCATGACCTTTATGAAAGTACTCAATATGCAGAACAAATGTTATTTGAAGAAAGAATCTCTATCTTCAATTTTGTAGTTGGAGAAAGACGCCGAAAAGAATTCAAACTTTCACAATTTTCGAAAATTCAGAGTTATCCGTCAAAATCGGACCTATGCCATATTAATAAGTGTATTATACTCTATTCATACAAGAAATTTAAAGAAAAAATTTGGAGCCGTTTTTGAGAAAATTTTGAAAATCTCCGGGAGCTTCATATAAAGTACCCCCAAATTTTGAAGAATCTTTTTCAAAATCTCAAAGCTTTGACTAGAATCAGATCGACCAGGGAATATCCATTTTGGAAGAAATCGTACGTATGGTTTAGGCGCTAGCAGTGTTCACACAGACGGACGTTATCCTTTCAATTGGTTTTTCGGTATCAAGGACCTAGAAAACAGGGTTTCTGGCTACACCACGTGTTAGGGGATTTTTTTTCTTAATTTAGCAAGTGGTTTTATCCACTTATTCGTTTTCATGGCCCGGCAATTAATATTTTTCCGCCGAAAATTGGCCATTTTTTCGCGCAGTATTACATATCTTTCCCTATACTACGTATATCACTCCGTGTTTACGTACGTATACGGGAAAGTAATAGATACGCATGGGAATTGAGACATACCATATGTACTAAATCGTCGAACTTCATTTTCCTACTGATTTTATACTTCAGTTCAGTTAACTTTATTTTTCTCGGGGTCGGTATTTCTTCATTCTCATTTTCCGTTTTCATTCTAAAGAAGGAATGTCTGCTTATACCTGTTGCTCTGCAAAATTCATTCAAGCGATTGACTCCGTTTTTAGATGTTTTCCTTTTAAGTTCTCGAATATTTTGAAAATTGTACCACCTAATTATTTCGCACTGTTCCCTGCGATCTATTTATATGTCGTAAAATTAATCCACTACACTATTGACTGAATTACGTACCTACTTTTCTTTACCACTGCACACCCACCATCTTCACTCACATCCAACAGCAAAAAATCGGCATCATATAACAAACACTTCCTTTCAGCCCTACGGGTGGCACATTCTGTATCTCTGCCTTGTCTTTCCGTCGAGCCTCACGTCGTCGTCTCACGTCGCGCGCGACTCGACTTCAAAACAAACATCAAATTCACAGACGTTGTGCAACAGAAGGCCTTCGGGTGATGATAGAAAATAATTTCATCATTTTATCCAAAACTTTGTCGCTGGAAGTTTTTAATTGGACTTCAAGAACGAAAATTTCCCTGCGACGATTTATTTTACCTCACAAATTAAAGTTCAAATATTTTTATTGACAATTCATTTTTTTAAAGAGACACATTTTAACATATTGATAAAATTAAAGCATCTCACACAGCTAAAGTAACTCAAATATTGTATCGATTTTTTCCAAAATAATTCCACTAATTTTTGGATATGTTTTTACAGTGTGAATAAAAACGTGTTTAAAAAGTCAGTTCTGTGCCATGCGCCAAAAGTCAGTCATTGTGCGCCAAGTTATAAAAACCGACACAAAACCCCCAAAAATTACACCGTGGTGTAAACCGTACGTACGATGTATACTTGGGTTATTTGGCTCGTGAGGGCGTGTCTTGAGGATGAAATATCTCATGGTATTTTGCGTCGTTCACGGTCGTGGCGCTAGGAGTCAGATAATCGCGAGCCCTGTTCGATATAGTCGCAATTATGCGACTCCCAGCGGCACGACCAAGAACGACGTGAGATACCGTGAGATATTCCATCATGAATACACGTCCCCATGCGCCAAGAAATAAAAACCCAAGTATAGTTCCTTTTTTTCTTGCTCGTGCATTGTAATATCGCCACCATAGACAAACTAAGATAGATGGAGCACTCATATAGGCCAGGGCGGACGAGTAAACGATACCCTTACCCACCAGGCGCGGTGCGAGCGTATTCGTCGTACACTCCGTGAAAGATAGGAAGTCTGTGGAGCAGTTTTCAAAGGGAAGAATTTCATGTTGTCCGTTACTTTCTATTCTTGCGCACGCGATTCTTTGTGTTCATCTGGTGATACAGGTGTTTTTGCTTCTCGTGCTACATTAACTCATTCAAAATATGGCTAATATTTCACGAAAGAAAATTAAATGTGCCCTATTGAATTGCGGTAATCATTTTAGTACGAGATATGGCTTTCCTCGAAGTGACTAAGAATTGTTCGCGAGTTGGATTAATGCTTCCGGTAATCCAGTGATTTCGAATATAACACCGCAAGAGTCGCAATCGAATGTATGTCTATGATCGGCATTTCTCTGAAGGAAGTAAATGCCAGGAATTACTTCTGGGGCTAAAAAAAACGCTGTCCCTACACTTTTTTTGCCAGGTAAGAAATTTTTAATAATGAGCCGCTTCACATCATTGTTCACAATTATTGTGGAAGTTAATACATAACTACATTTTTAGCGCAACATATCCTTTATTATGAACTCAAATGAGAAATTTTCATTTTTATGTTGTATGTAAATATTCTGTTGTTCCAGATAAAACCGTGCATGAAGGGGCTTCGATGGAGATGGAGAGAATTTTGAATGTAAGTTAAATAGTGGTGGTATTTTTATTAAGTGTTTCTTTCAACTCATTTTGAACACAATCTTTTATGAATTTTTCCTTAGTTCCAGAAATTCAAACCTCTTCTAAGGAAGATGCCCTGTGTGAGTCATCAAATAAAAGAAAGTGGATAAGGCATTTGGAGGTATGTTGAAATTTTATTAGTTGCGCTTTATTTCTCTTTATTTTTGTTTAATAACTATTTTTACTTATTTAGGTGATGTGTACCACTAAGAAAAGTGCAAGACGTCAGTTGTTGTCCTCAGGTGAGGTAGAATTTAATTGCTGGGTATGTTTGTTGGGAAATAAATACAGCAGATTACGGTAGTGTTTTCTTTTTGAAGGTTCCAATTCATGTGGATTTGGATTATGCTCTGTATGCATTACCAGAGACAAATTCCTTACACCACGCTGCAGAAAGTTTGCCAGACAACGCCTTTGCTGCAGAAGAGGTTTTGCAGGACGCAAGGGCGTGTACGTTCTTTTCGCAGAGACATGCAAGGTGCCATAACAGCATGAAACAGCAATGAATTTGCATGGCTGTCTAAAAATTTAACTTCTTTCATTTCAGTTTGTTACGTGCTGCTCTGAAACCAAAAGCGACAGAAATGTGAGTGTCTTCTATTAGTAGTTGTTGAAGTAAACTTCTTGTACTAGTTCAGAAGGTCTTCTGAATTTCAGTGGGAAATATAGTTATTCAAATTATCGTTTTCAATATTTTTCCGGCAAGAAGTATTATTCTTTCATGAAGAACGTGATGAGGGTTAAGGGCACAAATTTATAGCTAATTTACATTTGAAAATATATTTTACTGTAAAGGAGTGAATATTTTGTTGACAAAACTTGGAAAAAGGATGCTCTTTTTTTCTGTATTCAAAATTCTACTTGAATATGGTTTAGGATTGAGATCACAGAATTATGAAAATGTACACAAATTTCACTTCTCCCTATAGCTCGTCACACAGAGGTTCAAACTGTTTTTGACGTAAATAAATATAAATAAAAAGTTGTAAAATTGCTGATTGTAAAAAAATCTTAATCTGATTATATAATATGTATTTCATTAATTTCTCTGTTCAGTAGTAATGATACAAATCAGGTTTTTGTATTATGTTCATTTGTAAAATTGTCAATTGTAACCAATGTGTAGTTTTCATTTAATTCATATTCTGTGACAAGTAATTCAATAATTTGACTATATTCAGTACTATTTTCATGAAAGTAATTCTTTTTGTTTTATGTCAATTTCTAAAATTACCGATTGTGACTAATGTATAGATTTCATTTAATTTTTTTAATAAGTAATTCAATAATTTCATGCAATTCAGTTTGGGTATTAATTTAAAATTGTATTATTATTAATTAGGTTTGGCCACATTCATTCTCAACCTTTCATTTATATTTAAGTTTGAATTATTAATTGTTAATTGGTTTATCCTTGTTATTTCATTAGTTTTCAGAAGTGTACTTAAGACTTGCTTAGTATTTCATAGGAGAGTCTGCTTGTAATTGTCTAGTTATTGCTGCTGTCTTAAGTTTCTGTGTTGATGTTGCTAGTTCAGATCTGATGAAAATATTGTAAAAGTTGAACCAGTAATGTGTATAATCATGTGTGAAAACTCAAGTTAATTCTGATTGTGTGTTGATTGTTCATATGAAATTTAATTAGTTGTGTTCCTTTAATAACATTCAATGTGTTCAGTTTATTGGATTGTTGTATGGTGAATATTTTTATGTAATGGAAAGTAATTGTTTTATTTTTCTGGCTTTTGGAAATCAATTTTTTTCAACTTGGATGTCACCATTTGTTTGAAAATTCTTGTATAAGAAAAAGTGCTGAAATTTTGCTTTTGTTAAATTCTTAATAGTAATGGATCAAATGACTTCATGTGTAAAGCAAATATATTCATTGCAAAAACTTCTTGTCAATGCACACAATGCTATTTCTGTAATTAAACATAGTTGTCTAATGTCTTTCATTGGTTTGATTTGCTGTTAACCTATTTACACTTTTGGAGTAAATAAATGTGTTTTAGTAATAATTGTTCTGTGTAATTATTATGATTGTCCCATATTCGTAGCTCATGTCATTTATGATTAAGAACCCTCTAGATACCTATTCCTACAAATTCAATGTTTTTGGGATTCAAGTAAAGAAAACATATAGCGACTCCTTAAATAAGTAGGCACAATAAGAGTCAATTACGTAATTAGTTAAGTAAATGCTGTAAATTTCTAATATGGCTGTAAGGAAGGCCGGAAAAAATAATTTAATTTTGAACTCCCGCTTACGAGCTGACAGTAGGGTGATTGGAACACATCGCATGGGGGGCGGAGTGGGGTGACGCCTTTTGATTGGCACATGTAATGGAGTGGGTGGAATTCTGGAGAGGGGAGAGGAGTGGGGAGTCGACGGTGCTGCGCCCGGTGTCCCTGGGAAGCGTTTACTCGTCCGCTCTCTTAGCATGGGAGTGGGCGCTCTATGCTTTGGTGCTCTGTGATCGCCACCCGTTCGAGCGCAGCACTGAGCCTGGTAGACGCGAGATTTAATACGTAGTTTGCTACGCCTGATGGGATCCCTCTGATCCTACGATCTACGCAGCTCGATGCTTGTCAACTTGACAGCTGTTGAAATAAAATTTGGGTTAAGTGTACGAATTCTGTTCAAATTCAGTATTGCGCGTTATGATATTTGTGAGTGGAAGTTATAAAATGTGTGAAAATTCGCAAATGTGTAGGGAATTGACAAGTGAGCGTTTGGTAGAAGTTGAAACTATCAATGTATTTAGAAAATAATATTTTAAACAAGTTTTATATTTTAAATACGTATTGTCAGTAATTTTTAAGATGTCGAAAGTGTCGAATAAAATTGGTGTAGAAGAGTATGTGGAGAACTTTCTTGCCGAGGTAAATTCAAGTGTTGTTTTTTTTTAAGATAGAGGGAGACATTTCTCTTCATTTTATGTGTCCTTTGTAGAATGCAGCTCTACGTCGCAAACTACAGAGTAAGGCTGAAGCTTTACTTATACTAAGTAAAGAACTCGATCAATGTCGTACTGAAAGAGATCAGTTTAAACTTATGGCAGAACAATTACAAGACAGATACACATCACTCAAAAAGAAATCTTTTGATTTAGTAAGTACTTACAGCTACAATGTGTAAAAGCTGAATTTCATTATGTTTGAAGTATCACTTTCTGTTGCAGGGTCTCAGCCGATCTTACTTGTATTCTTCCGGTTCAGATTGTTTTGACACTGGGAGTACCATTATGGAAATTTTGAACGAGACCAAAGAAAAAAATAAAGCTATGAAAATTGAAATTGAAGACTTAAGACAGAAGCTTCGAGATGCTCAGGGGGATGTCAAGGTATGTCATTCCCTCTTCAAAATTATTTCGAAATGTATCCTTATAGTTACCATGGAATAGTAGGGGAAGGAATTAAATTATTTATATATGTAAAGAAATAAAAATTAAAATACAAAGAGGTATGTGAGTTTCTGGAAGAAACCAATTGGTACTTCTCCAAAAGCAGAAAAAAATGTTAAAAAATAACAAATGTTTAGTTTTCCAAATTCATGCTTCATACTGAATTTCAGTGTGAAAGGCAATTGCTGTAGTTCTCATTTGAAAATTGTAAACAGTTCATATAAATTAATAGGTGATTAAAACTAAAGGGCATAATGCACACTATTGATTTATGTAAAGTTAAAATTATTTTGGTTGGCAGAGGAAGTTGAGTATAGTTTCTACAGTACTTGCAAGTGTATCATTTGTATAATTTTCATTTTAACATCTTGTACATGTATATTGTAGGTCTTGCGCCTTAGAGTCAGTCAGCAAAAGAACTGTGGTATATCTGGTGAGAATCAAAATTTTCCATCCCATCAGAAAGAAGAGTTGGTTCAGCAATTAGAAATAATGAATGTTAAGGTGTGTATGATTCTAAGCAAAATAGAATTCATTTGCAAATTGCAGGGGTTAAAGTGTTACTTTTGTTACTAAGGAACAGATTTTCATGTACATTTTTATTTTAACTGGAACAAGATTTTATTTTATTATATACCCTACATACCCCTACATACTTGTTAAACCCTACATACTTGTTAAATGCACCTGTATCTACCTGTATGCTCAGAAATTTAACATCCTTAGCTACATAAATAAACCCATCAATTCATCACAAGTCAAATGGTTCTTTTAAAAAAACGGGATGATGTGGATAACAAATCGGAATAAAGAATAAAAGTAACTCGTATTAGTTTTGGGATCATTATTGTTAACTGTAATATTATTAATAGTATATTCAGAAAAATGTATAGTAAATAAATTAACTTTTGGCATCTTTAATAAAATTTAGGTATCTTTAGGTTCAGGAGAAGTATTTGCATTTTTCTGTCTTGAACCATGGTATGTGAATATTGTAGAATTGATAATATTGTTTATTGAAATGGATATATCGCAAGCAACATCCCACAATCATACTAACCTGCCACAGTACCAGAATTAATTTTCATACTATCATAGTAATGTTGTACATTTTTGCATAAATCATGAGATTTTATGGTGACCGATAGAATAATGAACATATTATGAAATGTAATTGTTATTTCTGCCTCTTCCAAATTAAAAACTTCGGGTCCGATACGCTCTGCCTTGATTTTTAATTTTTGGCCTCTGCAGTAATAACACTCATAACATTACTAGATATGTTAGTAGTTATTACAAGACATTCTTAATGAATTTGAAACATTTTTATTTCACATCTTTTTACACAGGCTATCACAGGAATAAATTTTTGTTCCCAGCAGCACTCCAAACACATCTTTCACTCTTTCTATTAACTTCCTTCACATGCCATTGTAAAACTTTGTCAAAAGATTTGCCTATTGTTTGGATGTAACAGATTCCAAATAAAAATACACACAGTAAACCCTTGCTAGCATGATATTGGTCAACACAAAATTTATCGCCAAACAAACATAATTTGGGTCCCACCAAAGAAACGTAGTAATGAGGATACATATAAAATCAGATTACACAGTTTTTTTCACAAGAACACTGTGTATTTCAGTCCTTTGGAATTCATATTAACAAAAGTTTACTGTAAATAAATAAAAAATAAAAAAATAAATTCAAACAACTTCATCCATTTCATCGCCATTGTTGTGCTGTACCTCAGTTGTCATACAGTTGGCAAATTTTATGAAAATTTACAATTGTCAGATTGCCAATATATTTAAACAATTGATGTATGCATGCCACAAATAATCTTCAGCCAAAAATTTTTCTAAAATAGAGATAGAGTGCCCATTAAAAAAGGCTAATGTCCCATTTCATTAAAACCAATGAAATTTCAAAAATTGTGATTGTTCAGAGATTCTTGGATGTCTTCCAAATTATTGAAGATAAGAATTTTTTTGTGAATGAAATCTATTTTTCAAAGTTAGATTGTTGCTGCCATTTATATTTTTTTCAAAATTGATACGGTTTAGTCGTACTTTCAAGTTAAATTGTGAAAATGTGCAATAATACAGCTCCAAATATTTCCTTTTAATTTCTTGCTCAAATAGTGCACGTCTAAAAGTGGCATAGGTTTGCTTTCCATTTAAACATCTTAAATTTTGAAAATTCTTTTTTAATTTTTCAAAATTTGAATTTGTTCTAAACCTTCAGTATTGAAGGTGGAGATTTGTTTCTTAAAGCAATCTACGTACTATTTCTATACTACTATAGCAATTTCTACGTACTATTGTGTTTTTGATCACTTCAAGTACAGTTGTTGGGTTTTGTTTGTGAAAGAAAGTGTTATTTTTTCAAAAATTAAAAGTATGTATTTTTTCAAATCTCCCATATTTATTTTGGAATTTAACAAGTGATGATTGGTAAGTGATAATAGAATACATAATATTATATATTTGTTACAATTCTCTGTATAAATAAAATTGGAGTGTCAATCAATGATACCAAAATATGTCATTTGATCATCTCAAATGCTTATTTAGATCATAACCAGTTCAATTGTTTGTACCTTTTCTGTTTGTTTGTCCACTCATTTACAGGAGCACTAAAATGATTTTGATGAGTTTGCACTGTAAGGTAGAGTATTTTGTTTTCGTATGTTGTTTAGACACTTCTTTTCTTATTATTACAAAAAAGAATGTTATTTGTTCTTTTGTACATCTCTATAGTTTTATTCCAGTCTTAATGAAATTTTGCACATGTGATCTTTAAAAAAAAGAGAAAAGTTACTGTCTAGATAAAATTTCATGAAATTTACCTCTTGTCCCTTTCCTACTCATCAATCAAAATCATACACTAAGAGTCATTCGGGGAGATTTGAAAAACATGTTCTTAGTATTAATTAACAAATCATTTATTTAGTGTATCATCTTGCAACAAACAGATTCCTCTAGGAAGAATTGAGTATTTTTCAGATTTTTATTCTTCACAATTCTGTATCTCATTGGTTTTGCTCATTGCACTGTCACTTAGGCCACACACATACACACAGATTAAGGATTGGAAAATTACATATTGAATATGATCTTAACTTTGTGGGATAATTGAATAAATTTTCTAATTACTTGCTCATCCTATTATATAACTACTTATGGAGCACAAACTACTTGTGTTCATTTTTTTGTTATTACACATTGTGATCGTGCACAAGATTCGGGGAGTTGAATGATTAAATGCTTTAGAGGATTGTTGAATAAAAAAGATAATTCATAACGTGTTTTACTACAGTGCACTCAAATGGAGGCAGATCTCCAGTCGGTTCTTGATGAGAAAGAAGAGTTGGTTACTGAAAGAGATGCATATAAGTGCAAAGTTCACAGACTTAATCATGAACTGAATACACTGATGAAAGGTGATGGAAAAAATATAGTGGATGTTGATGCTCTTGTAATGGAAAATAGGTGAGAATAATTATTCTTAAATGGTATGTTGATTAACATTTATTTTTTATTTCATTTAATTTTTTTCGTATTGTTTAAATGTGTTTTGAATTTGTGGAGTAAGGATGTACTGTCATGGTAAAACTGCAAGAGTAGTATTAGTAAAAATGTTGCTGTTTTAAGGATGGGGGACAGTAATGTATTGATATTGAATGGAACATAAAATTGATGGTAACTCTTTATACTTTCTCGTCTTAAAAAGGTACCTCTTAAGAACAGAAAGTTCTATAATGCTGCGGGAAAAAGCGGCGAATTTTCGGCAGAAAAACACGGCAATTTTCAATTTGGGGCACAAAAACACGGCTGAGCCGTGGTAACGAAAAAGTTGATGAATCCAGTTGCTAAATTTATAAGAAAAAATCATCTAACACATGGAGTAGCCAGAATCCATGTTTTGTGGCTCCTTGATAACGGAAAATCTATTGACGGCAAAACTCCTGTCTGTCCGTCCGCCCGTCCGTCCGTGAACAACGCTAGCGGCTAAACCGTTCTGCCGATTTTCTCCAAAATTGATATTTCTCAATCGATCTGGCTGATGGATTGGATTTGAAACCTGTATTTTAATTTGGTGGGTACTTTATTAGCATGGCTCCATTGTTTTTGGTTAAATTTGGTTTCGTTGTCTCATTTTCGTCGAAAACCCTGGTTTATCGAAAATTGCAAAATCGCAAAATTTTTTCGGTCTCTTTCTACAAAAGTTATGTAGATGGATGTTTTTTTCCCTTAATAAAATCTGTTCTTTAAACGTGGATTTTGAAATAGAGACGACGATAATTTTTCGAAAATTTGAGTACTTTTCCCGTAAGTATGCATGAAAAATAGGCAACTTTTAATTTTGTTTAAACATTTTTTGGTCAAAATGGCTTCATTGTTTATCATTAAATTTTTTTATTGGGTAATGTGAAGGGCGTTTAAGAGAATGGTGCAGATCTCATGTTCATTGAAAACCCTGATTTTTCGAAAATTAAAAAAAAAATCAAAATTTTTTCAGTGTCTTCTTGCAGCTACAATTATGAAAGTAATTTTCTTTAATGAAATGTATTCATGAAAATCTTCAAATAAGGTAATGTTGAATTTTTAAAAAATATTAGTATTTTTGGAGAAATTTGGTGTCAAATATAGTCACCTGCTCCGAATATCCTGTGCTTCATGAAATAATGTGAGAATGCTTTTAAGCAGTTGGATGCTACGTAAGTTAGAATTTGTATACTATTTCATATTTCTGTCTTCGTTTCTCACATTCAAGCTTTTGTTATACTTTACAAATTAATCTTTTAGAAATTCATTATAACCTATTTTAAATATATGAAATAACTAGTGGAGCTACAGAGTGGCACTGACTTTCCCATATTAGTTTTCTATTTTATTTGGTCTCGGCTAGCAATTCGCCTAGCCAATATTATTGAGAGCTGCCATCTATCGCCGCCCAAACTACATTTTTTTTTTGACATTTTATTAATTTTTCGGTTTCCTAATAGAAGAACAAAAATTTTATATGAAGAATATTAAGAAAAAAACAGTTAAACCTTGTCGTAAATGGCAATTTTCATTGAAAAATTTGGAGCCGTTTTCAAGAAAATGGCGTTGAAGCGCTTCTGTAAATGCGAAATTTGAAGCTCTTTTTCACAGAAAATGTTTTTGAAAAATTTAATTTGAAGTCACTTGAAGCATTTACACTTACAAATTCAATAGTGTTTACAAATTGCTGGAAATGTGCATTTTAACGGTATGAGAGAGAACTTTCAAAAAAATTACATTTGTGTAATTTTTGAGAAAACAAAAAAATACCCCAAAATGAACTTTACACCATATTAAAGAGTGCAATTAGCACTATCCATTCAAAATCTTTGAACAAAAAATTTGAAGCCATTTTTGAGAAAATGGCGTTTGAGCATTTCTGAAAATACGGAATTTTGAGCTAGTTTTCACAGAAAACTATTCAATTTTCAAGAAACATTTGACCTTATTTAAAGCACAGGTACTCATTAATAAAATGTAAATATTAACAATGTGAGAGACAAAAAAAAACATTTTTGTCATTTTTGAAAAAAACAAAGAATAGAGCAATATGGCAATTAGGTTATTTCATAGAGTATATTTAGCAATATCCCTACCAAAAGTTTAAAGAAAAAATTTGGAGCCGTTTTTGAGAAAATCTTCTTTTTGTAATTTTTTTAAATTGCAAATATTGCACACAATATTGCGTGAAAACTACAATTTTCAAAATTGTACGTGACCTTAATGACAGAACTCACTTTGGAGAACAAATTTTATTTGGAAGAAAAATCTCAAAAAAATCTAACATTTTAATTTTGTACTTGTAGGAAGAGGCCGAAACAAAATTCAAACTTTTGAAATTTTCAAAAATTCAGAGCTAATTGTGAAAATGAAACCTATGCCACCTTTACAAGTGTATTTTACTTTATCCTTACAAGAAATTTAAAGAAAAAATTTGGAGTTGTTTTTGAGAAAATTTTGAAATTGTTCGGGGAGCTTCATATAAAGTACCCCCAAATTTTGAAGAAAGTTTTTCAAAATCATGGCGTACATGGCCTTTGAGTTCATACCTGTTGTGATAGTATTCATAATTGAATTTCTGTTTTCATTACCAGATATTTACAAGACAGATTACATCAAGCTGAAGAAGAAAAAGAATTAGTGAACCAAGCTTTATCGAAATATAAGGTAAAGAGGTTGATAAAAAAGAACTATCATAATTAACATTTCTATTAACATTATTATTAAATGGTGAATAACCATGTACTACACTAAAATTGTCTTTCCTGACTTGCATTGTTTTATACTTGTAAATATACTGATGACATACTGACTCATTCTTTTCCTTTGTCTTTTTTGCATGATTATATTATATTAACTTGTTTGTAAACAGAGCATGTTGGAAAAGAAGCGAAGTAAAGGAACAGTAAAATTGGGTGCTAACAACAGTTCTGGTATGGTTATGACTCACAGGCAGGGTGAGTTAATTGTAGATGTATGTATCAACTCACTAAATGTATTGATATTCTTCTGCATCTACGCAAAAATTTTTTAAAGTATGTATTGGTGTAAAAGTAACTTATAATGAATTTAAATTGTTTACTTTGATATACTAACTATAATGTTGTAATATGGATGTATTTGGTTGATTTCATCGTAAATTTCAACAATGTATAAAAATAAGCATAGAACTTATTTTTTACAGGGAACCTATGTTCCCTGACACTACTAGTAATTTCAGCATGTCATTTGTTTTCATATGAGTACAGAAATGCTACAAAGTTGAATGTGTATTTGAAATGAATAATATGATGCATGTCATCATATTATGTATTGAAGTATTACATTAAACTCATGTATTGAAGCATGAAACGCATGTATTGAAGTATTACATTAAACTCATTGTTTCAGTTCAACAGTTACTTGAACATGGAACCTCTGCTCAGTTGCCAAACACTGCTGCTACTTTAGCTGACATGAAAAGTTTATGTCTTGCTCTTTTAGAAGCATTAAGTGATAAATCCTTGGCTCTCTCTCATCAAAAAAAAGCAAACAGGTTTGTTTTGAAAATTACTCAGGTTTTAGATAAGCTATAAAATCTGTCAATTATTATATCAGTATTACAATAGAAGAAAAAGAGTAGACTCTTTCCTTTGTGGCAGGACATTACCTAGTTTAAATTGAATGTTAATATATTCTGATAAATTGATTAAATATTGAACATTGACATTCCAGAATTTTGGCAAGACGTGTGTCTGAACTTGAACAACGGTTGAATATTGTCCAAGGTGGATCAGTAGCTGTTTTTCCATCGCAAGTATTGCTAGAAGGATACTCCAGTTCAGAAGTTGACAGAGACGTTAATCGGATTCTTGCAGCAGAGTCCTCAGATTCTGAAGGAGAAACTATAGATTCAAACCGTGTAGCACTCTCTGGTGAGTTAACTGTTAAGAATTTATTTGTGTATTACTGGTTGTAAAATTTACCAATTAATTATTCTAAAATAATTATACTCACTTAAGGCATAGCCTGTTTGTGAACATGTAGAAAATATATAAAATACAAAAATTAAACCTAATATTAAAAAAGAAAACAACATACTTTGTCTAGTTACTACTTTTTCACATTATTGGTAATGGCTGCGCAATATTTTTACACTATATAAACTTGTAAAGTGTTTCAAATAAGCAATTTTTTTTTCTTCTTTTTTCTTTTCTCCTTGCGGGGATCCCCCACAAAAGATCTGACTTTGAAGTTAGCACACCATTCACATTAGCCCTACACTACCAGCCTTAAAACTAAACTCAAGTCTTCTTGACACTTTAAAAAAATTCAAAGGCAAATGTTAAACTTTTTTTTAAATTGTAGAGATTTTCATCAATGTTATTTTTTAAGATCTTGTTTCAAAGAACACCTTTCATTAAAGAAAATGTATTGGTGCTACAAAATGTTACAGACTCTCGTATAAGTTTCCTGTTCTCTTGAATCAGGGTTATATTATGGTTTCTCTCTACTCTCTTCCTAGCTGCTATCTTTGGCACCTAAAAGTCCTACAGGGCCTCTCAAGGTCCTTGTTGCTCCTCTGAAGAGCACTTTCACACTCCCTGAATATTGCGTAGGTCTATCATGGAACTGTACCTTCACATATTGGGTCCATCATGATTCTTGTTCCATGTGCTACTGTATCACTTGGATTTTTCACTTCTTTTAACCCAAGTGCCTAAGAACTACCTTGGATTAATACATCAGTGTCGTCTGAAGAGAAGTCTGATCAGAAGAGATCAATGCAATTTTAGCCAAAATATTAAAAACATTGCTGAAGAGTAAAAACAGTAAAGGACCCAGGATTGTCCATAGGATATACCACATTGAACAACGAAATCAGCACAGGACATGTTCACTCTTACTATGTATAATCTATTTTCCCAATAACTTGAAAAGAAATCTAGAACATTGCCTCTAATTATGACCTTAAATAATTTCGAGAGTAGTTCACAGTGGCCTATTCCAAAAACATTAGTTTCAATGTAATTTATTACTTTATCTAAGAATTAATGTTGTGCAGTTTGTAGAAAGTAGAGATTTTATTACTATTCATGACATATGTTTCAAACATCAGAAAATGTAGGACAGTTTTTATATTAAACAAGATTACTTGTATTACAATTATAGCTGTCTCCCTCTCTCTCTAAACTTATAGATGCAGCTGAGTGTAGAGCCCACGAAGGTTATTCAAACTCAGAAAATAAACCTCAAGAATCTGTAAAAATTGTGCCACTGAAAGGGAACGTTAATACCAGTGAAACATCTTCACAGAATTCTGATACAGTACATAACAATGTATCTTCAAAAATCAATATTAATAATGACAGTGGAAATAAATCCTCGTTGGGGAGAACGCAGTTATGTCATACTACAAGTGCAGGTACACATTTGCAACCAAGCTTTACATTTTATTTTTTTTCCCTCCATTGAGGAGTGTGTGCTTGAATGAACTTATTAGGGATATTATAAGCGCACATTTATTATTGCAGGTGATTCTTTGTGCCTTTCACCACTAAGTGATGCTCTCCCGCTTCAGTTGCAACGCCTTGTTCAAAAAGCTCTTGATGAAATCAAGCAAGAAGAACTTTCCAATAGTGGGTCGTAATGTTTTATGTAAAGAGTGATTTTATACATTCATATTCTAGCTGCTGTTGGTATTAACATTGTAGATAATTGAAAATGTTTAATATATTGTATTTCTTTTGTTGAGCATTAATACATTTTGAAAATAAATATAGAATTTGTTTTGTTTACTTGACTATCTTGATTTTTTTTTCTCTTTTTGAAAATAATCTTGCAGTGTTTGAACCGGAATTTCTCATATTTTGGAAGAGAATGAGAGTCTTTTGATTATACATACTCATGGAGGTATAAAATTGTTTGTTAATGGCCATGTAATTAGTGACTGCATCTTCAAAATGCAAGTGGATGGTCAGTATTATTAATAAAATTAAGATTTCATAAAGTCTGAAGATAAGTATACTCTTAGATTCTGAAGATGTATGTTCTTTCTCTTATATTTAAAACAAGAGAATTTGCACAATTAAAATTGCTGCCTGCTGATCTAAAAATGTAATCACCCAGAAGACAAACTTACACAAATGGATGAACATATCTTCTATTGGTTATAGGAAACTAGTGACTTATAGTGATGTCTTTCAAAAAGCTAAAGTGCAACAGCACGAGTAATCATACTTTTAATCAAGTACTAGAAAAAAACAATTTACTGTTACTAAAATGTGAAAGGCAAAATTCTACTAAAAAGCTGGAAGATTTACAGATGATATTTTTCTGTAGTTGCATTTTACAGACTAGAAGAATTCATTGAAAATTTTCACAAGACTGCAATATCCAGAGGGTACCATAAAACGGGATGAATTAGATCAAATCCTGCAAACAACTTTAAAACCTATAAAATTCCACAGAGTAGAAATAAAAGTTGCAAATCAAAGCACACTACCAGCCTGGAAATCCCATGTGTAAAAACTTTGTTTACTGTGGAGTGTGTTCTGGACTTCTCTATTATCAAAGAGCATGCTTCGAATGAGAATTTTATCTTGAATTCAGCTGCTCCTCCAATTTTCATAAGTATAAACTTCTTAATATTCATATTTTTTGTTTGAATGAACACTGTCTAAAGATACGGAGTGAATGGGATCAGAGGAAAGTAACTATAATCAGACTTGCAGATGGTTGAATTACACTTCCTGTTATGTATAATGTTTGAATTGTTTGTTCGTTTAAACTTACAGGGTAGTTAAAATGCCTCAAAATTATTCAAGAAATGTGGCATCATACCATTCAATCCAAATAAAGTAATAAGCCCTGGTGTTGAGGGTTATGAAGAACCTGCCAATGCAGAGGACGTTGACCAAGCCCTAATCCACCTGCTGCAAGAATTGTGAGGGACCGATGAAATGTCTATGAGACAACGGCGATTTGGGTTTGTGTACATGCTGGAAAGTGTGTATCTTTAGAATATTTCCCTGATTCTGGTGAGAGTGACGGTCCTAAAATTGATGAAGATCCTCAGCGGAACTCATCAATGCCTTCCAACAATGATAATTCCAGATTGCAAGATAACACAGGTGATGACACAAGCATCATTAGAGAATCTGAGAAGATTGTCCCTTGCGAACTGCTTCCTGGTGACTTTGTCATAATTAAATGTGACACAAATAAGCATAACAGGATATTCATAGGGAAAATTCTTACTGCCTCTAAATCCCTACTAACCATAAAGTGCCTCCGAAAGAGGATTGGAAAGAACAACTGTGTTTGTTTACCCAGATGTAGACAATATATGTGAAATAACTCCTGTTCACTTCGAGAGAAGAATAAAAGTGTCCAAAATTCAAAGGGGACAAAACAGATTTTTTGTTGACCATCTGTATTTAGAATAAGTTGTATTATTTTGCCTGTTTATTTTTTATGTCAATTTTGTAAGATTTTATGCATAAAATAGTTGCAGTAGTATATGTACTTCAGTTCCATATTTTTCAAACATTTTTTAAAAATAAATTAAGTGATCCTAATCATGCAACGAGCGTCTTAATGCATTAATTAATGAAAATTGCATGGCTGATCTTATTCACCCCGACTATCGGACTAATAGGATTCCAATAAAAAATAACCAATAGAAATTCTGTTTTAACAATATACTGTAAATCAGAAATAGAATTCAAAACTACAGACCAAGACCCATAAAATGGATTTGTTTCATCACTTTACCACGATTGGTTGAGCTGATACAGGTTTTTGAACATGAAAAGTGATCCTATTCACCCCATTTTATGGTACTTGAAATAAGAATGATCGTGTCAGCCAGCAAAATCCCTAATCCAATCACAAAAAAAGAATATATCAGAATGACAGTCTAACTTAAGACTTTCTCAGTTTCACAATTTTTTGCTTTCAGACTTCCACAAGGACCGCCATTGTCACTCGAGCAAACAGAGGGTACAAGTTGGTTATTAATTATTGCCTGCCTCATGAAAAACTGGCAAATTCTCCAATAAAGATAAGATTTTTAGGAATCTGTCACTTTATTCACTTCCTAGGCAATAATGAAGTCCAAGATGAAATAGATTCGAAGCTCCAGGCTGAGACTTACAAACAGAAGTCATAAGTACTTATCAAAAGAAATTTCCATTAAATTGCTGTATTAAAGAAGAATGATCATATTCTTAAGTACAAAACCAATCAGTGAAGATCTAGAAGAAGAATGGAAAGTACATGTGAATATCTGGCACAAAGTAGCTTAGGAATATCTGGGAACTAATGGAAAAAATTAGTATTGATGTGAGAAGTCCACAAATGAAGCACAGGCATTGAATAACATAATATAAAAAGAAGAAGGAAAATTCATTTTACAGCAGTCATTGCTGCATTACACTGTGACAATAAATTTAGGTGGCTCAGTGTCATTTTGGTAATCTCCTCACAACTCACTTTCACATAGTTTACCCTCTTCCCCCTTTCTGCACACTATTACAGTTCAGTGCTTAGCATGGAGGGAGAGTAGTTAGAACAAGAAAGGTAATACCTCCCATCATGATTTACCCATATTTGTTGTACACAGTCAACCCAGCCTCTCAAGCAAGTAAGGCCAAGGTGATAGTAGTAGCTGGTGTGAATTTATTCACAAAAATAATTAACTAATGATTTAAATAACAAATAACTTTTGTGTATTTATTTAAATTGTTAACTAAGTTTTTGTGTATTAAGTGCAAATATAAAACACTTGTAGGTGATAGAAGAAGTGCCCAGTAGTGATGACTGTCAACTGACCACCTCACCAGATGGCAGGAGAAAGCTACCAACTCAAATGTGCCAAACAGGTGCCATGCAATGATCTGTAGTAATCGTCCAACTTTCAGATTCTTGCCAATGAAGAGAGGAGAAAGGGCTCACTTGAATAAATTGGCTTTCCACTGTAGTAAATCTTTGTATTGTACAATTGTAAGACTGTTTATGCCTACAAAACCTATTGTATAGTTCTTGATCTGTAGCCACCACCGTGTTTGCTTGTTTGTAATATTTCATAATGTTTCCCTTGATTTTTGCACAAATGGTGAGATGGTTTCTTGCTTTGCTTCTGGACATTAAATGTGACTTTTTTTTCTCCTCTTCCTCCTCAAACATCACAAACTGTTAGTCAGTTTATTGTTTTTAACATTAATAAATAAGGGCCATTCAAAAAACATATTCACAATAATTTGCTTCTTTCAATTCCCCTCTTTAAATAACTCGTAAATAAGGCGTTTAGTAACACATTTTCCGAGTTCCATTTTGAACCCTCCCCTTCCTGAGTCAAATAAAAGTTACATGTTTAAAATAAAAATTAAGGGAAATGTTATATGTGAAGGGGCAACATAGTGCCCTCATTTTTACTTTCCCGTATACGTACGTATACACGGAGTGATATACGTAGTATAGGGAAAGTTATGTAATGCTGCGCGAAAAAATGGCCAATTTTCGGCGGAAACAAATTAATTGCCAGGCCGTGAAAACGAAGAAGTGGATAAAACCAGTTGCTAAATTAACAAAAAAAAATCCTCTAACACGTGGTGTAGCCAGAAACCCTGTTTTCTAGGTCCTTGATACCGAAAAACCAATTGAAAGGAAAACGTCCGTCTGTCAGTGGCGTAGCGTTACCCGCACGTTTGGGGATGCTCAACAATAACACACAAAATGTCAACGATCTCGATTATACGACGGTGTAGGTGCTTCTCACAAAATCCTCACAACAGTCAGGACTGCCGATATCTTGAAAACAAATTATAAAATGGCTCAGCTTTAATTCTTATAAGCGAATGACAATGAGACCACTTGTTAATTTATACATTGCAGACTAAAATAATATGTAATCTATTTAAGGAATAATTCAATTTCGTGGATATTAATTAAGAAATAGTAGACAGGTACTATTTCTACAGTTTGTGCCCATGACCAACCGGGGACTCCCAGGAATTTATAGCTAATTTACCTTAGAAAATATATTTTATTATATAGGAGAGAATATTTTGTCAACAAAACTTGGGAAAAAAACGCTCTTTTCTGTATTCAAAATTCGACTAGAATATGGTTTAGGATATTATATTATATACAGAATTATGAAAACGTGCACAAAATTCACTTCCCCCATAGCTCGTCACACACAGTTTTTAACTGTTTTTGACATAAATAAATAAATAAATAGACAATGGATAAATAAACGAGTGAGAGAGAAATAATTTACTGTCCATCTGAAGTGTGCTGCGCTCTCGTGCACAAACGAGTAACTTACTCAAATTAGCCTCTTTTTCCCACCATGCTCTTTCCGCAGTGGATGCCACAGAGCACCAATTGTCGACGGTGGATGCTATTGCAGGACATTTTACAAAACTTCCTCCAAATGCGCATGCGCGAGGAGGGGTGACTCCCACCATCAACCGCTCACTTCCCCTGAAAATATCGCTGTCTCACTCGCTCTGCGCGCCAGGCGACGTGGCCGGTCGAGGGGAGGGGGTTCTTAACGCACAGACAGGCTGCTTTGTTCGTGGCCCAATGGCAGCAGTAAAAGTGTCAGCCATCCAAATCAAAACCGTTTCAGCTGTCTGCACAAACGCTGACTCTTAATATATTAAGATTCAGTAAAAGAAACATGTATTGGAAGCATCGCCCCTGGTCCTCAGTCCTGTCCCTTTCGTCTTCAAGTGCTGTGCAGCGTGGCGTGTCTTATGTTAGCGTAGGCCTAATTTCCAGTGAAGTTCACAGGCGTAATATTGTGTGTATTTGTTTCTAACATTACGACAACCGTTTGCAGGTAATATAACCTGAACATCAAGCACCCGCTTTACCATCTGATCTCAATTCCATCGATTTAGTTTGGAGTTCCATTAGGAATCATGTTACGAAAGAAAGCATCGGTACCCGTCCGAGTTAAAGAAAATGTATGCCGAATATTATTTTCTAAATATTGCCCAAATCAATGGAAGAAGTGTTGTGAACACGTTAAGAAAATCGAAGAAGAATATATGAAAACAGACATGCCGACGAAAGCAAAGGTGGACAAAATTATCGTTTCTTTGCGGGGCAGTTCCTCTGAGTGTGAGAACGACAATGACGTCACACAGCGAAGGCTGCAGTGACATTGATAACTTATGGCTCCTCCTTGCTGGGGGAGGGCGACGAATCGCGCGCGCGCAGTAGGTCAGATATTCTGGCACTGTAGCAGAGGTGGGAGAAGCCCGCGAAAGTAAGCACCTCCCAAAAGGGAGATTTCAAACTTGACCCCCTATAGCATAAAGCAGTCGGTTTTCTCGGGGCCAGGGGTGAAGAGGGGAGAGGGGAACCTCGCCATCTGCGCATGCGTCAGTGCTCGTCGCAATCTCTCGGCAGACGCTAGAAGCATTTAGCTTCCAAGCAATCACAGACCAGCTTCAACAACCCGCCGAATTCAATCATAGGAAATCAATTTAAAAATTAATACAAAACGTGTTTCGCTCAACGGACCACTTGTCAGATTATCAATACAGTATTTAGGGTTCTTTATTAATATTATATACGGGGATGCTCAGCATCCCCTGACGCTACGCCACGGCTAATTACACTCTTCAGTATAGCGTAAAGTTCATTTTGAGTTTTTCCCCCCTTTTCCTTCAAAAATTACGTATTTGTAATTATTTTGAAAGATCTCTCACATCTTTAATATGCACATGACCAGCAATTTGTGAACACTATTATATTTGTGAGTGTAAGTGCTTCAAATAAAGTATTTTGAAAACTCAAACATTTTCTGTGAAAATGAGCTTCAAATTTCGCATTTTTAGTAGCGCTAAAACGCCATTTTCCTTAAACGGCATATAATTTTTAAAAGAAAATTGTCATTTATGACTAGGTTTTTGTGTTCTTTAATATTCTAAAATATTTCCGTTCTACCAATAAGAAACGGAAAAATGAAGAAAATGACAAAAAAATGTACTTTTGGCGGTGATAGATGACAGCTGGCAAGAAAGTTTGTGGCAATTCCGAAGAGCTAGCGAAGACCCAAGGAAATAGAAAACTAATATGGGAAAGTCTGTGCCGTTCTGTAGCACTACTAGTTGTAAAATAGAGGAGGAAATGTGTAAGACATTTCCCAATTGATGAATATATTACTAATAAAGTAGAAAACCCAGCATTGTATCTAATCCTTAGGGTAAGCAAACAATGCCTCAAACCATTAGAGTAGAAAATAATTTGCATTACGAGCATTGTCTAGGTACTGTTTGGTAGGTATTGTTATCTAACATGTAACAAGCAAAGTAAGAACCCCACCTCCAGATTTACCGTGCCAGTGTGTTACATTCTCCATGATTTTAAAAATATCAAAAGACGTCATCTTGTATACCAATAAACACAGTTAACCATAGGCTGGACCAATGTTTTACAGTACATGTAATATTAAGCTTCAATTAATAGAGATTCTGGTGATTATAGTGATTCTGATTTCCTCTTTTGGAACACTTTTTTATTCAGACTAGATTGTTTTCAGACAGAAACAGTATTTTGTCACATCATAAATCTCATAAGGCAAGTTTTCAAAACTTGTGCATGACCTAAACTAAAAAACTAATTAGGAAAAAAAATTTGACTTGAAAGAAAATTCTCTATCTTCAATTTTCTAGTTGTAGGAAAACACTGAAAAAAATTTCAATCTTTTGCAATTTTCAAAAATGCAGTTATCAGTGTAAATCAGACCTATGCCATCTTTATAAATGTATTTCACTCTCTTTATATAAAAATTTGAAGGAAAAATTTGGAGCTGTTTTTGAGAAAATTTGAAAAGGTTCCAAGAGCTTCATGTAAAGTACCCAAAAAATTAATGAATGTTTTTCAAAATGTCACAGCTTCGACTCACTCCAGATCAACAGGGGCTTATTCAGTTTGGAAAAAATCATATGCATGGTTTAGGTGATAGTGTTGTTCACATACACCAGCTGGATGGAAGTTTTGAGAAAAATAACTTTTTCGGTATCAGGGGACCCCCAAAACGTGGATTACCATTGAAAATTCAAAATCGATTAAAAGCAGCATCACATAACATTCTCTATACCACATATATTTCTCCTTATATATGTATGTATAAGTATTGGTGCTATAGAATGATACAGACTTTCTGGCCATTTACCATTTATTGCCGCCCAAGTAAATTTTTTTAAAAAATTTTCTCATTTTTTCCGTTTCCTAACAGTAGAACCAAAATATTACATTAAGAATAATAAAGAAGAGAAAAGCCTTGGCATATAACGACATTTTTGTTGAAAAAGTTTGAGCCGTTGTTGAGAAAAATGGCGTTTAGTGTTCCTGAAAATATGAAATTAAATACTCTTTTACACACAAATCTTTTGAGGTTTCAAAAAGATCCAAACTTTTTGTGTGGATAGTGCTAAAGGCATTGTTTAATATGACAAAGTTGAATTTGGAAAATTCTTTTGTTTCTTCAAAAATTACACAAATGTAATTTTTTGAAATATCTCTCATGCTGTTAATAAGCTTATTTCCAGCAATTTGTACACACTGTCACATTTCTGAGTTAAGGTGCTTTAAATGACTTCCAGTGATGTTTTCGGAAAACTCAAAAATTTTCTGTGGAAAAGAGCTTCAAATATCGCATTTACCGTAACACTTAAACTCCATTTTCTAAAAAACAGCTCCAAATTTTTCAATGAAAATTGCCATTTAGGTCATGGTTTTACTGTTCTTTAATATTCTTAAAGTAATATTTCGGTTCTACTATTAGGAAACCTGAAGATTGAGAAAAGTTTTTAAAAAAATGTACTTTAGGTGGCGAAAGATGACAGTTGGCAAAAGTATGAGGCAAGTTTACAGAAATGTTGAAGATGAAGTTTTCATATTTGGTCAAAAGAATTAAATTCATTTTTTTTAACTCAAAATAAAAATGGGGGTTCATATTATCACCTCCTCCTATAAAGAAAACTATAAATAACTTTGATCTTGCCAAACACAGAAGATTGTATTTTAATTAAAAGAATTTATTAATGTAGATTTTATAATATGTATCCTACAGTTATGTACAAACATTTAGATCACAATAAATAACAAACATTTTTGATATTTCGATATAATATCCACTAAGAAAGATGCATCATTGAATTTTCAGTTTGGCCCGTCCAAATAACAATGATTGCCACCTCTGTGTTCAACTAATAAATTCAATAATAATCAATTAAATAATTAACAAAATTGAAAAGTGTATATAATTGCAGCACAATTAACTTAAAGCATTAATATAAATGAATATTTTCATCTTCGTAACCCAATTTGCCCCCCCAATTAATGATCTGAAATACCACTTCTGATAGAGGATATTCTACTGTGAAAATCTGAACTGTTTTGGTGTCACTATCAAAGGGTATATAGTTATTTTCCACATCTAATAAACCATCTCCAATCGTCTTAACGTCACCATTAAGACCAGTGGTACCTTCTGATGTAAGAGTTCTATTCTAATGGTTCTAATTTTATGCAGTTTTATAAAATTGTTAATGAAAACTCTATTCAATAGCTTGGATATTACATTCATAATTACCAAAAACAAAATATAGTAGATGGCAATTTATTGCTAACTTTTATTAGGTCCACATTCCAAATTAACAAGAAATTCATAATAAAAAAAATTGTGAGAACATTCAGGTTTCATCAACACTTCACCTCCTCAATGTTTTTTATCAGTTTGGAATGCCTGGCAGCCTGTTTAAATTGTGCATTGCATTTTAGTATGTTATAATACAATTACGACAAAACAGAACTGTTTAAAAAATAATATCCATGTCCAACAGTACACATTTTATTTTTCTCCAATACGTATTGATGTTCCAGACATGCTTATAGTTACATTTGCACTTTGCAGGGCTTTCTGGAGAATTTTTAGTTTTACCAATTCTTGCTGTTTCTGTATTTCAAAGAGCTCCCGTTTGTGTTGAGCTTCTTCCCTCCGAAATTCTATTTCCTCTTTCATTTGTTGCATCATCATTTGAATAACATCTGTTCTCCTTGGGTCAGATTTTTCTCTATGCCGGGTACTGCTTTCCATATTCTGAAGAGATGATAAGGATGGTTGCTTCGAGTACAGTTGCATCTGTTTGCACCAATTTAAAGAGTTGTAAAGAAAGAAAGAAAGAAAGAAAGGAAAAATAAATAAATAAATAAATAAATAAATATATATATATATATATATATATATATATATATATTTTCTCTCTACATCATCCTTAGAATATCTAAACACAATGAAGCTAATGATTTTTCACTGATTGACAAGCTTTAAGGACCTTTTGGAACTATATGTGGAACAATAAATATGAGAGCCAACTGTTGCAATTCTTTCTGAAAGAGAGATAATTCAGTATGGTATCTGATTGATTAATTATATAAGTCTAGTTCATCATTAGGAGAATATAAGGTCTCTGAACTGAAAATTATTCTTACATTATTTTTTCATACATCAAATGGTACAAATAAACCTTAATTAAATTTGTTTCATTTTTGCTTTGACACCCAAAATGTTATGTGACACTTATGATACTAGATACTTACTCCATCGTTCTCTGCAGGTGTAGAGGCACTCTCTTCTGGTTGTTCAACTGCTGGTGGATCACAGGGATTAGCAGGGTTAGTAGGGTTTTCTTCAAATCCTTCAAGTTCTGCTTCCTCTGAAGTTCCATTGATCTTAAGTGAGAAACATTCTTCCACAATTGGCAAGTTGTCAGTTGTTATACAGATTCTTGTGGAATCCTCTGAGAGACAATCAGAAGATAGTAATTGTTCTTTCATTATCACTGAGAAAGAAAAAAAGAAAATGAAGAAGTTGAAACAATCATTATATTGATATTTGTAAACGTATTTTAATGATTGATTACTTTTTACTGTAAAATATTATTTTTATATATTATATACATACATACACATACATACACACACACATACTTGAACATACATATTATACTAAATGCATAACTGTCATATCAGAAAATTTGTTGTTCATGAAGGACCTGCATCATTGGTGTCATCATTACGATCATTTAATGATCCTTTCCTGGGTACACCTATAACTTCCATTACTTGATCTTCAATGGATTTTAAGGAGTTTGTTCTGGCAGCATTGCCTGTAAAATTGTGGAACATGCTTTGAGTTTTTAATTGTATAAGAATATATGAACAAATTTTTAAATATCCTATTAGGTAACTAGTAACCAATGACGTAAATTACCCATTTAGATTTTACGGCATTTATATTTATAGTACCTGCCAGAATCCGCCTAGTGGTTTTCTTTAAATTATTCCAACAATTCTGCAAGGTGTCTATTGTCCTTGGAGTTTCCCCAGATGAGGCATTAAATTCTTTAGTTAAGTAATACCATGCCTTGTGTTTTGCTGTAGTCCCCACTTTGTCACTTTTTTTGTTTTCAATAGTATCCTCATACTTTCTAACAAGGGCCACCAGAAGTGCCTTCTCCTTAATTGTAAAATTTGAGGAACGAGTTTTTCTCAGGCTAGTTTCCATATTAGGGAGCATGCATAAAACAATCTGTAAGAAATTTAGAAGAAAACATCAAAACAATATAACATGGGTGAAGGAAGCGTAAAGTAGACAATACTAAATTAAGATTAAAATATTAAATGCTCATGACTATGAATGGGCACTACTAGTCTACAGTACTGAAGTATTACCCTATTATTCCAAAAGAATTCAGTTCTACTATAATATAAGTCTACCTTCTTTTTCAAATTCGCGGGATTATTTATACAATCGGATTAGCTGATTATTACATCGAAGAACGAAGATTAATTGCGCGCACTTCGACCACACAGTTGAGGTTAAAAGTCGGTTAGACAACCGAAAACATGAAAACACTTCAACAAAATTTGTTTTGTCCCCAGCGGAACAAACTCCTAAATTTGAATTCCACTTCACAAGCCGTTTCGGAATCGGACTAAAATATGTCCGGGTTTAGTTAAACCTCGATCTTCCGCGAGGATAAGATGACTACGACGTGAAAATTATTGGCTGCGAAGTCAGTTTCGTTTATTCTTAGAACCTTCTCTCAGTAACCGAGTAGTTGAAGTTAACTTTTTATATATATGAGTGTTTATCCTGCAACTTTTTAAAAATACTGAGAATCTTACTTCACGACATCTCAAGAATTTATATCTAAATATTCAAATCATAATGCAAATCGAATGGTACTCATATGCTTCAGTACTACAGTAAGATCTCATATTCAATTTCTGTTTCATGTTAGCTTTGATAATAGCGAATTGATATACAGCGAAACCTGGGTAAGACGGAAGCCCACGAAGTTTACACCAGGGTAACAGTTGCAACCTAAATTGTCCTTAAATATGTACGGTGTATTATGATGCAGCCAAATCTCGTAATCGAAACTTCGTTAATTTTGAATTAATTGAGTTGAAATAAACGATATAGATAAGTAAACATGTCATGTCCTAGGCATGCTATGTCGTGATTTAATAATTATTCATTATAAACGAAACAAAATGTATTAATAGCGTATAAGAACTTACTGCTTCTAGGGTAACATTGCCATACTGGCTATCTTGTCCCTACGTTTATATCCCTTGAGTGGAAATTCTTACATTGAAACAATTTACAATGATGGGTTTATATATTATTTCTAAAGCATAGAATTTATAAATAATGTTGTAAACATTGCTTAATTTGACACAAAATTCTTTTTTGTTGTCGCCATACTTGCACTGTAACTTTGCCACGTAGACAAATAAAAAATCAAATATCTTAGGTTTACAAACCTATGATGAAGTTAAAATACACTAAGCAATGAAAAAAGTAAATAGTGAAAAATTAAGTGAGAAAAAACTACTGAACTGTATGGAATTAGCAGGTCCACTTGAAATGACGTGGAAAATTGTGGTATGCCAAAATATGACATTGTTGCTGAGCTTCCCAGACTAAATGTAAATAGTAGTGCAACAGAACGGCACAGACTTTCCCTATTAGTTTTCCGTTTCATTTGGTCTCGGCTAGCTATTCAGACTTGCCAATACTCTTGACAGCTGCCATCTATCGCCACCCAAACGATATTTTTTGACATTTTATTAATTTTTTGGTTTCCTAATAGTATAACAAAAATATTATTTTAAGAATATTAAAAAAGTTAAACCATGTTCTAAAAGGTCATTTTCGTTGAAAAATTTGGTGTCAGTTTTCAAGAAAATGGCGTTTTAGCGTAACTGAAAATTCGAAATTGGAAGCTCTTATTCACAGAAAATTTTTGAGTTCTCAAAATAAGTTTTTTAGTTTTTAATTTGAAGTCATTTGAAGCACTTACACTCACAAATACAATAATGTTTACAAACAGCTGGAATTGTGCATAATAAAGATGTTAGAGATCTTTAAAAAAATTACATTTCTCTAATTTTTTAAAAAACAAATACATATACCCCAAATTGAACATTGCGTCATATTAAAGAGGGCAAGTAGCACTATCCTTTAGAGAAGTTTGAACAAAAAATTTGAAGCCATTTTTGAGAAAATGGCATTTGAGCGTTTCTGAAAATGCCGAATTTTGAGCTAGTTTTCAGAGAATTGTTGAGTTTTCGGGAAAGTTTACTTGACATTATTTAAAGCCCATGTACTCATTAATATAATAATGTGAACAAATCGCAGCTAATGTAATGATTAACAACGTGAAATACAAGTCAAAAAATTATTTTTGTAATTTTGAAAAAACAAAAGAATAGAGCAACATGGCGATCATGTAATCTCATAGAGTACATTTAGTGTTATCCCTACCAAAAGTTTAAAGAAAAAAGATTCAGCAGTTTTGGAGAAAATCTTGCTTTTGTAATTTTTGCCGCAATTTTTTTGAAATTTTTGAAAATGTTCCAGGGGCGTTATGTAAAGTACCCCCAAAATTAAAATATCGGTTTTAAATTCAAGGGGCCACGAGATCAGTCAGATCGATTGGAAAGTATCAATTTTGGAGAATATCGGCTGAACAGTTTAGTCGCTAGCGTTGTTCACAGACGGACAGAAGTTTTGCTTTCAACTGGTTGTTTTGTATCAAAGACCCACTAATAGGGATTTTGGCTGCACCATGTGGTAAGGGATTTTTTGTTCTTAATTTAGCAAGTGGATTTATCCACTTTATCGTTATCAGGACGCAGCAATGTTTTTTGTTGTTGTTTTTCGACGGAAAATTCGCGTTTTTTTCGCGCAGCATTACATAACTTTCCCTATATCATACGTACGTAGGGTGTAGGGAAAGTAGAAATGTATCAATGAAACCTCTAATGTACTTGCAGAATATCAAAAAAATAAATAACAATGCAATTGATGTTGGAAACAAATTTTAAATTAAGGTTTATTCAGCATTATAGAGAGATGTTCTTGGAACAATTCATACTTCTTTAAACTAGTGGTGCTACAGAATGGCACAGACTTTCCCGTATTAGTTTTCTATTTTCCTGGGTCTTCGCTAGCTATTCGGAATTGCCACATACTCTTTCTTGCCAGCTACCATCTATCACCGCCAAAAGTACATTTTTTTTGTCATTTTCTTAATTTTTCGGTTTCCTATTGGTAGAACAGAAACATTAATTTTAGAATATTAAAGAACACTAAAACCTAGCCGTAAATGGCAATTTTCTTTTAAAAATTATGTGCCGTTTAAGAGAAAATGGCGTTTTAGCTACTACTAAAAATGCGAAATTCGAAGCTCATTTTCACAGAAAATTTTTGAGTTTTCAAAATACCTTATTTGAAGTTATTTGAAGCACTTAACCTCACAAATATACCAATGTTTACAAATTGCGGATAATGTGCATATTAAAGATGTGAGAGATCTTTCAAAAAATTTACATTTATATAATTTTTGAAAAAAACAACTCAAAATAAACTTCACGCTATACTAATGAGTGTAATTAGCACTATCCGTTACAAAAGTTTCAAGAAAAAAATTGCAGCCATATACGAGAAGATGACGTTTGAGCATTTCTGAAAATGCCGAAATTTGAGCTACTTTTCACAGAAAACGGTAGTGTTTTCGAGAAACTTTACTTGACATTATTTAAAGCATCTATACTCGTAAATATAATAATGTAAAAAAATCGCCGATAATGTAAATATTAACGACGTGAGAGAAAAGTAAAAAAAATTTACATTTTGGTAATTTTTGAAAAAACCAACCGATAGACCAAAATGGCTTTTATGTCATTGATAGAGTACATTTACCAATATCCCTACCAAAAGTTTAAAGAAAAAATTTGGAGCCGTTTTTGAGAAAATTTTGTTTTTGTAATTTTTTTAAATTGCACATATTGCAGGCAATATTGCACGAAAACTACCAAAATTGTGAAAAACATTTACATGACCTTTATTAAAGAACTCAATATGCAGAACAAATTTTATTTGAAGAAAAAATCTCTATCTTCAATTTTGTAGTTGGAGAAAGACGCCGAAAAGAATTTAAACTTTCACAATTTTCGAAAATTCAGAGCTGTACGTGAAAATCGGACCTATGCCATGTTAAAAAGTGTATTTTCCTCTATTCATACAAGAAATTTAAAGAAAAAATTTGGAGCCGTTTTTGAGAAAATGTTGAAAATCCCCAGGGGGCTTCATATAAAGTACCCCCAAATTTTAAAGAATCTTTTTCAAAATCACAAAGCTTCGACTAGAATCAGATCGACTGGGGAATATCAATTTTGAAGAAAATCGACCGAACGGTTTAGGCGCTAGCGTTGACCACAGACAGGACAGACGGACGGAATGCCGTCAATCGATTTTTAAGTATAAAGAAGCAACAAATCATGGATTTTGACCACACCACGAGATAGAGGATTTTTTTCTTAATTTAGCAACTGGTTTTATCCACTTATTCGTTTTCACGGCCCGGCAATTAATTTTTTTCCGCCGAAAATTGGCCATTTTTTCGCGCAGCATTACATAACTTTCCCTATACTACGTATATCCACTCCGTGTATACGTACGTATACGGGAAAGTAACAACATTTAAAAAAATATATTCAATTTTCCTTGATAGTTAGCTTTTCGCTTTCCTTGATAGTCACAAAAATATTAGAAAAGGTTTTTAGTCTTGAGAAAAGTAAAGTAGTACGAAAATACCGGATCGGGCAAGTACAACCCTACTCTTTGCAATATTATTTAACTTTCCTTGATTTGTTATGAGTAAAGACAGGATTCACGTGTAATTGCACCTTTTTAGCCAACTTAAAATTGGATGAAACTTGACACAAATTTGAATCATGAAACGGACGTTTTTTTACTACTTGTTTTATTTTGCACGAAATTGCAAGTTTTGAGGGTTACTGCACGATATTGCACGTTTTGGGTAATTCTGCATGAAAATTGCACATTTCTAGTTCTTGCTGGACGAATTTGCAAGGTTCATAAATTATTGCATAAAATATAATTTTTATATTATCAACTTGTTTATCTTTTTTAAATGTTTCATTTACGAAAAGGTTTAATGACAAAACCAGTAATGCATGTGCGAAACCGTTTAATATGTATTAATTCCGCATTATGTTGGCCTATGAACTGAGCGTCTATCCATTTCATGATGCCTATTGTCTAACTCAAATTTCGGAGAGTGAGTTAATGCGCACGGATATCCGGTGTTATCACGAACTAGGTCCCCGGCCCTTGGTTGCGGACCCTCAGACAACGCTATTTTCGGGGTCCATCTTCCCAATCGGATCAAATATCCGTTGTGTTATTCTTCGCTGAATCTACCAATACGAGACTGTATGCGCGAGTCACATTTGACCATACGTTGGGCGCGAAGCGTGGTGGCGGACGCTCTGCGTTTCTAATTCATCGGACCTCTCGGAACAGATTATGCCCTGAGAAACCAAGAGGGAATAAATGCAGTTTTTGACCGCTTTTAGTTTCGTGAACACATACGTCAGAGTGAGGATCGGCACACACACAAATGTAAATGCAGAACGATTTTTTTCCCTGTCTGAATCATATATTGATAGAAGATATAATAATTTCTCAGAAAATAATTTGGAAATATGCATAATTCTGCCCTGGCGGCTTAGCTCATTGGACTTGGTTCAGCATGCTCGCTTTCCATGACGCGTCCCGGGGTTCGATTCCTGGCCGATAAAGTTTGTAGTGTGTGCTTTCCTTGCAATGTTCCAGTATACTGTGTTGCTGTGTAACGATGAGAAAATTCACTTCTCAGGTTGAGAAGCCCAGAATACGGCGCGGGGATGTCTTCGTGCTGACATGTATCTCCTTAACTCATGGCCGCGAGGCCGGGGCGCTGGTGGTAGGCCCTGGCCTGTACGAGGACACTCGCGCGAAGTACAAACAATTGTAAATAATAATGAAAAACAATTAAGAACATTTCTTCTGTAAATTAATTATTTTTGATTTCTGAAGGTAAATTTTTTTTCAATTTTTGTATTTAATGTTTTGTATTTTTATCTAATTTAATTTTGTGTGCGAATAACTTTTAAAATGTCAAATATGGTTTGATTAAGCAATATGTACAAACTTAATTATAATAAAAACACTAAAATCATGTTTCTTTCACCCTAAATATCACATCCCAAAAATAAAAAAACGTTGATAAGTAGATTAACTGGAGTTTTTAGGCTACATAACACCGATTTGCAAGGTTTGTTCTTTTTATTCCATGATTTTGCACGTAATGGTGTTTTTATTGCACGTTTTAGAGAGTTTTACTGCTCGAAAATCCGGTCATTAGTTACACGCATCATCATAAAAATAAAGCTGCACTCAGAAGGACGAGGTGGATTGCGAACATTGCTGGCAGGCAGTTAGAAGGTACCACGCATACAAAATGATTACACTTTCATATTTGTAGGACCAACATTTATTGCGCTACACGGCCACAGACGCTACATGTTAGTATGGCGTGGGGCCGCCATTTTAGCGAACACACGCGTTCAGACATTGCGTCCTCTCCAAAAGTGGCCCGGCACGGCCGGCGCGAGTGGCAGGACTGCCCCCCTCAGCCGTTCTTCGTCCGATCGAATAAAATTCAGATAGCATTAAACTAATATCAATGATATATCTTATTCGCGGTGGGTTATCCGTTACAATTCGTTATCAATATCCGTTACAATTCGGTTATCAATATCCGTTACAATTCGGATATTGATAGTGACACAATAGGACAAAAGTTTTTCAATAATTGCTTCATTTTTATGTGAAGAAGAGAAACGAAAAATTGATATTGATCAATCATGGCCTAAGCTAATAATATTTCAGAATGTAGTTTTTAAATGAAAGATGTGAAAAATGTTGAGCATGTATTTTTAAATATTATAAATTGTATTATTTCAATCTTTGCTGTAGAAACTACAACACCCTCGTTGTTATTTTGCGAATAGCATTACCTCATTCTTCCAATATTATAAATTAAAATAAATGAGGATTTTGTTTATGTAATTAAATTGTACTCTAAATTTGTATGCAAAAAGAGTATTGTGGGGGTTAACACTTTCCTCCACTGCCAGCGCTCTAGTTCCAGAGTCAAGAGACGTCACTACATTGAAGAATGCCCCAAAAATGTTGAAATATGCACAGAAATTGTTAAGATATGTAGAGTTTGGTCACAAAAATGGATTTTATAAAGACATTACTTTTTTTGTCACCTAGAGACAGGGAATAAAAACAGATTCGTCTTCATCGTCTCCGTCTTCTTCGCCGTCTCCGTATTCTTCTTCGCCTTCTTCGTCGTCGTCTCTCTCTTTCATTTCGTCGGTATTGGTACTGGAGTTTAATCCATATATCGAACCTATATCTAACGAGGTGGTGTTGATTTAGTTTCCGGCATACTCACCAAGATCGCAGCAGCCAAAACCCGAAAAAAACAGGTTTTTGGAAATTTCTTAGAATTTTATGGCCGAATCTGAAAACAAATTATCAGTTCTCCAACAGGAAACCGAGACACGTCGAATGACACCACGTATATCTCGATTGGTGCACGGGAAGTGGTCTAACCGTAAGAGACGGAACCGCAAATCCCCACGCACGCTCACGAGGAGTTTACTCAAATGCTTATACAAAAAACATATGCGGATTTTTTCAGAATTTTTAATTGAATTGATACAAGTTGTTCAAGTTGGATGCAAGTGACAACATGTTAGCCTGCCACTTGCCACTAGCAGTGAGTGTGTTTGAACAAGTGACTCATTCCTTCAAGTAGGAACATGCAGCTTTGATTCAAACCAAAGCCGAAAAATATTCCATTTGCTTGCTCGATCACAAAATAAATGTAATTTTTATTTCAATAGTGTCGGAGACCTTCTATTGTGAAGTTATTTTAAGTTGATAATTGACAATAAAATATAATGTAATGTTATTAATAATAATAATAATAATAATAATAATAATAATAGTAGAAGTAGTAATAAAACACTACAAACTCACCAACAAAAATACAACATTAATAATTTGTTTATATTAAGGCTTCTAATTTGCAATGAAATGCATTTTAAATCAGTAAGTAAATATTGTACATTTTAAATAAAGATTACCTTATGAACCCATAATGAATCAAAATATATACTTACATGGACAGTTCAAAACCATATAAGAAATGTTTTACAATTTTTTCAAAATTTTTGAAGAGGAGCATTTTGAAAAATCTCAAAATCAAAATTTTAAATTCAAATTCGGAAACCTTTTGAAACCTAACCCTTGTTGAGTTGAATATCATATAAAAGACCGTAAAGAAAGCTGCAAAATGGCACCTTTTCCAGCTCTGTATCTTAATTTGGAGAAGTTCTACATCAATTAAAAACTTTTCTAGAACCCAATTTTGTAAACTTTTACGTGGCTGTATTTCACAAACGGATGGAAATATTTTACTCAAAATTGGTAGTTTTCTTATTCTTCATTCATACTACCTATGTGTCAATTTTCATCTGAATCTAAAATGGTGAGGTAAAATTTTAATTAAAAATATGTTGATCTAATGTAGAATGACCCAGTTGCAGGACCACGCCGAAGTAATTAAAACTTTTGCAATTTTCGAAATCCCTGAAAATCGGTACTTTGCCACATTAATAAGTATATTTTACTCTATTCCTGCTAAAAATTTAAATAAACTAGTGGTGCTAAAACAGCACATACTTTCCCTGTTATTGGAAACAGCTACGTGGGATTGAAATATTGCACTTTCTGCGCTACTAACATTTTAGCTAATATTTGAAAACGTCCAATTCAACGAAGAAGCGAACTCACTGCACTCATTGCAGTGTTGTCAAAACTATGTGAATTCTACAACTGCATAAAAATATAATACAAAAGGTTTGTAAACTTGTATTGGAAAAAGAAGCCTGATTCCATACAGCTATATCAAGTCACAACAATGACACGTAATTCACAGGAATTCGCGACAACGAAACGAAATTCCATTGTTGCATTCCCTACATTGTCGAAACTTCCTTAACTAGTGGTGCTACAGAATGGCACAGACTTTCCCTATTAGTTTTCTATTTTCTTGGGTCTTCGCTAGCTATTCGGAATTGCCACATACTCTTTCTTGCCAGCTACCATTTATCATCGCCAAAAGTACTTTTTTTTGTCATTTTCTTAATTTTTCGGTTTCCTATTGGTAGAACGGAAACATTAATTTTAGAATATTAAAGAACACAAAAACCTAGCCGTAAATGGCAATTTTCTTTTAAAAATTATGTGCCGTTTAAGAGAAAATGGCGTTTTAGCACTTCTAAAAATGCGAAATCTGAAGCTCATTTTCACAGAAAATTTTTGAGTTTTCAAAATACTTTATTTGAAGTTATTTGAAGCACTTACACTCACTAATATAATCATCTTTACAAATTGCGGATAATGTGCATATTAAAGATGTGAGAGATCTTTCAAAAAAATTACAATTATGTAATTTTTGAAAAAACAAAAAAAAACTCAAATAAACTTTACGCTATACTAAAGAGTGTAATTATCACTATCCGTTACAAAAGTTTCAAGAAAAAAATTGCAGCCATATACGAGAAAATGGGGTTTGAGCATTTCTGAAAATGCCGAAATTTGAGCTACTTTTTACAGAAAACGGCTGTGTTTTCGAGAAACTTTACTTGACATTATTTAAAGCATATATACTCGTAAATATAATAATGTGAAAAAATCGCCGATACTGTAAATATTAACGACGTGAGAGACATGTAAAAAAAATTACATTTTTGTAATTTTTGAAAAAACCAACCGATAGACCAAATGGCTTTTATGTCATCTGATAAGAGTACATTTAGCACTATCCCTACCAAAAGTTTAAAGAAAAAATTTGGAGCCGTTTCTGAGAAAATCTTGTTTTTGTAACTTTTTAAAATTGCAAATATTGCACGAAAACTACTAACATTTTGAAAAACATTTACATGACCTTTATGAAAGAACTCAATATGCAGAACAAATTTTATTTGAAGAAAAGATCTCTATTTTCAATTTTGTAGTTGGAGAAAGACGCCGAAAAAAATTCAAACTTTCAAAATTTTCGAAAATTCAGAGTTATCCGTGAAAATCAGACCTACGCCATGTTAATAAGTGTATTTTACTCTATTCATACAAGCAATTTAAAGAAAAAATTTGGAGCCGTTTTTGAGAAAATTTTGAAAATCCCCGTGGGGGCTTCATATAAAGTACCCCCAAATTTTGAAGAATCTTTTTCAAAATCTCAAAGCTTTGACTAGAACCAGATCGACCGAGGAATATCCATTTTGGAAGAAATCGTATGTATGGTTTAGGCGCTAGCAGTGTTCACAGACGGATAGACAGACGGACAGACAGACGGACGTTTTCCTTTCAATTGGGTTTTCGGTATCAAGGACCTAGAAAACAGGGTTTCTGGCTACATCACGTGTTAGGGGATTTTTTTTCTTAATTTAGCAACTGGTTTTATCCACTTTTGCGTTTTCACGGCCCGGCAATTAATTTTTTTTTCGCCGAAAATTGGCCATTTTTTCGCGCAGCATTACATAACTTTCCCTATACTACGTATATCACTCCGTGTATACGTACGTATACGGGAAAGTAAAAAGCTATCAATTTTTCTTTTCCCGTATAAGTACACATATACGGAGTAATATACGTGGTATATGGAAAGTTATGTAACGTTGTTATAAACGGCGAATTTTCAGCAGCAAAAAATTCATTGCCGGGCACTGAGAGGATAAAACCAGGTGCTGAATAAAAAAAACCTAACACGTGGAGTAGCCAGAATTCGTTTTGTGGGTCCTTGATACCGAAAAAACAATTGAAAGCAAAACGTCCGTCCGTTCGTCTGTCTGACAGTCTGTGAACAACGGTTGCGCCAAAACCGTAAGTACGATTTCTTCCAAAATGAATATTCCCCGGCCGATCTGGTTCCGTTCAAGGCGCCGCGATTTTGAAAAACGTTCTTCAAAATTTGGGGGTACTTTACATGAAGTCTCCCGACCATTTTAAATTTTTTTTTCAAAAACGGCTCGAATTTTTTTCTTTCAATTTCTTTTAACAATACAGTAAATACACTTATTAAGGTGGCAGAGGTCCAATTTTCACGGTTAACTCTGAATTTTCGAAAATTGCAAAAGTTTGAATTTTGTTCGGCGACTTCCTACAACTACAAAATTGAAGATAGAGATTTTTCCTTCAAACAAAATTTGTTTTCCATAGTGAGTTCTTTCATTAAGGTCATGTACATTGTTTTGAAAATTTTAGTAGTTTTCGCGCAATATTGCGTGCAATATTAAAAAATAAGTGCAATTTTATGAATATGTGCAATTATATGTGCATATGAAAAATATGTGCAATTACATGTGCAATTTTAAAAAATTACAAAAACAAGATTTTCTCAAAAACGGCTCAATCTTTTTTCTTTTAAACTTTTGGTAAGGATAGCACTAAATGTACTTTATGAGATTACATGATGGCCATGTTGCTCTATTCTTTTGTTTTTTCCAAAAATTACAAAAATTAAATTTTTGACTTGTATCTCACGTTGTTAATATCGGCGATTTCTTCACAATGTTATATTAATGAGTACATGTGGTTTAAAAAATGTAAAGTAAAGTTTCTCGAGAACTCAACCGCTTTCTGTGAAAACTAGCCGAAAATTCTACATTTTCAGAAAACCTCAAACGCCATTTTCTCGTAAATGGCTCCAATGTTTTTTTCTAACTTTTGGAACGGATAGTGATAATTGCACCTTTTTATTTGACGTAAAGTTTATTTTGAGGTATTTTTTGTTTTTTCAAAAATCACACAAATGTAATTGTTTTGAAAGATCTCTCACATCATTAATATCCACATAAGTGTGTGCTCTTTAAACTTCTGGTAGGGATGGTGCTAATTGTACTGTATCAAATTATATGAATGCTCTATTCTTTTGTTTTTTCAAAATGTACACAAGTAAAACTTTTTTGACATCTCTCACGTTCTTAAAAATTTTCCAATGGCAGCGACTTGCATACATTATTGCATTAATGAGTACACGTACTTTAAATGATGCCTTATAAAGTTTCTTGAAAACTCAAAAGTATTCTGTGAAAATGTGTTTTGAGTTCCGCATTTTCAGAAACGCTCAAACGCCATTTTCCCAAAAATTTTCAACAAAAATTGTTGTGACGAGCTTTTTCTTCTTCTTCTTCTTCTTCTTCTTCTTCTTCTTCTTCTTCTAACCGACCATGCTTTAAAAATCCCTTCTGAATGTGATTTGTGTATTACCACAAATCACTTTGGGAAGATGTTTTTCAAATGTAATTATCTTTTCATTTAAAGTTGTGTGAACCCACAACTGAAGCTCGTACTAGGTGGTCTAGCAGAAATAATTCCCCTTTGGCGATTCGGATCAGGTATGCTGATGTTTTGCAAGCTTTATCAAAAATAATTTTAAGAAGCAAAAGTGTACCTGAGTGAGAAGATGCGTCCCACTTGAAAGAGAAATGGAGATGATCGGTTTTGAATTCCAAGTAGTATTCCACTCAAAAATGTTGATCGCGACTAAAGCTGTGTGAAATCTGTAAACATTTGATTCTGATATTTGGTAAGCATGTGTTTTGATTGAAGCAACTCGCAAGGATCTAAAATATTTTAGAGGTGATTTTGACCAAGCCGAATGTAATAGACTTACTTCTTAGGGGCGTAAAAGTTGAGTTTTGCGAGAAACGTGTAAAAACAGGAAATGTTTCGATGAACTGTGCGATGATCAACATTTATCTGACGATGAAAATTGATTTAAATTACTGTTTAGTTTGCTTGTTTAGATACTGAGGTGAATCGGCCTGCCATCGATTTATTGGCTTGAATCAAATAATCGTTTCTTTTGGGATCAATCAGTCACGCACTTTGTTGCGGTTTCAGGAGAACCTGCTAATCAATGCAAAAAATTCAGCGACAAATTCTACGACGACATAAACGTTCATCCAGCTACTATCCTTGCGTAGTTATCCGAGTGATCGAATTTCGAAGATTCATTCAATCTGAGAGTTAGCGAACTAGGACCTGATTGAGTATGCCACTCTTTCAGCTAGCTTTCCAGATGCCTGTTCAGTAATTTTGCTGGTTCTAACGATTCCCGTGATGGTTGCGTCTGGAGAACTATCTTTTTCGAAATGGAAAATTATAAAAAAATATCTGCGAAATTCGATGAAACAGGCGGACCTTAGCATATTGTCCATCGAAAGTAGTGACGAACTCTTCAAATGCGAATGTGGGCGAGGACGGTATAGATACGTTCGTCAAGGCGAAAGTCCTGAGGGCTCGATTCTGAATTTTGTGATTGATTATGACTAATAAAGATTCTTTCAATTAGTTTTCAGCACTTCTTTTGTGGAGGACAAAATTTTTAGGGCAGGCCCAATTTATTTTTTGAACTGGGACCTCGGAAGGGCTAGTTACGCCACTGTACGCAACGGAATATTTATTTACTTGCTGAATGTGACCTCGCAGACGCTTTAAACTACCTTTGGTTGTTTGACATTTTTTTTATTTCTTCGGTTCAGAGTTCTCTTTGCACAATTTAGATGTTTTGTCAGCGTTGCGAACTAACCACTTAAAGCTTGCAATTATTTTGTGATACTGAGCACGATTTCTTCCTTTGGCTTTCCTGAACTCAGATAATGTATTAGCTTCATAAAATTGACTTCGTCAAAAGCTATTTCGGAACGTTTTTCTTTCAATTTGTCGTAGTACATATTTTTAAAATCAATTTGAAAACCACATGACGTCCGCAATTACGCATTTATCTTCTCGATATTCTTTGAAGACTTAACACTTATCCCCGCAGCCCACACGCAGCGACACAGCTATGCCCTTCTCGGAGACGTGCACCCACGACCGTCTGGGCCGGGCAACTCAATACGCCCACCACTCATTTAGTTCTTTTTGTGAAAGGAAATTCTTCGTTTCTGTATTCTCGTATTTTTTGTCTTCTTCATCTTTTTCTTCGTCCTCTTCTTCGTCATATTCTTCTTCTTGTTCGTCTTCTTCGACTTTTTCGTGTGCGTTTTCTTCGTCTTAGTCTTCTTCTTCGTCGTCTTCGTCATTTCTCTCTCTCTCTCTCTCTCTCTCTCTCTCTCTCTCTCTCCGTCGGCATTGGTACCGGACCTACGTCTATTTCGGTGGTGTTGGTTTACTTCCCGGCTTACTCACCATAATCGCGGCGCCAAAACACGGAAAAACATTTTTTTGGAAATTTCTTAGAATTTTATAGCCGAATCTGAAAACAAATTATCAGTTCGCCATCAGTAGACCGAAACGTGTCGAATTTCACCTCGTATGTCTCGATTGGTGCATGGAAGTGGTCTAATCGTGAGAGACGGAACCAAGACTTCCACACGCACACACACGAGGAGTTTACTCAAATACTCCACAGGGATATTACCAAAACGGCTTAAGAAAGGTGGATGCATACACGGACCGAATATTTTGTGAAGAAAAGTGTTAGAGAAAGGATACAATCAGAAGGTAATTACATAAACAATAATAATAATAACAATAATAATAATAATAATAATAATAATAATAATAATAATAAGAAGAAGAAGAAGAAGAAGAAGAAGAAGAAGAAGAAGAAGAAGAAGATGTAGGGAGTCCTTTCTATTTCAAATAGTACAAGGGCCCCGAAATTCGTTTGGATGGCACTTTTCATATCCGATGAAAGGACCCGTATAATTTTCATTTTATTGTATTTTAGCAATATAGTCTAAGGTCAATTGATCAATCAAAAGATCTTCGAATCATCGAAATGAAAAATTACTGACTTGATGTCCAGCAGAACAATGGCTCTTTACGTCCAAGTCGCAAAAGATATGCGCAGCCCTCAAATCGAAAAGAAGCAAATATCACCGCAAGTAACAGACATGACACACACACACACACACACGCACACACACGCGCGCGCACGCACACACGCACACATGCGCATACGCGCACACACGCACACGCACACACGCGCTCACGCACACACGCACACACACGCACACACACGCACACACGCACACGCGCGCACACACACACACACACACACATTTTCCACAAAAAGGTTACGCGCAGACAACACTTTCCTGCCAAAAGTTGTCTTGGGCCTTTCCTGGCTTGATTGCGTTGACGTCGCGCGATAAGCATCAACCTGTCAACTGCGCAGCTGCATCGGTAATGGGTGCGTGCTGATCAGAGACGAGCGTGATGCAGTCTCTTTATATTGACTCGCAGAACTCCATGTTCGGTTGGTTGGACGAGAACCTTCGTTGCGTTGTCGATTGCATACTCGATTAAGGAATATTCGCGTTTGGGGCTACTAGGAAAAATATTTGCGTTTCGGTATAACAACAAGAAATGAGTAATTATAATATAATTCTTCAACATTGCTTATTTTGGGAAGTTTAGGCAAAAATTAAAATAGGCATTAACTGCCCTTCTAGGACATTTTAAGCAATATTAGATGCTTTCAGTAGATATATTTTTTCATGATGCGTAAATATCTGCAGTTATTTTCCAGAACCTTCGAAAGGAACTAAATAGACATTTGTTCTAAATCCGAGGTAAACCAGAGTAGTACCATAGATGAAGTGTCTCTCTCCTCCAGTTACACAGATTCCAGTTACCCAGATTTACTCCAGTTACCACTCCAGTTACACAGATTTACTCCAGTTACACTCCAGTTACATAGATTACTCCAGTTACCACTCCAGTTACCCAGATTTACTCCAGTTACCACTCCAGTTACCCAGATTTACTCCAGTTACCACTACAGTTACACAGATTTACTCCAGTTACCACTCACAGATTTACTCCACTTACCACTCCAGTTACCCAGATTTACTCCACTTACCACTCCAGTTACACAGATTTACTCCAGTTACCACTCCAGTTACACAGATTTACTCCAGTTACCACTCCAGTTACCACTCCAGTTACACAGATTTACAGGTTGGGCGCCCCTGGCCACCATACTCCGTGCCGCCTTTTTACTTTCTCGCTACAGAGTAGAGAGTAGTAATGTAATGCCACCCGAAAAAAACGGCGAATTTTCGGCAGAAAATCTCTTATTACAGAGCCCTGGTAACAATAAAGTGAATAAATCCAGTTGCTATATTTAGAAAAAACTCTATCACGTAGTGAAGCCAGAATCTGTGTTCTGCGGGTCCTTGATATCGAAAAATCGAAGGACGGTAAAACGTCTGTCCGTTTGTGAACAACGCTAGCGGCTAAACCGTTCAGCCAATTTTCTCCAAAACTGGTATTCCCCAATCGATCTGGCTGATGTAGCGGCCCCTTGATTTTGAAACCGGTATTTTAATTTTGGGGAGTATTTACATGAAGTCCCTGCGACATTTAAAAAAAAATTGCTCCATCGTTATTTAGTAAATTTTGAAGTTGGATAGTGTGAAGGACGTTTAAGAGAATAGCACAGGTCTCATGTTCTTTAAAAACCCTGATTTTTAGAAAATTCCAAAAATTCAAAATATTTTCGGCGACTTCCTACAACTAAAACAATAAACAGAAATATTTTCCCCTTAATTATATCTGTTCCTTAAAGACAGATTTTGAAGTAAGGTAATGTACAATTTTATACAAGAGTACTTTTCATGAAATTTTCCGTGAAATATAGTCATTTTAAAAATTTTGTTTAAACAAAATTCACAATTCATTTCTCAAAAACCAGCATCATTTTTTAAATTAAATTTTGACCTCGGTTAGTGTATATGACGCCTAAGAGAATGGTACAGGTCTAATGTTCGTTGAAAGTTCTAATTTTTTTGATAATTGCAAAAATTAATTTTTTTATGTCTTCCTACAACTACAATATGAAGATACATTTTTTTCGTAATGATGTGCGTTATTCAAAAACAGATCTTCAAATAATGTCATGTTCAATTTTTGAAAACATTAGTATTTTTGCGTTATTTTGTGTCAACGTCGGTTAATTTTATTTTCTTTAAACAATTTTTTCTTAAAAATGGCACCACATTTTTTTTATTAAATATTGACCTCGGATAGTGTAAAGAACGCTTAAGGAAACAATGCAGGTCTCATGTTCGTTGAAATCCCTGATTTTTCGAAAACTGGAAAAGTTCAGAATGTTTTTCGACGTCTTCTTGCAATTACAATTGTGAAGATTTAATTTTTTTAATGAAATGTATTCGTTAAAAACAGATTTTCAAATAAAGTCATGTTCAATTTTCGAAAATATGAGATATTTTTGTGTGATTTGACGTCAAACAGTCACCCGCTTCGAATTTCTCGCGCTCTTGTATGTAATTTCAGAGGTGCTTGGAGGCACTTGGATGCTACGTGAGTCAGAATTTGTGTATTATATCATGTTTCTTTGTTCGTTTCTTGCATTCGAGATTTTGTTACATGTTTACAAATTAATCTTTTAGAAATGATATTTGATAACCCACATTTGTTTTACGTTTTGTGAGGAATGTATTTGTTTTCTCAACGTATTGATGCATTTTCTTTCAAAGAATCCATACACACTTTAATTGAAATTATTCGGATTAAGTTTCCTCTCTTAAAAATTCTATTTAAATGTAACATGAAAGAAAAATCGTTTTACAAAAAAGAACTGGAATGTGTTAATTCAGACAGAAATTGCGGTAAAAATAGTATTCCTAACCGGTACTATAGGCGAGAAAGTATGTACTGTTTTAGCCCCACTATTTTCTATTCTTTAATATTCATTAAGAACAAAATAAGTTTCAATAATTTCTAAAGCATTTATTCAATTAAGAATAAAACGGCCTTCTTATGGTAATTTAATAAACATGTTTATATAGCGGAAAAGATGCGTTTTGACATGCCGAAAGCTATAGTATTAAACAAAATTGATTTTACATAATTTTATTAAAAATTCACAATATCCTTCTATGTTGGCCAGCTGTTCGAGTGCAAGTGCCCTTGTTGAATAAACCTGTTGGTAATCCCTGCCAATGAATAATTTCTCGAAAAAAAAAAAAAAAAAAAAGCTTTTGGGTTAAAGAAAATTCTCCCCCCTAAAAATTTGCCGCCCCGGGACCAGTGCCCACAGTGCCGATGCCCATAGATAAAGTAAGACATAGGCAAAGTAATGTCCTACTTTGCCTATGTCTTACTTTACTGGTGCTCTGTGCCGATGCCTAAATCCACCACTGTTTTCCTCCATGGGACTGTAGTATAACTTGTTTCTGAAAGCACAATATTAAGATTAAATTCATATGGAAAGGTTTTATGTATATAGACCTAATAAATTGCCTGTGTGTATAATTTGGGTTACTATCTCGACATCCGATTGATAGCTCTGAAATAGGTACTGAATTTCTGATCATTGACAGAAATCAAATCAACCGCCTTATAATCGGTACAGTGTGACGTGACCGTTTATATGTTAGAGCAGCTGGATCATTGCGCATGCGTATTCATCAGCTGATGAACAAGTAGACCATCTGTCCATCTGCGAAGCAGTACTACAACAGTACAATCAAAGTACTATTAAAAGCGTGTGCGTGTTGTGCAGGTGTATAGAGTAGCAGGTTGTGGTAGGTTGTCTCACTGCGTGAACCTTCGTAGCGTCTGCAAACTTCAGTGATGTGATTTAATTCCAAATTTTGCGATGTGTCCGCAAGATAGCAAATGATTTGAGCCTTAACGTGCCCAGATTATATATAGAGCGCTTGTGTAAGAGCTTTCGACAATTCACCGTTTTATCATGGAGCATTCGTGGTCTGGGAAATTGAAATCTGCTGCTGTAGTCGGCTCAGGAATTGCATTGAGCGCATGTGCTTACGCCGTATACTCCTACTTAAAAAGAAAAGATGCTAAAAGCATTGACGAAGGATTTGAAGATGTTTCGAGAGTAAGTGTTGCATTCACGATTCGTGGTTATGAATGATTAATGAAAGGAAATTTAATTGGGGATGTTCCATTTTCAGTTGGAAGAAAGCCCCGAAAAAAGAATTCTGGTGTTGGGATTGGAAAACGCTGGAAAGAGCACCATTTTATCCCAAGTAACGTCTGGTTCACATAAAAACAATGATATTAAACCCACTGAAGGATTTAATGTCACCTGCCTGCAGAATGGAGGAGTTTCTTTAAATATTTGGGAAAGTAGGTTTTATTTGTTTCTTGCAACCTTCAGAAAAGATATAATTTGACATTTGTTTTATGTATTTACCTACAACATAATTTTATTTATCTTCACTTAATATTGTACTGTAATGATCAATCTTTTTAAGTTAGGGAATGATGGATTGACAGCTTAGTGATCCAATTATAAAGTAACTGTGGTATGCTTCAAAATTCAGTATAAAGTATATTTAACAAAGTCTTGTAATATGAAGACATTGTAGATGCTTTTTTTGCTAAGTACGTTTTTTTTTCAGTTGGAGGTGGTGAAACCTTTCGACGGTATTGGAACAATTTCCTACAAGATACTGATTTGTTAGTTTATGTGGTTGATTCTGCTGACACTCAAAATCTTCCACAGTCTTGTAAAACTATGAAGGCATTGCTTGGAGATGAAAGGCTTGCACATGTTCCTGTACTTGTTTTAGCAAATAAACAAGTTAGTTACTCTAGTTATATATTTTACAATAAACATACAGTAGTTGACAATGTATTTAATGTTTATACTAGAAAGTGATTTATTAATACAGTTAAATTATTTTATTTTCATTATTTGCTTGTCAAATAATGTTTCACTCCATTTTTAGGACCTTCCTGGAGCACTGTCACCTGCAGAAGTTGCTGATGCTCTAGACTTGGGCAGTATCCCTTCATCAAGACATCATGTTAAAGTTCTTGGAACACAGGCTCCACCAAATTCTTTGCAGCGACATTCATCAATTGCAGAGGTTGAACACACACTCCTTCTCATGAGCAATGATAATTAGCATTATTTTTTAATTTTTTATTTTTCTCTCTTGAAAGTTTATGCAATATGCACTGTTGCATGTTGTGCTGTGTAAGATATTACACAAGTATAATTTATTTTCTGGGTTTAGACACGTAAGACTCGAGCTTCTTGCTTCAATTTGTATTTGATGTTTTATTTTTTAAAACGTCTAGTCATTTCTGTAATGTGGATGATAGAATGAATTCCTTCAAAGAAAAAATATCATCCCTATTGGCGAATTCCATGCTACTGTATGATGTAGGAATGAGATTTCTATTACAAAACATGGCTCTTTAAATTTTATACATCATTCTTTGTAAATGGAAGTGATTTCATATTTGTAATTACAAGAGTGGTTGCAGTTGTAAAAGTTGTTGTGAAAAGACAAAAATAGCATGTCAGCAAATGATACCAAGATTTCTGCAGTGCAACTTAGTTATGTTCATGGAATGAGCTTTTATCCTCTGCCACTATGAAAGGACTGTAATAGTTTAGGAGACTTCCTTTGTTCAGAGTGAACAAATAGGGAAGGAAAAAACTAAGACTGCAAGAGACTGATTTTTAACACCATTCCTAAGGTTGCATAAAGGAAACATTTCAAATGGTCAGCTTTCCAATCATTGTTCATTATGTTAAATGTTTGTGAAGTAAAGTTCATTACTAAAAAAATCATTTGTGAAGTAAAGTTCCAATTTTTGTGAAGTTTCATTTCCAATTTTAGCAAGTTTTTCCAAGTTGTTTATAGACTGAGGATTATGGTACTTTTGATATTTTTTAGAGATTTCTTTTATTAAATGGAATCTTTTTTAAGTGATGAACATCTGAAATAATGCGAAGCATGTTCAGATCTTTTGTAAAGAATGAAAGCAATTTTATTGAAGTTGAATCTTTTATAAATTATATAGCATTTGAAGAAGTTCCAAAATATTTTCTTTTTTTAATGTTTTCTCAATCATTTCAATGCCTTAATCATGTTGTTTTACATGGTTTAACAAAACATTCCTTGCCATTTTTATTAATATTTATGAATTGTACTGTCAAAATCACTGGAACAAGGTACAGTGTACTAACAGCAACTGGCATTGTCACTCTGCAATCTGTTTCTTTTTTTTCTCATGTCATAGTTTTGTCTGTTGCTCTATAGCCTTTGAAAATCTATTTATCTCACTGTTGATTATGTTGATTTATCATGATGGGAAATACTGGTAATGGTTTCCCTGTGAATGGTTTAGAAATATAATAAAATATTGATATAAACCTACAACTACATCCATATTTGACAGAATATTTTCTTCCTCATAAAATTTCCTTTTAAATTCATTTATTATTATGCATGCCTAAAAGGTTTCAAGAGGTACAAGAGCTTGCCAGCAGCAGGGCTGCTGATCTTAAAATATTGTGACATATGTCTCATTGCAGGTGCCTTAATCTTTAGAAAATTCAGCTTCATAGAAAATAATATGAATGGACCTATCAAGCATTTTTGAACTCACAGCAAATAGTAATGTCTTGATAAGAAATTGAATCTTGGGCATTTAGCAAGCAGCCTGCTTTTATTATTTATTAAGAGCTCTGAAACTTTAATTGTATTAAATTTTCCATTTCGTGTCAGTGTAAACAAACTTGCTATGAATTTTGGTAAATAATATTAAAATGTGATGAACAGATATAATTTTGAGACAACTATGAATGTAATGATGATTTGTTCTTGGGTTAAAAATTGCTTATTTCAAAATTGTAACAATTGATGCCTTTGGTTGTTCATTTCCAAAAGAGTAATAAACAAAAATTATCAAATTTTCATTGATGTATGATACGTTCTTGCAAGAGTTTGAAAAATCAATGGCTGTTAAAGAAAAAAACTTTTCTTTGACTTGCTGAATAGCCAGTAAATAAGTATTTCAGAATTATATTATTCTTTGGAAATTTTTAATTTTCCATTAATATAATTGCTGGTGGTGTAGATATCTTTTTAATAATGAATAAAAGATGGAAGTTGTCTGGTATCAAATATCATGTATTATGCTAAAGATCTTTTCGATAGCATACCTATCATCATCAGAGCTATCTTTTAATGTCTGGGTGGAAAACTAAGTTCTGCTCAGAACTTTGTTTTCCGCCCAGACAATATTTGATACCAGACAACTCCCGCCTTTTATTCAATTTCCCATTACTTTATAATCCATTTTCTTGAATTATATACATTCTTTGTTTGATCTAAAAATGTTTTTACAATTTCCAAAGGGATTTATGAATACACTTATATTTTTAAATTCTTATTGAAAGAAATATCTCTTGACCCAAGAATGCAGGACAGAAAAGATGTGAATGAAATAAAGAAATCTTTATACTGTTCATGATGTGGTGTTACATGTACTGATACACTGACATCTGTTCCTCTTGAACATTCAAATGGAGTATTTTGTTTTAACTTGCCCCTGCATTTGAGGATAAAGTATTTCAATTAAACCTAGATGTAATGTTTCAATAAGCAATTATTTTTAATAATTTTAACTAATGGCTGTCTATTGTGTGAGATTGTGTTTGAAGCTTTGAATATTTTGCAGTGTCTCAATTTTCTGATATTTCCTCACAGAAATTTACGTACACATGTTCAGAATTACAATTATGAAAGCTTGTGTTTTTGCTTCGTATTTCATACTTGAAATCAGTAGTGTTGTAGTACATTTCTTGTACATCAGTGTGTTTTGGCATTGTTATGCATGGCCTACTTATTGTTTTCATCAATGACTGGAAAAAAATGTTGGTCCATTAAATAACAATAAACTTGAATTATGTTCATTTAAAGTTTCCCCATTTTTTGAGTTTTCAGACAAGTCAAAGGAAAGATGATGAAAAAGCATGAAAACAATCTTTAAGAATGTGAAAAGTCATGGAATTAGTTGTTGGAAAAGTTAACATTATGGAACCTAATTATTATAGTGAAACCTGCCCAAACAGCCACCTACATTAATGGCAATTTTGTTTTGCGGAAAAAATGTTGTTTTTCTTAAGACACGTAAATTTTCCCTCATTTCAGCCGTTAACGTCCAGGGACATTTCCTAGATTGACCTTTATTAAGCGGTCACCTCAAGCGATTTTGAGCTGTTTATAACGAGCGAAAAAATGGATTGATTTAATGTTTTCGGGAAAAAGATGATTTTGATAAATATCTCTTAATGAAACTGCCTGCGGTTCGCCCATTTTACAGCCTTCCTATGATTTGTCAACTCGTGTTTCTCTGTAATGGGTAGGTCTATCGTTAAAGGACTCGCGGTATACAGGCGGCGTGCGCGATTGTGATCTGAACGTCTTTCGCTAGTATCCTCGTGAGACATCCCTGCTGTCGTTTCTACAGAATGAAATGTGAATATTAAATGGAGCTTCAAGTCTATCTTGTTTGCTCGATTGGTTGAGGAAAGAAAGTGTGTCTGGTCTCGGCTCTCCACTAAGAAAATGAGTGACAAGTCAAGGATTATTTTGATATTAGCCGAAAGGAGAAAATTATTGTGAATACTTTGTGAATTTATTATTACTTAAGTTATGAATTATTAAATTTTATTTTGTCATTATGGCAATTGAAAATATTTCAGAGAACATACGTAGCATACATAATCACATCATAGCAATTAGTATGTTTAGATTTGATTTACGCTTTCAGTAAACTCATAGCAGCTTAATCAAGCGTCCACCTTAACAACGGTCATTTTTGGCCGAAACAGTGGTGGGTGCTTAAGACAGGTTTCACTGTTATCTTGTCTGTATTCGTACGTGAAATTTATCCTCCTCTTCTTTGACAAGTGAAGTGTGCAGAAGCATGTTTGAAGACCAAGGTTCATTCTTAACCTCATTTTAAGAACGCGTGAGATTTTAGCAATACTAGTGTCTTTAACATCATCTCATTGTCTATACTAATATTCCATTGGATCGAAGATCTAGGCGTAGATTCTACCTCTTGTGGGCGTGGACGACCGTAAATTCTATCAAGCTACCTCGCCAAGCTCATATAGTCCACGTATAGAACATTTGATTGTAAAGACGAATCATGGATTATACTGCGATTTCCGTAACTTTGTCCCTGACAGAAATCAGCTGTTAATGTTTTCATCCAATTGGGAGCTTAAACGTCACCGTAGTGACGTCACTGTCGCGAAATATAAGCTCCTGATTGGATGGCAGCGAAACAGCCGATTCCTCTCAGGAACAAAGTTACGAAAATTGCAGTATAATACGCATGATCGCCAGCACTCCTCGCATGATTAGATGGATAATCGCCAGCACTACTCGAGACGGTCGCATTCTTTCCACTCCTAGCGGCACGCCCGAGAACGACGCGAAATACCGTGAGATATTCCATCGTGAAGACAAGACCCCAGCGCTAAGAAATACCAAAGCCCGCTAGTATAGGACAGAGACTATATAAGGACTCAGGGCATCTGTAGATTTCGGGCACCATGCATCATTGTGCCTTCGATCACGGTGTAAGAAATATCCTCGGTGGAAATAACGTAGGAAATCCATGGTGCAAATTACCTCTCCCATGGAAATATCTTTCACCGTGCCTTCAATGCACATACAATGACGAATGTAGGGTGACATTGCGTTCATCAAAGATTCGTTCAGTTTCTTATTCCCGTACACTCCGATGTAAGTATAGTGGCACTTAGTTAAAGTCACGAGCGATGAAGGAGAAGGGAACATTGTCGTGCAATCGAGAGCTCCAATATCAAAAATTGAATCCGTAATGATGCTTGCGATTGGATGACAGTTTCTGTATCCAGTTTGTGTTCTTAAAGTGCCACTGTGTTTAAATTGGAGTGTACTCGTAAATTACGATTCGTAATCTTTCGGTCTTATTGCCATATGGTGTGTGCGAAATGTGGTAGAAAGTAATGTAGACATGGCTGAAAGAAAGAAAAGTGACACGTCAAGAACTTTCAAAAATTCGCTTTTAACAGCTGCGGAATTTGGATTTCCATATGAAAATTTTTCTGCTGCAGCTGTTTTAGTTCCAGCGTCCCAGAATAACTCATCGGGTTTGCTTGAAGGTATGAAATATTTATGATAATTTTACACAATCATCTGAAAGAAATGTATCTGTTATGTCAAGTTTAAAATAAATATGTTGGAGAAATTTGCCAGTTCAAACATTCCCGAAATATTGAGTTTACCCAAGCACCATGAGTGTCCCCACCCACTCATGACATTCTTCAATCTTGCTTTCATTTTTATCTGGAAATTCAAACCAGGATGTTGACATACCTAGGGAACTTGGGTTCAAGTGATTTGAAATTCTGCACTTACACATCTACTATAAATGAAACATCACAGTGTTTTTTATTGAAAAAATGTTTATTTTTTTCTTAAAATAAGTTATGATTGATATAAATACAGTGTCTGAAATTTACAAGTTCAGTGTTAAATATTCTTCTCTTAGTTATTTTCCTTGCATGCACCCTGTTACTGAGCTAGCTGCTAACGTGATGTGCAGTTTGGTGTGAGTGAACAATATTTGAAAATTAAATGTCTCTGTGAAGGATGATACACATAACTTAGTTATAATTATTGAAAGTTGCCTCATCGAGCCACTTGTTGGCTCTGAAATGTGTGAGTTGTCCTGTTCTTTTTACAGACAACCACAATTATTACTATAATAATTGTGAGAATAACCAATGCTCCTACAACAATTCCAGCTATAACTCCAGGACTTAAACCAGTTGATTCTGAAATCAAAAGATTACTTTTCAGTTACGTGCTTTTGTTTTTTGTGGAGACTATATTTCCATTTTATATTTCTTACCGTCATTAACATTAAGAGTGTATCTTGCAATGTTGTTTTGTAAATCAGTAACTGTAATAACAACAGATTCATCACAGCAAGAAGCTTTGTATTTGAGGGTGGTGGGTAGTTTTGTTCCAATTACCATTGGAGTCCATATTACTCCCTGTGGCACTGATGATATTTCACGGATACCTGGATGAATAAATAAAATGTAAATATTATGAAAGGATGGGGTGTCTAAATTTTTTGCTTAGATATCTTAAAATATTCATATTGTGTGGGATCTTCTTAATGAAAGAAAATAGTCGTGAACTAACTGTTCTTGGTACCATTAGATAATATTTATTATTTAGATTGTGTCAGTTCATTGACTTTTGAACAAACTAGTAAACACTTCATAAAATTCAGGATGCTTCATAAAATGTTTGTAAGGCTGTTAACGAGTCCCTTATTGAATGATATTGTTTTTGCATAGTGTCAGTATATTTCATTGCCCATTAAAGATGCTCTTGTCTCTAATATTGCATAGGTAAATGAATTCAGTTTATAGTAGGATCTTGTACAAGACAATATATAGAGTATCTGGCAATGGTTGGTTGATACAAATCAGCAATTTCAAATATTCATAAAAATACTGTATTCTATTTGCTCTAAAACATTTGCTCAAGAGAATTTTGTCTAAAACAGCATTTTATCAAATTACTTTATACTTCTTAAAACTGTACCAACATTTTAAAAGAAAACACAGAAAAACTGTATGGAAAAAAAGAATTTGTCTTAATGGCTGTAACAAAAGTTGAAATGTTTAATCAAATAAAATTTTTAAAGCTGCATAAATATCACCTCATCTCTTTCATTTTGATAACTTTCATCCCCCAAAATTTCTTTGGATTTGCAAATACATTTTATTTTTAACAAATACAAAATTGGTCTGAAAATCTGTGGATAAATAAAGTGGATCTAAAAGTCTTAAGATAATAGTTCATTATCAAAATTAAGAAAAAGAATTGATCTTTGCTTTCAGAGTAATTTTGAGAAAAAACTACCCTGTTAAGTAAAGAGACACCTTGCATATCTCCAATGATAGTTTAAAATAAATGTTTTAAAGCCTGATATGATATTACTTTGTAATTGAAGTGTGGGAGCAAGTCTAATGTGAAGTATCCATTATGAAAATCACTATTTTTCAGGAGGGTCAGTTAGTCGATTCAACTATATCAATAAGATCCAAGTTTTGATCCTCATTTTCAATAATTTACAGTTGGGATTAATGGCATTCTATAACAAAATATGTTGATTGTTATTGTGCATCTCTTCGCTGAAGCAACCACCTAATGACTATGATGAAAAACTGGCTTTTTCACATCCAGTACTTAAGATGACACAAGAAAACACTGATTAATAATCGTAAAATGATTGTATTTGAAGCCTGTGTTTACCTGAATCTTGATCCTGTACTGTGGCTTCCATAGTCCATTGCTTAGAACTGCAACTTTGGATTTCTCTACAGTCATTAAGAATTTTATGTTTCAAAGAAGGCCTATTTGTGTCTCTTGTTTCCTAAAACAAAAATATTTACCCAAGTGATATTTTTACTGCAGTGGAGAATAAAATTCAATCTTGAAAATAAGTAGGGATTTTAAGGGAAGGTGTTAAGCGCTAGGCTCGCAATGTTAAATTGTCAAAGTTTGTGACCCATTTTCTCGCTGGTTGGTCTTCATTAAATTGACATTTATCATTCAGGAGCACCAAAACTTGCTTATATGTTTCACTTACAATGTCTCCTTAATTCAATGTCTTCATAACTCAAGTTAAATCCACTAGAGAACACTGACAACATTTCAAACTGACCTATTGGTTGTAATTAGCACTGAGAGTGAAAGAATTCAATGTTATTTTAACTCATCATTTAAGACTGTAACAAGAAGAAGAAAGAAGAAAAAAAAAAAAAGAAAAGGAGGAGATTTTTACATCATTACTCAAAGTACAAAACCGGTGAAAACCAAAAATCAAAATTTTTTATCCATATGGCTTAACACCTCCCCATAAAGATGGTTGTTCAGTATAGCACACTGTTCAGAATACATGCTAGTGAAATCACTTGTTAATACATACATAAATAATGTCTGCTACATTAATTTCCAGAAACAGTTCAGAAACTGTAAGATCACCATATACTTGAATTTTCAGGATATCTCCTACACCAACCAAATTTTGGGGTGCATATAAATAGAAGCTAACCGATCTTCTTTGGTTGGGATTTAGTTGGAAACTGAAAGAGTAAAACATTAAGAGTGAAAATACTCCAATGCATGAAAGATGAACAGTACATGAGCATTCTCAATACATTGTTTATTCAAAATATAATTCCTTACTTGGTTGGCGTCACCCTGTAAATGATGTTACGGGGGCTGACCCCTTGTACGTATATTCTTGAAGGTCTACTTCCGTTGTTGGTAATGTCCAAGAATATTTGGCTCTGTGTCCCAGGCTGTATTGTTAAATTAGATGCTGAATTTAATGTGACGTGAAGACTTCCAGTAGTCGGTATTTGAGGTGTAATTCTTGTAAATGCCTCGCCTGTAATTGTCATGAAAATGCAAAATTACTTATTTATCTGGGTGTGTTAAGTGTACAAGTTTGGAAATGGAACTACATCCCAAATATGATTCTGTTGTGTTTATATATATATATATATATATATATATATATATATATATATATATATATATATATATAGCATATAATTCATATATATGAATTATATGCATAGATGTGCACATGGGGAAGAGCCGGGGGGCGGGCACCTAGAAAAAATTGAAGGGGTTCTGGAGTGTTACTCAATGAAACATTTCCTAAAATACCTTCTTTTCCCCTTTTTCAAGTGACAGTTCGAGAATTATACATAATGGAAGGAGGTTCTCGTAACTGAATGCCAACTGTATGAACTGGCAATAGTTTATAGTTTAGCCACCTGTCAACTGTATAGGTTAACATAAAATGAGATGTATTTAATTCTGGCTGAATTTGCTCAGAGGCAACATTTCCTCTTGTCTCTGCAACGACTCAGCCCGGGGGGGGGGTTCTGGGATACGAGTCACGACGGTGGCAGGTTTTCGGTACTAGCTACGTGGAATTCAGCTGCTGTCTGGAGGACTATTCTAGCGGCTCTGATCGGTAGTTTTATTTGGTTTCTCCGATCAATACCAGGCGAGTGCCGGAGCAGTACCCTAGCAAAGGGGCAAAAGAGCGCGCCCGATCCTTCCTTCATCTTTGTCATCTCCCCTTAACGCACGCACATACGCACGCGCGCACGCGTAGACTCAGTGGCGTAGCTTCAGTTGGTGTCACCCGGGACATAACTAATGGCATCACCCCCCATAAATTAAATATAAAAAACTATTAATGAATTGTTAATAAAAATATATTTGCACATGAGGTTATTTATAATATTAAAAAACTGCATTTAATTCAGAATAATAGAATTTTCATTTTTAAGTAAATAATCTAAAACGAAGTATAACTAATTAACAAGTGCATGTTTTTATAAAAATATTATTTTTAAATAAATCATAAAAATTATAACTCCATTATAAAATTTTCTAACTGGTGTCACCCCTATAATGGTGTCACTGGGGGCGGACCGCCCCCCCTGCCTCCACCTAGCTACACCATTGCACAGACTAGCACGCAGTACATTAACATGTCGGGAGCCCCGTCGAGAGTAAAATTGTTGGCCTGTTGGCCGCTGAGGGGGATACCTGGGTGGAAGCAACGTAAACTGCGATGTAGGACAGCGCCAGAACTCTCGGTTCAGCAAAGGAGGAACACCGCCACCGCGCAAGATATAACGTTCACTACACTAAAGGGACCAATGCCCACAGCTGTTGACGCACCCGAAAATATCAATTGTATTTATTGTGTCATTAAAGTTACGCTTTTAATCCACTTGTATTATTTATTATTTTACTGTGCAATATGTCATATGTTAGTAAAAAGTTAAAAAGAAATTGGGCTCAGAAATGTTCCCTCTTGTTTTAGGCTGCGGACGCTTATGAATATATAGATTTATAATCAAGGCAAATACAAACAAACAAAAGGGCAAGCAGTGAAAATTAAGTTGTAGCTACACTCTACGCGATAATTGAAACTAGAGGCGGCTTCAGTGCAAGTGCCAGTACTGCAGTCGGATCATTTTTTATCAGATTTTAAATAGAAGTTGCGCTGGTACCCCGCAAGAGATTATTTAGTTATATTTTTGTATTATTGTCATATGTCTGATATTTTGACTGAAATGATTTCTTGCAGCATTGAATGTGCGTGAGCGGGTGCACTTTGAATGTTGGTACGTCTATTCCTTCAATCACAATAACGTGGAACATATTAACAAAGATTCTTACAGTGCGCCACTCCTGAGCCTGCCAGCATGTCAATACAACATTAGTTTCGAAAACACTAGGTGTAAACTCAAGACGTAAGTATCGTAATTTGAGCTTGCACCATCCCTGGTGATGTTTGAATCTGCTGCCTTTCACCTGTACGTAAAAGGGACACGAGACAAAAGAACTATTAGGATCCATCGTACGCATGCATAGAGTGGGGTGTTTGGCCAACAAAACCTAGCATTAAAAATTTATAGCGGATAAGATTGTTGAAATTGTCGCCTGTGACAGGTAATTATATCCCGGCTTTAGAAAAGGCAAGCTACGTTTTGCGCTTAGAGATTGGAGGAATTATGACGAAGTACCTTCATAATACGTATTTATTTTATTCCATAAGCCTTTCAATTGAAATTTTTAGGAGTGATAGTTTGGCGGAAGAGATATTGTTTAAATGTCTTTTGATATTTACTTCCTTTTTTATTTCGCGTTTGTATTTCATTTTTGGAAAGATTTGTAATATACTTGTACAATAATCAAATTTGTTCAAAGAATTGGTCGGGCCGACCGGGATTCGAACCCAGGCTTTCTGGTTTACGCCCAGCTGCTCTGACCACTAAGCTACCGAGTCAACCCACCCTTTGAACAGTTTTCACGATCGAACTATCGCTCCTCGTATCTCTCTCTCTCTCTCTCTCTCTCTCTCTCTCTCTCTCTCCGAGAGAGAGAGAGATAATTGTCACCATACCCGTCACCGTATTGGATGCTATACGCTCGGAGATTATGTTCCGCAGTTAATTCTATCTGACTGCGGAACATATTCTCCGAGCGAATAGCTTCCAACGAGGTGACGGGAAAGGACTTGTACAATGTAATGCAAGTCTGAATTCGCGAATAGAATAAAGTATAGTAGTGAAAAAAGGTAGGTGAGCGAGAATCGTACCTGAGCCTCCATTATATCCATTATAACCGTTTACTTGGACGTAGTGTGGCACGAGCTGCTGCTGCTGCTCCTGCTCCAGCGCCGTCTGCGGCACCGACAGCTCGATGACTTCGCGGTTGTGCTCGTCGCGGCGAGTTCGTTGTTTGTAGAACGTTTTTCGCAGTTCGTTGCCTTTGTGGTCAAGAAGCACGAGGCCAGTAATGTTGGTGCGAGGTCCGCCATGGATGGTGACCACGAGATCGCCTGGAAATCAGCATACATGTTAATTTTCAGAATGTCGGTGCGTTGTGGTGATCGTTTGAAGGATTGATTGAACATTAGCAGTTCAGAAGTTGGCCAGTATTTTGCTCGAAACTTTTAAAGATGAAACTTGTGAATTCAGAATGAGTTAGTATAGTTTTGTAACCTCATTGTATTTTATTCCTGAATATTGAAAGGCTATTATGCATTCCGATAATTACCATTTTTGCCCTGCGTAAAAAATCGACACGTTTTTAATATTCTTTGGTTAATCTTACCAAGATTGTATCTATTTTTTTATAATGTGGATGGATTACATTTAATCTCCGTACATTCAGATTCAGCAAGTACACAAATCCTAATTGAAAGTACATTTGTGATTTTTTTTCTTTCTTTCATTTTCCCCTCGAATATATCAGAAAAATGCTTCTATAGGGTTTGAAAAGTGAGGTTTCTCTTATTTTTAGTTTCCAGAAAAAAATGTACTATTCCGTCTTACGAAGAACAGAACACGAAACGTTTATTATTGAATTAACACGGAGCACGGTCATTCTCTCGAACCTACATGGTGTTTCCTCAAAAATAGAGGAAAAGTGTTCGGACCGCTAAGTGTTGAAACACTGTTTTCGGATCTTAATTTGGAGCTGAAGGAAGATTGTTCGACAAGTTTGTAAGTCAATGCTACTTGTTTTTGGGGTCTGGGAAAGATACTATCGCTTGTTTCCAGTACGAATCAGATTTCCACTCTTTGAGATGAAACAACACATTCCCTGTTCCTTCTGGAACGTAAATCATAAACAAACAAGAGCAAAACAAATGTCCATTGACGCTTTTGACGAAAACGCGCACTGGACCGCTGAATAAGCAACCTCTCGACCCTCTGGAAGGAGTTATCGATGCGTTTTTGTAGCCCAACAGTGCCACCGACGCGATAGCAAGTGTTTATGACGTAAATCTCTCGAAAGCCCCTCCTTCGCTGCCGCCTCCGGACGTTCTTTTGGGTTTGTTGCGGCTGCGCTTGTGAACAGGCCTCAGGTCGTGCGTATGAAGTTGACGTCTTGTTTGCTGGATGTAACGGCCGCGGAACAAGGCAAAAATGAGAGTGTCAAAGTCCCCGGGTCTCGAACGTCCAGCGATATAAGTTGGAGCTTGTCAGAGACGCAGTGTCCATACGGCTAGTGTAGTGCATACACGTTAGTTTAGTGCATGCCGCCTCGAGCAGAAATCGATGGTGTCTACTGAAGCGGATGTTTTGTGATTGGTGATCGACTGCATTTGACGAGTAAGTGCTATGTGTATAATATGAATGTTTGAAATCTGCAGCATAAACGTGTAATCAGAGATGTAATAGTGTGTGCAGAAATTAAAGAAATTATGTAATTGGTTCTTTTATCATTGTTTTTGGAGTGGCAAGTGAAGTATTCTGGAACGGAGAATTCGGGTGAGATTGGCATGTTGCGTCATACAGAAGTTCATCATTACTTTATTTTTTAAACCGCAGATCCAGCACAGGCTGTAGTTGAAGAAAAGCATAAAAATATGGATTTTATAGACATAATTGAAGAAAGAAATTGAACATAATATTTTTCTGATTTTTAATGAAATCGCTCCCTAGATAGAATGAATATAGTAGTGTAAAAGCAATCTATATTTCTATAGTTATAAAATCTGTTTCCTTTGTAAAGACTCAGAACGAAAAAGGTGAATCCATTTCAGATACTAAGATCTGTTGAGTCATAACTATAATTTCAAGAGTAATAATTAGCGATGTAAAATAGGAAGACAATAACAATATTTTTCTCACTTGCTTTTACACTTCAAGATTTTATTCGAATTTGAATTTTAAAATTAATATTTGTGATATAAAAAGTGACAACTTAAACAACACATGGTTTTTAACCCTAAAATTATTTTAAATCGACTTGTTTTTGCATGCTATTCTTCGCAACGTTCGGTGAAGGACGAACGCCTGAAAATCTCCAGGGTGTGTATTGTAACGTCCGTCGATCAGATGTTTCCCAATACATGTACAGAGATATTTCTATTAGCAGGAACCGCTTTAACAGCTACTGCTGGCAACATAACTGCAGCTTATGTCCACAAATTAATTTTGTCAGTGTGTTCGAGTACAGTTGGCTCATTTGTAAATGGCTTAATCACTATCTCTTGCGATGTCGTTGCCCTACATGACGTTCATTTGTTTCCGGACGTGTGAAAGTGGTCCCTTAGAGTATCTCGTCTATACTGCGATTTCTCTAACTTTGGCCCTCAAAGCCATTCAAGGCCCATCTTCGCCATGGAATATCACACGGCATTTCGCATCTTTCTCAGTCTTACCGGCAGAAGCCGCATGATCTCAAGCACTGCTTGATACGGTCGCGTTCATGCGAAGTCTAGCGGAACGACTGAGAAAGATGCGAAATACCGTGACATATTCCATCGCGAAGATGGGATGAGAGTGGCCTTGAGGGGCAAAGCTAGAAAAATCGCAGTATATATCGCCGCCGCCGCCGCCGCGCCGTCGTAGCCCGGGCGTCCGAAGGAGGCCAGACGGCCGAACCTCCTCTTTCGCGACGCCCCCTCGGCGCGCGGCGCCCGCCTTTTCCTGTCCTCGTTCGGGCGCGCTTTCGGCCCCCGCGCAGTTGGCGCGGAGCGTCCGATCGCGCGGAAGTGGCGCGGATGGGTTCAAGTGCGACGCGAGGTCTGTTTCCGCCTACGCCGGGCTGGGATCGGGGAAAGAGTGTAAGTAGAAAACCGCCTACCTTCTCATAGCGTCGTTCTGCAGTGCCAGTGCAGCAAACGCCTGTGAAATTCCCGCTGGATGAGCTACTTGCCCATGCGTCATGTTTCTGTTGCAAGAGCGATGTTCACGTTTCGTACAGTACGTTGGACGAGGGAACACTATGTATGATCCATGCGAGTTCCTTGCTGATTCGTGCGACGTGGTTGATAGCGATGCGAGGGTTCCAGATCGTTCTGTTGGTTGATCCATATTCTTTGTTGTACTACAGACGTGTCAGCAGAAAACAAGTCTAAACAAGTTCACACGTACGCTTCCTTTACACACAGTTATCGATACTGCACATAGTCAGCCACTTTTACGATCCTCTTCTAACGCGCACTGTTCGCGTCACTCACCGCCGCGTGCCTTCCGGTGGTTCCCCGTCCGAGGAGGCGTTCTTTCGATCGACGCCGCCGCCAGGCCACTGCGGCAGTCGGCACGCCACGGTCGCCCTTCCGCGCCCCCGCGTCGCCCCCGCCCCCGCTCCGGCGCGCCCCCGCTCGAGATCGATCTGCGCCTCCGGCACCCCCGCCCCCGTCCCCGCCCCGCCGCCAGGACGGCGACAGACTCGCTCGCCGCGTTGCGCCGCCGTGCCGCATCGCACCGCGTTCTTCGACTCGCGCCCGACAGCGTCGCAGGTGGCGGGTTCGTCCTTGCTCGACGGTTCGCAAACGCACAGATGGTCGGCGTGGAAGCTCCTGCGGTCCCGCTGTCGCCAGGTAGGTTGGGGATGGATGAAAAAGCGGCTCGCCCGAGGTGAGAGCTGGTTGCGTGGCGAAGATCGTTCGTAGGCTGCTGGGGCGCTTGTGAGGGTGACGTGCGAAGGCTTAGTGTGCCCTTGTCGCTTTAGCGTTTCATTGCGGTAAGAGGCGGGTGAAAGATTGGTGTGCGTTTCCTGTACGATACCCCTGTTATGTTCCTTGGAGATAAGGAGCATTTTATTTTATCCTTGAAGTTTCTGCATTCATTATGCGTAGGGAGGGTCATAACGTAAGTTTTCTCACATCGTCTAAATAACCAAGAACGCCACCAGCACCAAATTAGGCTAAAAGTGTCAGTAAAGGTTGATCAATGAAAGGCCATTATGTACCAAATACTCTGTAGTAGTTACGTAGTATGCAGAAACTGCGCGAAAGCATGATTCCAGCTCTTGCTCGTGACCCTGAGGCTATCGGGCTCGCCCACACGCCCTGGGACCGATACGCACGACTCGTGATGCGGCGGCCGAAGGCACTTGCGCACTGGCACGTGGCAGACAGTTTAGTCGCAATGACCTCACGCGGAAATAGCGAGGGATAACGCTGTTGCAAAATAGCAGTCATATTCTTATTGATAGGATATTACAGAGATTTTTAGTTTCTCCAAGGTTTAAGAAAGGAATACAGTCGCATCTGAATTTTCAGTTGGTGTTTTGGAAGCATTGAAAATAATTTAGTGTAAGTATTGCATTGGAAATAATGAGTAGTAGTTTTTTGAATTACTATTAATTTTATATTGCTTTCAACAGACCGAGAGCGAAGATTTTACAAGATAAATGCATCAGCTTGCATTGGACCAGGGTGGCCACTTTCTGAAAAACATGGAAAACTGGGAAAAATCAGGGTAAAAGCTGCTCTGGAAAAGTTAGGAAAAAATCTGGGATATAGAAGAAATGCTAGTCGCCAGGGAACATTTTAAGAGGGTTCTAAAATAAGATGTCATTCCTTAAAAACATTAGTGCATCGTTATTTTCTATTCAATTTTTATTTGGTGAAAATTTATTAACTTTTATTTTGTGATGGTAAAATCAGATAGTTGATCAGTTGGTTTCAGGGGCTTTAATACTTTATTTAAGTAGTTTTAAATTGCAAATCTGATCAGGAAAAAATCATTCGAAAACCGGGGAGAGTGAGGGAAATTTGTTTCTGGAAAGAGTGGCCACCCCGTAGATAAAATGACCTTAACTATAGTCAAATGATATAACAATGACAGTGTATGGTAAACGCCTACAATTGTTTCACTCAGTGTCACTGAATCTGTTCTCGACGAGGATACTGGCGGTTCTGTTATTACTATTGTAATTAAACAACGGCGTTTTTTAATTAAAAAATTCAATTAAGACGAACATTTCTAATTGTGACGTCACCTGGTGTTCTTAGGTAAATCGTAAGTTGATGTTAATTTTTTGTTGTTTATTTGTCAGTTAAGAATAAAAAATATGTGAAATAGTGGCTCTAGCTTTTCAACACATAGCCTAATTAAGATAAAATTCCAGCAATAATAGTTGATGAAATATTCAAAACCTTCCATAAAGATGACATGACCGACAGTGAAATGTCCATTTGACTTATGAGCACTCTCCCCAGCCGCAGACCGTATAATTTGGGTCAGGTGATTGCTAAAATGGGGAGAGAACTTGGAGGCAACACGAAGTAATCGCCCTACCGATATCAAATGCATACACATTTTTTGGTGCCCAACTGGAACAAAATCTCTCATAACCCGAACATGGCATTTGGACATTGTCAAATCTTCTCTCTTGCGATTTTGCCCTCAGTTGTTCCTTAAATGACCCGCGCGTGCTTCGATTTGTAGGTAAAAAAGACGCAGTGAATTGTTAGGCGCTCAATTGAAAACGATTTACAAAGTGCAGAATAGCCGGTCCGCGGTGCCGAGATCGTTAAGGCAGTAGTGTCATAGCGAGCTCGGACCCAAAAATCGTGGGTTCGAGTCCCGCCTCGGGTATGGTTGTACTTGTGTCCGTCCTTTCACCCTCTATCATCACCATATGTCATCATCATATCATTACATAACGTTAAACCCAATAGTGGCCGCTAATGACCGTGATGGCAATGCTATCTAAACTAACAAAAAAAGTACAGATTGTTCCCTCGGGTCTAACTAGTTATTTTTAAATTGATAATTAATTTGAAATGCAAAACAATTATACTCTATTGAAAAATGTGAGAAAAAAATAAGAGTTTAGGGATCATGTTTGTTGGAGATCCCTTAAAAATCTTCACGGGACAAGTATGCCCCCCCCTTTTTTTGTGGGGGCATCGGTGTTTTTTTTTTTCACTTACCGCTGTTGTCTACCGCCGTGTCTTGTGCGGCGGGGCGGCGGCCGGGCCGCTGAAGGCCGACGCGGAGGCCGCTGGTGCCCTTGACGATGACGTCGTAGCCGTCGGCAGGGTTGGCGGCGCCGGCGTCGGCGCCGGTGCTGCCGCTGCCGTCGTTCGTCGTAAGCTGCCACCGGCCGGGCCTCTCCCCGCGAGTATTGAGCCGGCGCTCGAGCACCCCGTCGCCAGCTGCCTCTGCCGCCGCGCCGCCGTGCACCGGCAGCAGATCGATGACCTCACCTGGACATCGGCAAGTGCTTTGCTCACGCCTCCCGAGTCACGCATCTCGGGGCGGGTGAGGTTAGGAGGGGAGGGGGCTGAAGGTTGTGGCTGCCTTTGTTTACGTCTTGGGAGGATCGTGGGGACCGTCTGTCAGATGCCGTGACGCCCCTGCGCCTTGAGTGAAGATCGTGTTTTGTATGACGCGTAGTTGCTCTGTTATTGGGCGTCGTCTGTGTTGGATACTGTGAAATAATAGGCGAACAAACGCTTAACATGCATGCAGCATTTGTTCGCTATTTGAATGTTTTTCTGTGAATTTTTTAATCCTTTCTTACCTTCGAGCTTGTGTATCAGTATGCTGTTACGTCGTTTATTTGCATCATTGATTAATAGTTGCCATGTTAATAAGTAAGAAGACTGTCAGTAGTAGATGCATAATGTTCCCTTGATATTGAATGTAGCAAACGTAAGCGAAGTAGTTTGTTGTTAGTTTAATTGGTAACAGAGGATCGTGAACGTTTTCGGTGTTGGTGAGCGTGTTTTCCTGTTGTGTTCCCATTAAGAATTCTTTCCTGATTTCGTACTCAAGTAGTTTCTGTGAGCATTGAATAGAATGTAAGACATTTCCTCCTAAACGGACAGTTGTCATAAGTGCCCGAAGTGTATTTTTGTAATCGCTTGACAGGAGGGAGCGTCCATATTGGATTGACACCTGCTCGATAACCACGCGCTCTTGGGGGTACCAGGCAGCGCGTGAAGGTTGGGATGGGTCATGGCGTAAATGCTCAGTGTAGCGTGACATTTCGCTAGACTCTTCTCCTCGTGCTGTATCCACTGAAACTGGTGTGGAGCTCCTTGACAAGACGAAATGTGTGTAGGGAGTTCATTCCGCACATCAATACAGAAATAAAATGCCTGTTTGAATGTGCTCGTTATTTGTAATTACAATTCGTAGTTGACTATTTCTTAACTGACCAGGGCGGGATTGCAAATATATTTTCAAATTTTGCGTTGTAATTTTGTTTTTGTGCAGAGCTGTCAGAAGCAAGAAGCTCTGACAAGAGACTGTATTTCAAAGCTGACATATATTTCTTGTTAAGTTCGTTTATTCCTGCAGTTTTTGTTCGGAAGAAATCACTTTATACTAGAATATTAAATAACGAAGGCAAGCAATACGGTGGAACAAAAAGTTATTGCGGAACCGCTTTTCATTCAGTACTTTTTATTTTCATCGAATTCAGAATTTAAAAAACAACTGTTTGACCGTAAATTCGTGAGCAGCGAGAAAAATAAAAACTAAAATGCGAACTGTAATCCTCTGGATCCGCGCGTGGCCAAGCTGACCATTTAGTCCATAGAACGCGGGTTGCCGAGGGGGGGGGGGGCTGATGTTACCGGAAGCGCCACTTGCGACGAGAGGTCGCCCAGAGACGCCGAGCGATGACTGAATAGGTCCAAAGGCTGCCTCCACGCGACGGAGGCGCGACCCCGCCCACTATCGTGATGTTGCGCCACGCGCCGCGCCGGCGCGGCGAGTGCATGGCGCATCTTCCAGCGAGGCAGCACACTGGTCTCGGCGCAGGCCGAAACGCGCGCGAAGGTGGAACGAGTGTCAGTTGATTAATGAATACGAATTTTGGAAACGTCAAATAAATAAATCTAAAAAAGATAAGTATGTGAGGAAAAACGTTTGGGTCGTTGAAAACATTTTTGTCCATTGCAGTGAAATAATGTGATTCATTGTCTTTTTTGTCTATTGCATTTTTCTGAATTATATTTACTATTTATAATTCTACGGTCTCCTTCATTTAAGTCTTCTGCAATGCCAGCCTGCCGCAATTGCTACATGTCCGAAGTACATAATGTTTGATGACCGATTTAATACCAGAAAATTCCATAGAGAAATTAATGCTCGCTATAAAAAAATCTCCGATAAATAGTGTAGTGTTCCCGTAGAAATGAACTGCCCCGACTCGCCGCTGTAAAAATGACTCCGAGAGAGGTACGAGGCAGAAGTATAAGTTTCAAGTATCGTCTATTACACGGAGTGGGAAAACCGTTCCATTTTTCATAGATTAAAACTTGATTTTACTGCATACACAAAGGTTTTTTTTAAAATTAAATCATTAGAATTCAACCTTTATTGGCATATAAAAATAATTTTGTTGTCAAAATTATAGTAAGAGTTTGTTTTTTTAATTGTCTTTTGCGCGTTTGAGCTTTTTTCGAACTACTGTGCGGCCCGACACTGCACGAGCAACCCGGGCGGCGAAGCGACCTTCGCGCATGAATCACCGCAGACTAAAGCCGCACCGCCTCGCCACGCCTCTCCCATCTCGAGAGGCTTTGCGGCGCCCAAACAGTGGGGCCACGTAAACCCGCCCGCCGGCTCGCCGTCACGTGCTCGCACTTCGGCCCCGTCGACTTATGGTGTGATGTTTCCTTCCGTCGGCTGCCGACTGGATAAAAAGTAGACGATGGAGATGTAAGAGGTTCAGTAATCTGTTGTTTTTTGTTTCGGCTGTGTGCGCGCGCCTGCGGAGGACCTGCGGCTTTGCAGGTATGAGTCTTTTTTGTTCACGAAGGCTACGGTAATTACTAACAATTTAGAATGTGTTGAATTAAGTAGAACTGCTCCTTGGTTGAAAAAAGTACATAGATTCATGGGAGTGGTAAGTACATAGAATGTAGTAGATTCATGGGAGTGGCCAATTACTCTGGGATAATGTTCGTGCGGCTGTCTAAGTATTACGATTAGCATGGCTTAAAGATATCTCAAATGTGCTTTTAGCTGTTAAACGTAGTTAGAGAATAATTCGGAAATGAAGAAAAAGTGGGGAATTGCGATTACATGTTTTGTATGTTTTGAAAAATTGTTTAATAAAATCTTAAATTTTGGATGAGAATTGATTTCAGTATGTTGATCCAATGCAGGTGACGGTTCTATAATTTGTTAGCTTTGTTAGCAAGTATTAATAATTGAAGACCACTATCCTTGGTAATTGAACGTGTAGTGATCAATTTAGATGTGTAGGTGTACTCCACTTCGATGTTGGGCCAAGTTAGTTCCGTCTAAGTAAGAGGCAACGTGAAGGCAAGTGATATATTCGCGCGGAGAGAAGTTGAACTCACCTGAGGGCGGGACGTAATGAAGCTTGTGAGACGTATCCCAGGATAATGATGGTGAGCTCCTCCACCGTGCTGTCAACCAACACCTCCGTCTTGCTGCTGCCACGTAGACCTTCTCGTGCTGCCAGTATTACCTGGGATGTGCAATAAGTAGGGTCCATATGTTAGAAGGATCTCTTTATTGCCTGTATGAAAAAATCTATATTCTGATTTGTACTTCATTAGATTGGATGTGTACATGCGAATGTGACGTTGCCGAACTTTCAGGCTTACTGCTATTGTGCAACTTCCTACTTTGTTACTTTTAGTCGCGTTGTGGAGATTTCTTCGATACAAGCAGTTCACAAGGTTATTGCAGGACATTGTCATTGTACTAATACAGTGTGCTGCTGTCATTATTTATGATATCATTGCTTTAAAAATTTGTAGCTGTTTCGATTGCTGTTTTCGATGACTCTACGTTGAGATGTGTGGGTTATTTAAATTATCATGGTTCTTGTAGATCTATTGACCTCTAAAAGTAACAGTTTTGTATAATTGTATTTAACTTAAATACGGTTACTATTCTAAATAGATGTGAACTTAAACCAGGCCTTTACGTTTGTACATGTAAAGTACTTCTTTAATATTTTGAAACATATGCGGAATTTCTTTTAGTGAGAACAATTACACAAATCCAACTTATGAATGCATGAAACAAATAGATTTATACATCTCCATTTCGTAAGAAAACGTTTCTATTGATGCTGCCGTAATACCCACTAGAGGACCGTGAGGCGAGGCGCCCGTTACCTGCATGTGCTCCTCAGCGCCGCCCACGATTGGCTGGTAGACGCCGCCATCGCCATCGCCATCGCCGTCGCCGTCGCCCGGGCGGGCGGGCCGGCGCCGGTCCGCGTCGTAGAAGGTGCCTCCCGTGTGTTGCACCGCGTCGCGGTACAGGCGCTCCGCCCCCGAGCTGCTGCCGTAGCGCCGCGCGCCGCTCCACCACACGAACAGCTGCGAACAGGAGGACACGGCGCGCGGGGTCACGCCGGCTGCGGGGCGCGGGAAACCCTCCCAGTGCCCCCGACGTCTTGTCGGGACGGGACGGGGCGGAACGGACGGAACGGAACGGAACGGAACGGACGGGTTTTGTTCATTGGTTGAGTAGTGATTCCGGGCGCGTCAACTGCTAAGGTCATTAGTCCTTAGGTATAGTGCAAGTTGTATCGCGGGAATCATTTCCCAATGGATGGTGAGATTCCGGCGCCGACCTCCCGTCGGCCGCAGGGGATTTTCAACCAAGTATCTCCCACCAGCGGGGCACCGCCCCAGACCGGGACAAGCTATAAGCTCTCGACCGGTCTCCCGACATATGTAGTAGTGTAGTGCACATAAGTGTGTGTGTGTGTGTAATTAGGGGTAGGATAGGACAAGAAATGGGAAGAAAAGATCGCGCGCGGTCCGTGACCCGTTTGTTAGGGTACTGCTCCGGCAATCGCCTGGTGTTGATCGGAGAAACCACGGAAAACTACCGATCATTCACGCGGCCGCTAAAATTCTCCCCCAGACAGTAGCTAAACTCGATCCAGCTCTCTAGCCAGTGTCAGAAATCTGTCACCGTCGGGACTCGAACCTAGGACTTCCCTGTCAGAGGCACAGTGACAGTGGAATGGAGCGGAGCGGGCGGGCTCGTTAAATCAACGCGGGCGGAGGTGGCAGATTGAGCGGATGGGTTTGGGACTGGCGAAGCTACAGTCTTTCGCGATGTTTGGAAGGGGTGTGGTTGGTTGTGTCGTTGTTCCTCGATTACATGATTAAATGGGTAATCATTTTACGAAAAAGTAGGTGAAAACATATGAAAGCCTTGATCGAAGTTAAAATGTTACAACTGCCATTTTTAAGTTCTTTTTACATTTCTTACGCATCCTGTATGACAAATACCCCTCTGATAACAGGATCAGGAAGCTGAATCAGAATCGGTAACAAGTTGTTTCGCAATAAATGTTTTAAAATGTTGTGTTTAACGATTGGGATAGGAAGTTTGGAATAGTAGTTTTTAGTCGTCTAGCTGTTTTTCCAATATAATAATAATAATAATAATAATAATAATTCAGATTCATTTTTTGTTTAAAAGAGTGTCTAGACTCACAAATTCCCAGCATGAATTAGAGAAATTCCTGCAATAATGTTAAATTAAAGCAACGTAACTTTTGTTTGAGAGAAATACATTGTTGGGTTTTATAATTTTTTGTTGGAACGTTAAAAAATATCCTGAGAACAATGCTTACTTCAGACATCCCGTTTCATCTGCAGCATTTAATTAGTGCGAAGTACCTGGGAACTCGTGGCTGAGAATTGTTACGAAACTCTTGGGCTGAAAGTTTTGCTTTGTGAGAAATATTAAAGTTGACTTGGAGTTAACTGCCATTGTGATGTTTCAGATCTCGATAAGAGAGTGTATGGAGTGAAGTAAAATAAAATAGTTTAACCGGCTGTATCTATGAGATAGCATTTTTCTTATTAATTACATTCTTATATGAAGGGCATGCATTTTCTGAATATGATGGGTGATAGTATTTTTAAAAGTGACTACGCGCGTGATGAACTATCCATAAATACTGACGTAGACACCGTATTTTGACGTTTATGTCTGAACTGCGACGGGTTCAACAGAGGGCAATCCCGGCTTGAAATATACTGATAAATGTGAGTTGTCATAAACAACTCTTCGTACATCAGAAACGGGTCACTAGCTCAAAATCGATAAAAGTCTCTTTGAGACTACTTAAAACTCTTCAAGGTTCTTCTCGGGAAACTTTATATTTAGCATGCCGTCCTGTTTTTTTGTCTGTATCGTCTATTGTCGATGGTGTGTAATGATCTGAGATATTGTGCATACTAATTTAAAACGAGTACATGCGACTCACTTCCGATGCCGTTAGTACTTACTAGGTTTCTGAATAGGTTTACCACCCGAATGTTACTAAGTACATTTGAACATCCTATAGTTCTAATAATTTTCACCTAATTTAAATGTAAATTAGTGCTGAATTACGATGGTAACCTAGTAGTAAATTCTGCTTATGGCACCTGCTTACTTAGGTAATTTGATCTTCAAACATAATAATCTTAATAATAATAATAATAATAATAATAATAAAACTACAGTAATAAAGGTAATAGTTAAAGAAGATGCCGAGAAATGGATTATCTCGTAAATTTGGGCAATGCCTTCCTTAGTTGGAAAGCTCGCTCGTCCCTCTTGATGCTACAAATACGAATGTGTTCATACACTTCGTTTACTGTATGTAGATTAATAATTAAATTTGTTCAAAGAATTGGTCGGCCCGACCGGGATTCGAATCCGGGGCTTCTGGTTTACGCCCAGCTGCTGTGACCACTAAGCTACCGAGTCAACCAACCCTTTAAACAGTTTTCACGAGCGCACTATCGCTCCTTGTATGCTCCTAACAAGGTGACGGGAATGGTGACAATTATGTATGTATATTTATATTCCGTTTAGGATTTGGATGGGGGTGGGGGGTGGAGGAATGGCGTATCTCAGTTGGAGGCAGTGCGCTCCGGCCAGGTGTCACTCACCCTGCACCCTCTGTTGAGGAGCTCCTGCGAGGCGAGCGCGCCGTAGCCCTCGTCGGCGGAGGCCGGCCGGTGAAGAGCAGCACGGCGGAGCGCCGCCGCGGGGCGCGCTGCGAGGCGGTGAGCACGGCCAGGAAGGCGGCGCCGCGCGCGCTGGCCGCCGACCCTCCCAGCGCCGCCAGCGCCCGCCGCAGCCCCGCCACGCCCTCCACGCGCCGCGCCGCCGACGCCCCTGCACACACACACACACACACATACTACATGCGCCACCGGCACGTGATGTCGCTTTTTACTTTCTCGCTACGGCGTACGAGTAGGAATGAAATGCTGCGGCGAATTTTCAGTAGAAAACCTGTACTATAGGGCCCTGGTAACGAAAAAATGGATAAATCCAGTTGCTACATTTAGAAAAAAAATCCTCTATCTTAGGGTGTAGCCAGAATCCATGTTTTGTGAATCCTTGATGCCGAAAAATTGAATGACGGCAAAACGTCTGTCTGTCGGTCCGGCTGTCAACAACGCCAGCTGCTAAAACCGTTCAGCCGATTCCTCCAAAATTGGCATTCCTCATTCGATCTGGCTGATATCGTGGCCCCTTGAATTGGAAACCGGTATTTCAATATTGTGACCGGGGGGGTGTACTTTACATGAAACGGACATGTTCAAAGTTTTTAAAAAAATGCTCCATCGTTGTTTTTTTGTGTTTTTTAAATAGTGTGAATGATGTTTAAGATAAAGGTACAGGTCTCATGTTCGTTAAAAACTAGTTATTTTGTTTTTGTTTGCTTTTTTGAAAATTGCAAAAGTTCCGGAGTCTTCCTACAAATATTAAAGACAGAGATTTTTCCCTTAATGAAATCTGTTCCTTAAAGATAGATTTTCGAAATAAAGTCACGTATAATTTTTCAAAAATTTGAGTACTTTTCGCGTAATTTTGCGTGAAAATACGGGCGAGAAAGTACGTGCTGTTCTAGCGTCACAAGTTTCTGCTATAGTTTTGCTTTTTGCTCGCTTGCTCAAGTTTTCCTTTTTTGCTCGCAAAGGATTGGGAGATTTTTTATTATATAAACGTGAAAATGTGTGTGCTCGTAGCACAAAAACCTTTGAGCCACTGGAGTGATTGCTTATGGATGCCACTAATAATTTTGAGTGTCTAATAAAAATAGTGAGTTTCGATTCAAAATGTTTTGTGAAGTATGTTTTTATGCAACCAGCACGGCACATTATACCCCAATTATAATGCAACCCGCACTGAATATGTGTATTAAGGGTTTGCGTTGCAGCTGTGCGGACAAGGGGCTGGACGTGGCCGGGTGAGGCAAGGGATGGCGGGACGGGAACGGTGAAAGTCAGGACTGCGGTGAACGGGGAGAGAGGTCAGTAAGGGCAGTGCTTAACGAAGAGGGTGGAGCGGAACAGGGCAGTGACTGGAGGAATCTGAAGGGGGGATGAGGGTATGCATTAAATTACTTCCATTTTTACCTCAAGATAAAAAGAAGTGTAGAATACAGAATGTCTTCCGTCTAATAAATGGCTGTTATAAATAAACGTCCGCCTGACGCCGGTTACTTCCACTTGTATATTTGTATATTGTACGCACGATCTTCAAAATCTTATGGCTTTGTTCTTCTACTAAATCAGTGAAATATTTTTTTATGTTAAAACAGACTTCAGATATGTAAACTTTCCTAATACGTTTTATATTTCGAAATCGGTTTTAGGTTTTTTATTTAATCTTTATTTGAACTGTTGTTGTATACCTCGAAGTAATTTTCAACTTTATTTTTAAGTGATGTTTGTGGTAAAAGTATTTTGTTTCCTGCGTGCAATCTATTTCTGTACCCCAAAGGGAATGTCATTTATATTTCTGTGTAACTTTTGAAAATTCAAAGATTTAATGGAAATAGAACCTATGCTTTCAGTACATTGTTCTCTATCCTGACAAAAATTATAAGAAGAAATGGTAGAGACGTCATTGGGGAAAATTTTGTTTTCGTAATGTTTTCAAAACTAGCTTGATTTGATTAATCAAAATGTACTTATATTTCGAAAACAACTTTTCTTAGCGTTATTTGAAGTGCTTATAATGGCAAATAGGTTGCATGCGGAACAATATTTAAGACCAGTAATGAAGATGTAGGAAATGTTAAAAAAAAAGTTGAAATTTTGCAATTTTCTAAAATTTAAATGTTATTAAAAATATGAAAAAATAATGTGTAAGCACACGCATCATGAGCATGAAATGCCAGTCAGATGACATTAGCGAAAGTTAAGGATGAACAAAGAAGAAAAAAGATACGACGAATTCTATAATCTCCTTCTTCTAAAGTCTGCCTAAAGTAATTACCATTGATATCAAACTCGAAACTCTGAAATAAACAGTGATTCTCGAGTTCGAGATGTGGATAGGTGGGGCAGAAATGCCAATTGGTAAAAAAGATATCTAGCACTTGTAAGCCTCGTAAGTGAAGGCTTTCAGGAGTAGGTTTTTGTTCGTGTTTTAGTTGAATCCGCTTAACAGTTGATCTCATCACAACAATGCAGACATTTTAAAGTGGTATTTGGTCTCAAATAATGCTTCTACGACCTTGGATTCCACGGTTCGGTGACAAAGAGGATCCATTGTTATCTTATCAAACTTCGAAAGCCATGCTGTGCGAAACACATATTTTTCTCATCATTTATTAGCAAAAAGTTGTCTGAGGAAATGCCTTAATAGAGTAAAATGAAGTAGTACCCTGATTCACTGTGTATTAGTTCATTTATTCCCTAATTTTCGTATTACGTGCCTTCATTCCAAAATCTGAGTTTTGTGGCTTTATCTCCCGGAGGGAAGTTATTGGTTGATGATTGGATAACTGCTAGAATGATATGTGGTGCGACATTCGTCGTGGGTCGTTAACATTTAAAATGTATATTTTCAGCCCGACTCAACGAGTAAACTTCTGTTCTGTCTTTGTACGTTGGCATATGCTACCACATTATACGATGCTGTCATTGGGATGCTTCAGTCAATGGCAGGAGGAGGGTGAAAAACTTCCATCGCAAGGGATAAATAAGGGTGGGGGCCTACTTTAACTCTATGAACGGGGCATATTAGCAACCCAAAATGCATATTCAGGTTTCGATTGTTACCCATGGATTTTTGGGTGGCATAGTGAGAATCATATTCAGACTTACAAAATCTTTATATAAAACAAAATTGACATAATTAACGAACAATTAACTTTGAAAATCCAAAACCATGAGCAAAATTGTTTTAAATGACAATTAATAAGCAACTAAAAGGTACAGTGATGTTGGCCTTGTCCTTTTCTTTCATATACCGGCGTGTTGGGTATGTGCTTTGGAAAGTCGTGAAGAGGGACGAAGTTCGCCAAACAATCTCATATTATTTTCGATACATTCCGAAGTTTATTTATAATCGCGAAGATAAGGAAGCGTGATAGCTGCCGAAGGAACAGTGAATGAATTTTGTCAGTTTGTTGTACGAGCTTCTGCGTTCTCTTAATCAGTGAACGTGATAGCGTAGTTAGCTGATAGTTCTAAAGGTGAAAAATTGACGCGACACGCCAGTACACGCTTGTGTACACGTGCAAAGTGAGCGGATACATAGAGGGGAGCCAAAGTGCTTGTGGAAAGAGTTCGAAGAGCAGCTATGAAGTTGAACCTTTCGTTAGTGTTGCGAAGCCTGTCATGATTTCTAGTCTGAAGATTGATCGGCCATGAAGAACAGCGATAGCGAAGGTAAATTACAATAATTATTTTTCTTCCGAACTGAGTTTGAGTCGTCTTGACCCCTGATCAAATGGCTTTAGATTTTATTTCGTTTATAGCCGGGCAATGTAATGATGCGAACAATACATTTTCTTGTGAGTTTTTAGTAGTTTAGATTTGTTAGCATAAAGCTATTATAATACGGAAACATAAAGCTGCTATACTCGTTAAGTGCTACTTATTGTGTGATTTCAAAGAATTGATAATCGATCATGTTTGTGTTATTCACCACCTTTCTTGCTCTTGGTTTTCACCGAGGAGACTAGTTCCTGGTGGAAGTTACTTTAGTTAATTTTGACTATAATTAACTACACCTGACCTTGGAGGTCAATGCGTTAATAAGTTGAGGATACAGATGAAAATGGAAAGTATGATGAATAAGGAATGAGACAGTGGAAAAGTAAAATGTGGCGCGAAACGCTCGTCTACAACAAATTCGATCTGTGGAAATCGATTGTAGAGATTCGATTGTTAAAGAAGTAAATTGCTACCGGAAGGTGGTTAACCGCTGCGCGAAGAATTAAGAGGTTGTTTTACAATATTGAAATAGAGATATTCAAATGAGTATTGCACGATGTGAAGTGCTAGTAAGCTTCTCATTTTCAAAATCGTTAAACATCAGCAAATCTTCTATTTTATTTAGGGAAGGCGGATATTGATCTTAGAAAATGGGCTTCTAAAATAATATTGGACAATCATGTTTCTAAAATATAAGCAACTTCAGTTATTACAGGTGTACGGTAGAATTCTCCTACTTTTTTCGAAAGTAGGAAATTACGGAAAGGTGCCGTCTGTTCATTAATTGTATGTTCTGTACAAGAAGTGAGATGTGCGCATGTTTCTCTCTCATAATATGGTGCGCGTAATGGTGAATTGAATTGTGCTACCTTAAAAAAAAGAGTACTGAATTCAGTGCGTGTTGCTGCGTTATTACCACCATACCACCACTGCTCTGTCCTTGGCATGGAACCCGCTGACGCGCCATCCTTATTAGTGCAATTACTCTTACAGTCTAATAATACGCAATAGGGGAGCGGCTGGGAGATAGAAGGGGCGTTCCACAGAAAGAGATTTGTTTGGAAACAGTTGCGCCACGCTCAGTGAATATTTTTCGTTACCTTGTTATCAGAGCCAGATAATGGTTTGTTAACCGCCACGCGCGGAAACCGACTTAGGCAACCGACTGGCGTAATATCTGGACCTGTTCCGCACCGGTTCTTTTTCTAAATGGGACCATCCTCTTAAAATAATAAGGGAGGGGTGGCTTCTAGATAAGGCAGAAAGTGTTGTAATGAACACCGTACTTCGCTGGATTATCAGTCAGTCAATACGAGGTCGACCGTACGGATGTCATCTAAAAAAATTGTTTGTATTTTTCGAGAAACGAATAGCTATTAGCACATCCACAACAGACAGTAAATTGTCGTATTCCTCTAGATTGTTCGTTGTCATTAAATACAAATCACGGTTGAGACAGCGAGTCAGTCTCCCTTTATTTTCAAAACATCGGTCATAAGTACTCATTACATAATAGTAATTTCCAATAATGAACATACGAATTTATTTTAGACAAACTTATTACACCTAAGAGTGATATAGGATAAAATCCAATGTTTTCGGCATTCGATGTGTAGCTCGAATAATTAAATTGCGAAAAAAATGTTCACTGTTTAAATGGAGTTAAAATTGTCTAATTTAAAAATTGTCTAATGCAAAAAAATATTCATGGGACTTCTAAAATATATCTACTTTTCTTCTTCTTCTTCTTCTGTCTAGCCAGGCTGTCTAGTTAGGCCTGAGGCCTATTCCGATCTCACCATCTCTTCCTCGGTCTTCCCACACTTCTTTTGCCATATGGTTTATATTCCATTGCTTGTTTTTGAATTCTTTCTGGTGGCATACGAAGGACATGCTCTCTCCATTTTTCTTTATGGTGGATCGCCATTTCGGTTATTGATTGCATCCCTAGTTCGTTCCTGACTCCTTCATTTCGGATTTTATCTTCTCTGGTGCAGCCTTTAACCGATCTAAGAAATTTCATTTCTGAGGCTTCTAGCTGTTTAAGATCCTTGTTCTTGAGCGTCCAGGATTCCGCTCCATATAATAAAGTGGGGACTGCCATGACTTTGTAAAATTTTAATTGCGTTTCTTTCCGTGTTCTTGTTTTCAGAGTTCTTCTAATTGTGCCACATATTTGTTGATATATCTACTTCTGTAAACTAATATTTATTTACAGGGGGTTATAATTGTTTTAAGTTCGTTCCGGTATCTCAGGATATTATAATGATGAAAGAAATTTTGTGAAGTGTATTCATTTCATTACTTATTCATTCCGAAATCGAGATCGTTGTCACCTGTTTCCAGTGTGTGCTTGTGTGATCATTCGATAGCGCAATTCGAAACGCAAAAAGTATGTGGAACACGATTCTATGGGGATTTTGAGGACAAATCAATCCGGTTATGGATGAGTGGTCAGGAAGGATATGTCAGAATGAAATGTCATTTTGTTCCTCTGCGAAATTTTTACTGCTCTTCTGCCGTATTGCGCAGACATCCCGGCCGTTGTAAAGGTTTGCGATGGGGTGATGCAATGAAGCTGCACGTCACGGAACCCGGAGAGATGTCAGGAATTTGTGGAGTTGGGAAACGAGGGCGACAGCCGGGATGAAGGCAGTGCTAGGAATAGTTTTCGTATTTGTTTTTCATTTATCGTTTTCTTCCTTTAATTCTTCTTAACCTTACTTTATTTCATTTAGAGAATGCAACTTGTTTCATAATTAACTCAATTGATTTAAGTGGCGATATTTGCCACAAAATTACATATTAATATGCGATATGTTTTTTCCAAGTGTAGATTTCATGCCAAAATTTGTTATCTTTTGTATTTGTAATTATGTATGCCTGTATAATTCCGATTATTAATGTAAATTGAAAGTCGTTATTGAAAGGACGGCGAATACTACTTCGAACGGATGGAGCCCGTCTGCAGCCCTTGAAAGTGACGAGTATAGTACGCGCCCACGTGGGGCGAATTAGCAAACACTAGCTCAATTTAGCTGCTCGTTGCCAGCACGGAACCAGCTGAGTTCGCGCGTCGTCAGCCGCTCTCCCTCTCCCCATCCCCCTCCCCGCCCCCTCCTCTGGCGGAATGCCGCACCGCGCGGCGTGCTCCCTCATCATCCACGCCACGTCGACTCTGTCCGTCCCCCACGACCCTGCACACATTTCCCTCGACAGCCTTCACGCTTCCCCCTTCCCCCTTCTGTTACCCTGCTTAGGCCTTTCGGACTTTTCCCCATTCCATTCCCCCCCTCGTTCCTTCGCATCACGCTTCGATACTCCTCTGCGGCTCGCCGCGCTCCACACTGCTTCTCTCTGTCCTTAACGTAAGCCTTTTGAATCTCCTCCTCCCCTCTTCAATCATCCCTTCCGCGTCCTGCCCCGTCCCGTCCCGCCCCGCCCTGCCCCGTCCCGTCCCGCCCCGCCCCTGTCCCGCCCCGCCCTGTCCCGTCCCGTCGCGTCCCGTTCCAACGCGTCCCGCCCCGCCCCGCCGCGTCCCGTCCCGCCCCGCCCCGCCCCGCCCCGTCCCGTCCCGTCCCGCCCCTCCTCGTCCCGCCCCGTCCCACCCGTCCCACCCCGTCCCACCCCATCCCGCCACGTCCCTCCCCTCCCCGTCCCGCCCCGTCCCTCCCCTCCCCGTCCCTCCCCTCCCCGTCCCTCCCCTCCCCGTCCCGCCCTTCCCTCCTCTCTCCTCTCGTCCTTCCCCTCCCCGCCCGTCCCCGCCCCGAGCGGAGGCAGGCGAACCTTGACGCCGCGGCCGCTGTAGGATGCTTTTAGCCCCGCGACGTTGCTCCCACTCGTTGACGCGGATAAATCCGGCGACCACCTGGGCCAGCGAGCGCACCGGCCGCGCCGCGCCGCGCCGCGCCGCGCCGCGGACGGGGCTCTTTGTCGCAGCGTCGGCAACGTGTGCGCCTCGCGGCGGGAATGCCCGGCATCCCGTGACATCAGCACTGGACGTCCGCGACGCGTCCTGCATTGCAGGATGGCTGTCATGTGCGAAGCAATGACCGTTGGAAGAATTCGTGGAAGCTCCTTGAGAAACGAATGGTTTTGAAACCTAAACGTTGTTTCCCTTTAGTACGACTCACTCTTTCGGTTTTTTGGATAAGTACGATTTCAGAATCGTAGGCGATAAAATTGATTAGAATTGAATTTTGTCAATCGTAGAATTATTTTACAGGGTTAAAAAAGGAGTATTCGCTTAACTACCGAAGTATTTTAATCGTTCGATCCGGTATTCAAACCTCAACGTTTGAATTATGAAAAGTTCAGATCTACAGAGTTCTTATAATCAGAAATCGTACTGAAGTTATGATTTCCTCAACATGGCTTCTACAAAATAAAAACTTCAGTCTCGCTTTCTGTAGGAATTTGTAAGAGACTGGCTGCCTTAAAGAAGAGCTTCTCTTGCGAAGTCGCAATGGTCATCATAAGGTTATCTATCTTTCAAGAATTGTCTTCTTTGCCATTTGTGTTTAAAATTTGTAGCGTGTCGTGCAGTTAACTTGTTGACAATATTACAGTCCTGCTTTTTCAAAAATTGGGAACTTCCAAAGATGAAAATAAATTTAAGAAGAGAATGTTTGGTGTGCATTTGTGTATTGATTCATTACATTTCCGTGAAAATTTTAAAATGTTTGTAAATTGTTACAAATACTATATTCTCATATCCTTGCATAACGACAATTCCTAACCTTAAGCTGCACATTAATACGCATCAAATAAATTAACTAACAAAAAATTGCCCTGTAGTTTCAAGTTAAAAGGTCTGTTTTCTCGAACGGATTCTGCACTAGTGTCAGAACGTCGTTAAGCTTCAGGAATATTCTGTTTCATGATCACATCAAACATTGATTACGAAAGACGTCAAATAGTCGAATTATAGAACATTTATTTTTTTTAAAAATGTACTGTCTTAGTTATCTCAATCTTCAAGGAATCTTCAGTGTGTGGTTCTACTCATAATATAACATTGCCTACAGACATCGACTCATTATTTACACGAGACATGGCGAACTGCCATAAGGCAAAGAGATGACGCTGCCTCTACTGAGGCAGCAGCGGTTTCAGGGTTGCCGCGTGCGTCACTGCGAGATATTTCCTATCGAAGGAGATTTTTCTTTAACCTGGGGTCCACTTTTTTAATCTCTTCGCAAATCACGTTTCAACTAATGATAATGCCCTTGATGTTTTGTCTCTGCATGTGGAGGCGAGGTTAGAAAAAATGAAACTTCAGCGCAGTACTCCCGTGATTGTACAGTGCCAGTTTGCGAGACGCAATTAGCTAGTTTCTACTTCCCTGTGTCTTGGGACAGAATGGTGTGTTTTATAGAGTCTGCTCGTTGTTTTTGTTTTCGCCTCAGTAGCATGTGTAATGGGATTCTTTGTAGGGCGTTGCCGCTTAACCTAAGAGTTTTTCAGTGCAAATGCATGGAAAAGTTTGTAGAACGCTTTACCGAACCCCAAACCCTACCGAAGTGCAACTTGACTTCTTTCTTTGGTTTATGGAGCTCAAATTACGGAAATAAATCTGTTTGAAACATTTTGTTTTGTTTTTGTTTTTCATTATGCTAAAGCTTGGCAGTTCTTGGTGTTGAGCGAGTTCCGTTTCGAGTAATAGCTACACATTTGTATCAACTGCCGTATTGTCAAAATCTTCAAAATACTATTGTTGTGATTACTTTTTTGGTAATTGAACGAGATAACGAGTTTTATATTATAATTCGAAGTTGGAACTAGACAATTTCAAAAGTATACACAGAACGTTAATCAGATATTAGATTTTGTTTGAAGCTATTAGGTTGGTGACTTATCCCTTCTCTATCTCTAACAAACTTCTCTTCAACTAATTATCCGTAATAGCCATATTCTTAGCGAAATTATTAACATTAAATTTTATTAGTTTAAAAATATATGTTGATTCTAGTTAAATATATTTTTAACATCTATTAACAGTAAACAAATTTAACAAATAAGTTTTTGCATATGTATTTTGGAAGAATTAATCTAATCGTGTCAACCCTTGGATGGTAGTTGTTTGAAAATATGTACTTTATGTAGCATTTTGTATTTTATGCAACGAAATAATTTTTGATTGTGTTGCCTAAACAGATAAGAAACCGCCCAACTTTTGCGGAATCTACATTAGGGTGGCCATCTTTTTATGTAAGTTCACCTGGAAATTTTGGCGACCGACCAAAGTTATTGAATGAGTAAATTTAGAAATATCTTTGCCCAAAATCGATCTCTAATGTAACGTAAATGCAAGATACCGAAATTCAGCGTGGCCCAAGACGGTTGTCTCGAGATTTGGGGAGAGGCTTAGGTTAAAGTTCATTTATCTAACGTATTCTTTAATATTTAAGTTAGGATTTAGATTTATTCCTAACTCAAATTGAATAGAGTCTGCCTGGTTGATGATTTGACAAGCATCCAAGAATTTCTAACAACCATTAAAAAGTAAAATCAGATTGTTCTTACACTTTTCTATATTTTGATCTTAGCCAAAAGGCCGAGAAGCGAAAAGCTTTGTAAAATGTTTCGCTATTAACTTATATTCCTTTAAATTAAAAATTGAAATAATGATGTAATCAAATGGTTTGTAACAAAGTAATAATCGATGTGAATCTTTCAAATACTCAATAATATTAATGTATACGTAACCCCGATTTTATAAAATTAAAAAGATCCTGGTAATCCCTTAGCAACCTCGAGAGGTGGCCACCCTGACCTTCATTTTACTCATTCATATCTCGCCTTTCTTACAGTTACAAATTCTTGCGTTATTTCCATTTTATTGTAGCAGCATTCCCGCAGGGATTTCTAAACTTACTTGTGTCGTTGAATGTGATAAGGTCGAACTGGTTATCCTGCAGAGTGCCCTCGTCGACTGCCATCCATTGCTTCTGCGTGTGCTGCAGGGACTCGGGGTCTGTGTCCACTAGCACAGTCACCGGCCACACTAGCTGCTGGTCGGTCAGTACGCGTTCCAGGTCGGTGGGGCGCTGCGTGGAGTCGGGAGGTAGTACCACTGGATGTTTCGCGTCGCCACCGGGCCGCTTGTGTCCTTGCTCCGCCTCCCACGCCCAAGAAGTCTGCGCCCAGTACCCTTCTGTTTGGGCGAAGCCCTTTGAAGGCACTTCTTCCTTTTGGTGCTCGATCTGCCCTCCCTTCTCTTCCTGTTCCGGCCTCCCAGAAATCATTTGAGAGCTTTGTTCCAACTCTTGTTCGTGCCCTTGGGTTTGTTCGAGGTTATTCCACTCTCCTGTTCCTTGTTGACCAGATGATTGCTCGGGCCACTGTGCAGGTCCCTGAGTTTGCTGCCCGGGCCACTGTGCGGGACCCTGGGTTTGATGCTCGGGCCACTGTGCGGGACCCTGGGTTTGATGCTCGGGCCACTGTGCGGGATACTGGGTTTGCTGCCCGGGCCACTGTGCGGGATACTGTGTTTGCTGCCCTGGCCACTGTGCGGGACCCTCTGTTTGCTGCCCTGGCCACTGTGCGGGACCCTGGGTTTGCTGCCCTGGCCACTGTGCGGGATACTGGGTTTGCTGCCCGGGCCACTGTGCGGGGATACTGGGTTTGCTGCCCGGGCCACTGTGCGGGACCCTCTGTTTGCTGCCCTGGCCACTGTGCAGGACCCTGGGTTTGCTGCGCAGGCCACTGCGCAGGTCCCTGGGTTTGCTCATCTGGCCACTGTGCAGCAGGATGCTGGGTGTGTTGCCCGGGCCATTGCTCCTGACCTTGCTGCTGCCACTGTCCGTTCACTTGCTGGTCCACCTGCCCCGACGTTCCTCCGTCGGGCTCGAGGGCTTGGAATCCGCCGCCCTTGCTGGTGATGGCCGCGCCGTGCCCCACCACCGCCAGCAACACCACTAAGACGCACCCACTGAGCCGTCGTCGCGCCATCGCTCTCGATCGATGTTTCCTCCCAGGCCGCAGCCCGCTGCTCCTTTTATGAACGGGCGCGGTGACATTGCGAGCCGGCGGATCCGCCCTCGCCGGAAATGAGTAAAGCGCTGTTGAGGAGACGCGTGCGTGTGCGTGTGTGTGTGTGTATGCGCGCGCTCGTGTCGTTGGGGGGTCATTTCCAGAAAGCGCACCTTTATCTTTTGGTACTTTTTCACTTTCTCGCGTTTGCGATAATTTTGTTTGCTGCGGGCGTGTCGCTCAAGCTTTTTTGCCTCGCTCTAGTATACTTGGGAGTAATCGAAGCGATGTAGTTTTGTCAATAGAGTTCCGCATTTAGGTTGCATAGGGTTTCTTGGAGAATTGGGTGACTTCACTGCTAACTAGGACGTCCGCAGGAATCCAGGAACAAAATGTGTCTCAATAGGATGTAAGGAATGGGCACTACTTTTGTAGTTTGACATTTTGTTTCATGAGGTCAGCTGTCGTTTTTCGGATCTAGTTTTCATTATTATCAAGTAAATAGTATTAATTTCTCAATAGGTTTGGGACCTTCTTATGAAAACTCTCCTGAATGTCACGGGGTTTCTAAGGTGCAATATTCGAGTCTTAAAAATGTAAGCTAATTTGGTTAAAAATAAACTTCAAAATTGTTAAATAAAATAGTTCAGTTATATTCGGTAAAACGTGCTCAATGCGGAACGTGTAAAATGCAGAAATTTAATGTGAACATAAATCGCGGTCATGCCAAAACTGTTTTACATTACATAATACGGAATCTTGTCTAATACGCAAAAAATACTGGCCCCTTGAGATTCCGCATTGGACAAGTTTTACTGTATTTGGATTTAACATCATTTCGCTCACATACGCCACTGCTTTGAATACGCAATTTATTCTTCTTGCCAGAAAACGCAAGAGAATGACACGAAGATACTCGCACTGTTATGTGACAATTGTCATTTCTTTTTGTAAATATAAAACAATTTATACGTTTTATCAATAAATTATGATGTAAAAAAATTATTTTAAAATGGATTTGTTTTATTCACACTAATGCTCATGTTGGTAGGAGTCATTTTTTCTATTCGTTGGAAGTAAACTCGAACAGTAATTTTAAAAAATCCTGTGAAACGTTTTTCTGTTAATTGATTCGAAACTTTTATAACAATTACAGGCTACGAGAAGTATCAACCTGAAAAGAGCATTCATACTAATGGTCTGAAGTAGCAAAAATGCTGCAGGACAAAATGTGTTTCCAAAAAATAGCACGCACTCTACTTAACAACAAATAACACTCGTATAAAACTGCAACAAATTAAATAGTTTAATAGGAACTTTCTTCACGAATCCTGCAATAAGTGTGGAGTACATACTAGTATACAGTACAACAGTTCTTTTATACCAAGACTACCTCTCATATAGCCGGAGGTAGCATAGTTTTCTTTCAATTTCTGCGCGCGTTGGAAATGAGTTACTTTATGATTGATTTGAATAAAGAGAAATGATTTGAACTCGAAGAAGCCTCTGAATGCAAACATAATAAAGACTGAGGTCATGATTTTTGTGGATGGGTCTTACTATCTGGTGAATGGAAAGAGAGTAAAATTTTAGCGCGGAACGAAAATCAGTAATTTACAATTCTCAATAAACCACTGAGAAACAAAGGCAGTGATGTGAAAATGCATGTATCAAATGGAGATAGTGGATCTACGTTTAAAATACAACCGTGAAAATAAAAACCTTTTGTGTTAACTAGAGCACATTTTGTGTGAATTTGTGTGGAAAACGTGGGATACAGAATTAGTTTCGTGATGCATCGGGAAAAGATCACAAGTCGAGCACCGCGAGGAAATGCTCTCTTTCCATTTGCCTCAAAGCCTTCGAGACCTCCTACAGGGAGGATATAGGGAGTATGGTGAAGTAATTCGAGTGTGACGTTAACAAATTCCATGGACTTACGAAAAAAGATTGAATGGAATGCGTTAAGTAAACTCTGATTACATGTTAAAAATATACTAGCGAAGACTTTCCGTTACACCGCACAAATGGAAAAGCTGAAGAAAAGTACAACACATGCAGACCGCGAGAAATAAAAAAAAACACAAAATTTTTATTCATGCCGTTACACACTTGTTCCCCGAGATTCACGAATGAGGGAACAATAGAACCGCTCTTCACTGTGAACAAAGTGTTAAATATGTTTCTGAAAATGTAATTGAAATATTTTATATTTACCAAGTTCTGTATGTGTTCCTCGTAGATTGATTGTAAGATATCTTGCACTTTAACTTTACTGATAACATAATATTCTCATATATAATCACTATCATTTTTTGTAGAGGAACACGTGTCAGACAAATGCTGAACATAGCGATTACATACGCTCACTAATCGTTGAATTTAAAAAGTCCAGCAACTAACTTAACACCTCACAATGCAACGAAATAATCTCACGTTCACGCTTGCTCTCGCTAACAATGAAACGTCTAACGTTTTCAATAAAAAAATGGATTTATATTTCGAAAAACAAATAGACCATGCATTGTACAAGTGGTCTTAAAAATGACGTTATGAACAAATAACAGCAAATTCAAGTACTTTCTATTAATTTCAATGCATTATTAAAATTTAATGTCTTACTATAAAACCCGTTAATAAAAGCAGGTGATAACGCATCCAGAACCCACCACCTTTTAGTTCACAAAATTTGATTGAGTGAAAAGCGAAAATTTCTTTCTAAGCGAAAACCCTTAGCGTTTTCTTTCAGTTTGTCTAGTCGAAGAAGAATCAAATGAAAATTGACCTAAAATTCACGTTAATGACGTGATAATTTATAAAAGAATATCCTTTTAAAGAAACTTGTCCTTCTGTTGGAGATCAAAGCTAGACACTGTTTTATATATTTTTAGCAAATGTCTTGTTCTTTAATTAAAGTTTGAGCCAAGATACTGAGTTTTTAAGCTGTTTTTTGTGCATATCTGTTGTTTTAGAATCGGAACTTATAAATATACGAAAAAATAAAGACAAAAAAGAAATCGGAGAGTACCAAATATTGGTGTGTCCATGGCTACAAACATGGAGTCAGTTAGTGACATCAGTTATCACCAATTGCACTATTAAACTATAAAGATCTGTTAACTTTAGGTACATAGTGAGATGTGAGAAGACGGAACGAGTTGACCTCAGTGACCTCGGTAGATGAAGTGCCCCTAAAGGCACTAATAAATATATAGTATATGCCCACTTTTCAATGTGTCAAGTGCCTTCACTTACACAGCTCCAGTTGGATGCGTTTTCGTTTTCCTCATCAGCCACTTAGGCAACTAATACATAATAGAGTTTTGTAGATTATTCTAATACCGACAGTAGTTGGATTTTCAGAGCAGTTCCAATTTTCCTTAACTTAGCCCTGTTGCATAAGAAATTAAGCCGCGTCCGCGTGTCCGGTTCTTACCTGGTTTCCTCAAAGGCATGTCTTGTACTAACAGATTTTCTAACGTTAATAAGTGGGTTTCCATTTTCTGCCTCTGTAGAATTTGACTGAAGGATGAATAGTTTTCTTCATGAATTATTCTTTTCATTATTTATTTCATTATTCATTTCATTAAGAATTGTTATTTGTATTATTCCTGTAATTCACGACTAAGATGTTATGAGAATTATGATTGAATATAAAATCTTCTCCGAATTCCAAGGAGCAGATACACGGACTGTCGGTGCCTCTACGATACTTTACGCAAAATGTGGACTGTCCCAACGAAGCAATGTCTTACTCTTCCCAGTCCTTTGAATGACTTGTGAGTTTAGCCAAGTTCTTACACAAATTTTGCGGAACAAATCCCAGAGCTCCGATAACTATCGGGACGACCTGTGCTTTTACGCCCCACATTCGGCTAATCTCAATTTCCAAACTATTGTATCTAAGAAACGTTTCTCTACCTCTTTAATTTATTATTATTATTATTATTATTATTATTATTATTATTATTATTATTCCAACGCTGTAGTCTAATAGGTTTTCAAACTGCAAAAAATGTTTCCTTTCTCACTTAATTCACCCACCATTCTGCGAGGCTTTGAAAGAAGAAATATTGCCTCGTAGTTCATAAATATTTACTTTAAATACGATAGTAATACGTTTGCTAACGATATCAACAGAACTCTAATCTTATACTGTAGTAGGGAATGTAGTAGGGAATAATCTTAAAGCAGTAGGGAATGTAGAATTTATTTAATTCACAAAGTTTAATGTGTGTGTGTGTGAACGTCTTTCAAAAATGAAGTAATAGGATTAAATGTTTCAGTATTAAAAGTCCGTCATCTCTGTGCCTCATAAATCTACATTCACGTAAGTTTCCATTTCGTTAATGTGACGCATTGTGTGATGTACGACGTTTGCAAGACGTTTCTTACGTCCGGTAAGACGACGCGCCGCCCAGAATAGGAGATGGTGATAAGCACATCCGCGGACGGTTGTACCGCGAAATCTTTACGGGGAATGTTTTGTTCGTTGACCTAATCTACTTATGTGGCCTTGATAGTGACGTCTTTTCATACTACTGCTCGAAAAAAAAATTCAACCGATGTCTTTCATGTTCTGGTCTATCAAAAAAAAAAAGTAATATTATTTGCTAGAACTTCACTATATACAGAAAGATTATGTATCGGCTCGAAGTTAGCCTCTCGGACTTCTAATGCTCGAGTTCGAGGGTCCAAACTGAGTCGCAAGTCTTTTGTATGCAATCCTTCAGGCAGGAAGTAAAGCCGACTGTCACATATTGTAGATTTGAAACATGGAAAATAAACTTAATGACGCATCTGATGTAAATTCCAAACCCGTTCATCGCCAAATTAATGCAACTAGATGGCCTAGTGGCCATAAACCTGCCCCATACTCCAGTTACTATCAGAACCAGATTAATATCTTAATGTATTGAAGACTCTTTAATTTCTGAAGGAGTCCTGAAATTAACCAAACTGTGGGCCCATATAATAATATTCTACACAGTCAAAAGAAAAATAACTATATCCATTACCATTTAGGTCGGAAGGTCTTGAGGCTGGAACATTCTAAATTGTTCCAGCTACAACCAGGCTCTGGAATTCATACATGTTAATATCTCAATTTTAGTTGAATAGAGTCTTATTACTGACCCAGATTCTTCATAAATATGAACAAGATTTACAGTAAACAAGTTATGCCATACTTTCATCTAAATCGAGGTATTAACATTTACAAATAGTGAGAAGCTTGCTGGGGCTTATCTTGTTATTGCCCCAAGCTGTTGTTTCTTATTTAAAACTTTTAAAATGTTTTTCATATTTATCCCTAAGCACACTGATCAGTCTGCATGAGCATTAATTCATCTCTGATCACTAGGTCTGTGAAAGTAATGTCACCAAATTAATGGCCGAATTGAAAATTGCTCTGTCTCCATTGGTAAATGGTGCTGCCTCCCCTCCCCCTCCATCTTCGAACTGCCACCTTCTTTTGTTTAAAATACACCTTAAAATATACTTCACACATGTTTTTCGAATTAACTCATCTAAAATTAATCACAAGGCAACATTTCTCTTGCTCTACTATGTTTCACTTGTTGGATAAAGAGTTCATTCACCACCTTGCGTAGGATGAAAATCTAATTAAGATCAGCAATGGATTAGGATTCTTAAGTACACACAATACTTGTTATAGAAATGGAGGAAGAATATAAAATTATTTATTGATTTCTTTTTAAGAAAATAAAAGATTTTTCATACTATCTCACTTACTACTACTTTCATTGATCCCTTAACATTGATTGTTGAAAAAATTAATTTTAATGCTTTTAATTTTCAATTTCTTACACATGTTATATGTTTTAAATTAATAATTTATTTATTTAATTTATGTATTTATTGTTTTGTGCCAAAACTTATAATAATATTAATACATTTTTATTATATTATTTATATGTAATAATAATAATAATAATAATAATAATAATAATAATAATAATAATAATAATAATAATAATAACTGAAGATAATCACTGAAAAGGTTAGCAAACATCTCGAAAAGAACAGCATCATGACCGAAGAGCAGAAAGGTTGCTACCGACACTCAAAAGGTTGCAAGGAACAAGTGATAATTGATTCCATAATCACTCAGCAGGCTGTGAAAGGGAACAGAAATCTCAGTGTCGCCTACATTGACTATCAAAAAGCTTTTGATTCTGTGCCGCATTCCTATCTCATAGAGATCTTACAAATGTACAAGATAGATACACTGCTAATACAGTTCCTTCAAGAAATCATGAAAAAATGGACAACAGTACTGCAACTGACAACCCCCGAGACAAAGCTAGCATCAAGAGGTATTCATATTAACCAAGGTATATTCCAAGGAGACTCTTTTAGCCCCCTCTGGTTCTGTATGGCCCTCAATCCACTGAGCCAGGTTCTTAATCAAACAAAGAATGGATTCAAAATCAAATCAGATAAAGGTTCTCATACAATAAGTCATCTACTGTACATTGATGACATAAAAATTTCTGCAAATTCTCCTAAACAATTGCACAGAATGCTGAATTTAACAACACAATTTAGTAACGACATTAGTATGTCATTTGGTCTTGAAAAGTGCAAGTCATTGCACCTTACAAAAGGGAAAGTCACCCAAACCAATGGCTTTGACACAGGGAAAGGTATCATTGAAGACCTGACAGCCGAAAACATGTATAAGTATCTGGGGTTTCAACAACTGCGTGGAATCAACCACACTCTTATTAAAGAGAAAACCTCAGTCGAAATGATTAGAAGAGTGGAGGCAGTTTTAAAAACACATCTTCATAGGCGCAATAAGGTCAAAGCGATCAACACCTTTGCCATCCCTGTTCTGGCTTACACGTTTGGAGTGGTGAAATGGTCCATGACAGAACTGGAAAGTGCTGAGAGGCAAATCAGAGTAAAGCTAACCAAGCATAGAATGCGGCATCCCAAATCAGCAATTGAAAGGGTAACTCTACCTGCATTCAAGGGAGGAATGGGAATCATGAGCATCGTCCAATTACATTGGAAACAGATTCAAGACCTGAGGGAACACTTCCATTCCAAGCAGGATAATCACATGTACGAAATATTGTGCACCGCAGATGCAAATCTAACACCACTGAAGCTCAAAAACCAAGAACTGGAAACTACCTCTCAGTCTATGGAAGAAAAACTACTATCATGGAAGCAAAAATCTTTGCACGGTTCTTACCCTCATCACCTCGAGGATACAAATGTTGACAGTATTTCTTCGCATATCTGGTTAACTTCAGGGAACTTATATGGAGAAACCACTGGATTCATGATGGTCATACAGGATAGAGTCATTAGCACACGCAATTACAGAAAATATATTTTGAAAGAAACATTGGACGATAAATGCAGATTGTGCACAATGGAAACCGAAACAATAGAGCACATAACAGGGGCATGTAAAATTCTTGCTTGCACGGAATACCTAAGACGACATTACAACTTTGCAAAGATTGTTCACAGTGCCCTGGCCGTTAAAGAACATCTTAACGTAGAAAGCGTGCCGTACTATCAATACCAACCTCCTCCAGTCTTGGAAAATGAATCCGCGAAAATGTACTGGGATAGGGAGATTAGAACAGACAAGACCATCACTGCAAACAGGCCAGATATTACAGTGCTACATAAAATCAGAAAGGATGTCACCATCATAGACATCACAGTTCCATTAGCACATAATCTCCACTCAGCATATTCCAATAAAATATCAAAATACCGAGAACTTGCGGAAGAGATCAAGAAGATTTGGAAGGTTGAAAAAGTGCATATCCGTCCCCTGACAATTTCTACCACCGGGATAGTAACAAAATCCCTCATTAAACAGCTACAGGAACTAAATATAAAGCATATACTGGCAGCAATTCAAAAAGCTATTATTCTGGACACATGTTGCATTGTGAGGAAAACTATTACTGATATGTCTGACATGTAGTATAGAAGGACGTGAGAGAAAAAACACAGATCTCGCTCGATACTTGCTCATCGGAGCCGTGCGAGTGAGCCTAGCCACAGCAACACTAGTGGCAGGTGAATGTTTCCCCCCCGCGTGGGAGAAGTGCAAAAGTCAAATAATAATAATAATAATTCTTATTTCTTTTTTGCCCCCATTCTCCTCCCCCGTATGAAAATACTGGCTATGCACATGTAACTCTGGAGAGAAATCTTTCTTCAAAATCATTAATGGGAGATATTGGAAGTTTCCATTTGGTTACCTAAAATTTAATAAAATGATGGTAATTGAACTATGACACACACTAATTTGTAATTTTTTTTTTTCCAGATGTTGGAGAAGTAGACTCGTTTGTGGGACAGAATCCTCCCTCATCATCAGTGCTACCTCCATTTTCTGCAGCTCCAATACAGAATAAACCTGGGAATTCTTCAATTCTTGCACCGGGACTGCAAAGGAGTTTCTCACCTGGTCAAAATCCTCCTGTATCATCAGATATTAAACCAATAACTTTTTTCACTAGCCAATCTAATACATCTGCAGATCCATTTTCTTTTCCTTCTTCAACTCTTCCCCAGTTATACCAACCTTCTCTGCCACACACTGCTCCTGTCACTGAGCCAGTTTCACATTCTTTCAGTGGCAGGTCCACACCTTCTAACTATGATTCTAGATCAACATCATCTGTCCCTCTCCTCTCTACAGCACAAATAGGACAGCCATTCACTGCAGCCACTGTTGCAAACACTAATTTAGTTTATTCACAAGCACCTCTGGAAATTCCAGTTTCTAATTCTTCCAATTCTTATTTCAAGCCTTTATCTCCTGTGCCTTTCACTAGTTCTCAGGGAGATTTTCTTTCCAAACCATCTCCTTTAATAACTCCTTCATCAGCTAGTAGTGTTTCTCCACCTGTGATAACTCCTCCTCCACCATCTAGTGTTCCATCTTCTGGAATAACTCCTCCTCCATCTAATGTGTTACGTCCAGTCATAACTCCTCCACCATCAAGTGTACCATTTAGTCAGCAGTCAGCATTACTTACTCCTGCTCCTGCTGTGACACCTGTACCTCTTAGTTCTGGAGTGCCTCCTGGTGAGTTGATTGTAATTTAACTCTTAATATTGTGATTTAGTGTACCGTGCACACATGTCCACTCTTGCATATTGCAAGTTGGTATGCGAGTTCAATATTTGTGTGTATTTATGTTTCTTGGAGGATGTAGTAAATATCTTCTTGTTTTTTTTGTGTTTGCAGGTTCTGGAACTAATACTTACCGATTAGGAAATCAAAGGAAATTGCAGTACGCACAACCTCCTGGCCTATCAGTTTCATCTTCTCCTTCAATTCTTCCATACTCTCCCCCTACCATCAGTGCCTCTCCATCCACACCATTTTCTTCTACGTTTACAAATTCACCTCCTGTTCCAGAGCCGTTAACAGAATTTTCCGGGACTTCCTTCACATCACCTCCTTTTGTACCAACCCCTCTCGAAGAACTTCAGCCACTTCCATTAATCTCAACCCTTTCCACGCCATCTTCTACCTCCTCATTTCACTTTCCTACTCAGAATTCTTATGTTTCACCATCGACAGCAGGTAATTTAACAACCTCATTTTCATCACCACCTATTCCTACAACTTCCCAGCACTCTATTCCTTCAGTTGCTTCTTATTTCCCTTCACCAATTGTTGCTGCTGCCAACGCAATGGCAGCAACCGTTGCAGCTGCAAATGGAGCATCTCAGTTTCAAACCCCTTCCCAAACTCCTACTGATGCATCAGTTATCCCTGCATCTTTCAACAATTTGGTAAGTGATTTTTTAATATATTAATAATTAGATAAATATATAAATAAATAATACCTCAGTTTATTAACTTTCTAATTGTTAAAACCTATTAGGGTAAGGGAGCTTTTTAAAAACCATTTCATTTTTGTTAAAATTAATTCAGTTAAGTATTCTTTTATGAAGTTTTATCCAAGTATTAAATATTGCTTTAAAAATACAGTACAGGATTTTCTTCATTTTCTTCACTTTGCATTTCAAAACTGAAAACAACATCTAAAACCTGTGTAATGTTAACATCTCTAATTAATTTTTCAGAGTATTGGTCAACCTACATACAGGCCAGTATATCATCATTGGTTTCTGAAAAAGGAAATTGAAAGTAAAGTGCTATGGCAACCTTTTTCAATGGCTGATTCCTTAGCTTTAGAAGCAGCTTTTACTTCAAGTAAGTTCAGTTTCTATTATCAAATTTGTTAATTTCATTTATTTGTATGTTAAAATATTTTTTGTATGTGTATTTTTAGCGGATATTTCTCCTGATACTGTTGTTGCTACCGATGGAGGTCGTTATGATGTAAATATTCTACGTCGACAAAGAACTGCTGTGTATTGGGAAGAGAATCCATCAGAAGTTCGTCGTTGCTCATGGTTCTACAAAGGTGCAATTGATAGCCGTTATGTGCCCTATGAAGAAAGTGTTGCTACTAAACTTGAAGAAGAGTTTAAAATTGCTATGACAAAAAACGAGTGGCATCGACGTGTTGAATTGGCACATGGCGAAACTGTTGTGTTTCATGGTCCTAATGTGATGGTTCATTTTCCACAAGCAGCATCACCAGATGCTTGGGGGAACACCCCGGTAAGTTGAAACATTTTTAAAATGTTGTTTGTTGCAGAATGTTTTTGAAAAGAGCAAGTAACCTGTATATGGAATATTATAGAGTCAGAATTGTATGTGGACATATTATCGATGCATAAGCATTTCATGATGTTTTACTTCAGAATTTTGTATTTGATTTTCTGCATTTTGTTAAAGTGTATAAGTGGACCTTTGCTAACTCTCGCTATCATCATTTCATCTTCCATACCCCCAGGACTAACAACCCTGGAGGATAAAAATAGGATTTAGCTTAATGCTGATCCCCCCATGATGAATTGCTTGCTCAGCATGCCTGCGTGGTCAGAAGTGGCCTGTTTGTGCCCCCCCCCCTCCCCCCAATCCATTAATTTCAAAATAATGCAAAAAACAGTGTGCTCAACTTTAAATACTATTCTCTAAACATTATGTGTTAGTGTTGGACCATAATAATTATATTGTAAACTACATTGTACAAATATTGAACTACAAATAAAAATGCAAAAACTTCTATGTACCCTGTTGATTTGCTGGACTCGCTTAGTTCAATAGATTCATTGCACCAATAGTCAGTATCACTGGGACTTGTTTTATTGCATTTTTATTTTGCTGCACTATTTTTCTACTTTTTTCAGTATGATATTATTTTTGATTCTCTAAGAATTTCTGCTTTTCTATGTTCACTTCCTTATACCTTGTCAGCAGGTTCCCACGCGTCCTCGTGTTGTTAAACGTGGTGTTGATGAGTTTGATATTGAGGAAGGAGAACCTCCTGTAGTTGACCATTTGTTGTTTTTGGTACATGGTGTAGGTTCTGCATGTGACCTTAAATTTCGCACTGTTGAAGAAGTTGGTAAGAATAAGTTGTTTTTTTTAACTTAGTCAAGAAATTATTTATTTATGATGTTGATTTTGAATTTGAAAATATTTTTAGTAGAGGAGATATTTTTTCTTTAATGATTCAGCAGTAGATAAAGCAATTGTTTAATTTCTCTTTATCAAATGGCATGTTTGGTGATTTTATGTATTAATCGTGAATTATTGTTCTTACAGTGGATGATTTCCGAAGTTTGTCACTTCAGTTAGTCCAGTCTCATTTCCGAACTTCTGTTGAACAAGGAAAAGTTAATAGGATTGAAGTGCTCCCAGTATCTTGGCATTCAACTCTACATGGTGAAGACACAGGAATTGATCAAAAACTGAAATGTATTACATTGCCAAGCATACCAAAATTAAGGCATTTTACTAATGACACTTTACTTGACATTCTATTCTATACAAGTTCAGTTTTTTGTCAGGTTAGAAAATATAATTTTATCTTGTGTAGTGATACGAAGTAAACCTTTTATCTTACGTTCAATAATACTCTTTGTAGACCATCATACATACTGTGGGCAAGGAAATCAATCGTCTATATGAATTGTTTAGAAACAGACATCCAAACTTTCAAGGTGGAATATCTGTGGGTGGTCACAGTCTGGGATCACTCATTCTCTTTGATCTCCTATGCCATCAAAAAGATCCACAAACACCAACCACAGAAAAAGAATCAAAGTTACAATCAATTCCTAGTGAAGATTCAACTGATCCTGTTACTTCGGTATGAATATCAAATACTTAAATTTGTGATGTACGTAAGTTTGAAGAATAATTATTTGAATTATTTTTGTCTGCTCTGGGAATCTGTCTAATTCATCTTTAAACTTGTCAATTCTCAAAGGAATACAGTTTCAGTATATGAATAAAAAAGATATTGTGTGTTCACTATAAAAGATTATATTAAAACTCTCCATTTCAGGATGAAGTTACTGTGAAGGACTCTAATACACTTAGTGCTCAAAAAGTGCCCCCTCATCTGCGGAGATTGAGTCATCGAGTCAGTTACGTGATGGGAAATGCTGGCACAGGACAACCATTCATTACGTACCCACAACTTAACTTCCATCCAAAAGCCTTTTTTGCTATGGGCTCTCCTATTGGTGAGTGAGGAAAAAATTAAAAAGTGTTTTGAAGTTATGCATAGTAAAAACTTTGCCTTGTAAAAATATCTTTATTTTATTTGCAGGTATGTTTGTAACAGTGAGAGGAATTGATGCCTTGGGTGAAGACTTCAAGTTACCAACATGTCCAGGATTCTTTAATATCTTTCATCCGTTTGATCCTGTTGCCTATCGCATTGAAACTTTAATTAATCCTGATTTATGCAATCTAAAACCTGTAATGATTCCTCACCACAAGGGTAGAAAAAGAATGCACTTAGGTAATTGTTGTGCCAAGTTTTGTTATTTTTTAATATGTCGTCTTACTTCTTCTGAAACCATACTATTACATCCTTTCTTTTTACTAGAACTGAAAGAAACTATGGCCAGAGTTGGAGCTGATTTAAAACAGAAATTTTTGGACTCCGTTCGAAGTACTTGGAATACTGTGTACCAGCTAGCTATGTTTCATAGGTCTGATGCAAATGCTTTGGAGCAAGAAGTGGATAAGGTATGCAAGTCAAGGACTAGAACGAAGTTGCAAATTATAAGTTGTGAGAAAACTTTGTGACGTACAATTGCACGTTTCAGGTAATAGAAGAGCAGTTACAGCATCAAGAAACAGAGAGTTCTCATTCAGAGGAACCCGATCCTGATGTGGCTGTAGGACAACTTAACAGTGGTAGGCGGGTTGACTATGTTCTTCAAGAAGCACCCTTGGAGAGTTTCAATGAGTATCTGTTTGCCCTTGGAAGCCATGTTTGCTATTGGTGAGCTCAGCTTTAAGACATAAAATAAATGACTTTTCATTATAATGATAGTCATTATCATCATCATCATCATCATGATCATCCTCATATTTACAATGCTATTTAATAATTTTCAGGGAATCCGAAGACACAATGTTGATGATATTGAAAGAAGTGTACAATGCAATGGGTATTTCCGCTGACAGTAATGTTCATCCAATGAATGCTACATACGAGAGACGTCATTCTGGTTCAGCCCCAACTCCAGATTTACCCTCTTATCAGGACAGTTTGTTTGCTACTCCAAGTTCCAGTATATCACAGTTTGTGGGTGAAAATACTGATAACAGGCTTGACCAACAGACTGCTCTTGGAAGTTCAGAAAGCAGTGGTAAGGTCTCCCCATCTACCCCCCAAACATTGAATCAGTCATTGGGAGCTGGTTCTTCTAACCGGCCCACAACATTGGGGATGGACCCAACAGCACCACCTTCTGAAAACAAAAATTTGGGGCCACCTCCCATATCTGGCTTTATGAGAAAGTAATCTGTGATTAATGAAGTTATTTAAAATGTAAAGAAATATTTTGAGTGTTTAAATATTTTTAACTATCAATGCTGTAATATTGTACATAAATTAATGGAAATTGAGGATGCTTCTTAGAGTTACTATTTCTTGTTATTGTTTTTGTTTCTTATTAGTAATTTATATTTTGTTTTGAAGCACAGTTTTCAAGAAGGCAGTATTAAATAAGTTAATATTAAATGGATGCTGGTAATATTTATAAAAAGTGTACATGGTTGTTGTGATGAATCCCATGAAATTGTCTGGGAATATTTTAATAGAGCCATACTGTGTATGGGTGTGTACTTACCATAAGCTGTATATTTTCACTTTTTTAATTCTTGGAACTCTGTTACAAAAGAAATAATTGTTTTCTTAACTGAGGTTGTACAAGCTTTCTGTGTATAAAGTATCTATTGTAACTAAAAACTTGTGTTTTCTTTCTTCTAAAATATGAAAAGTATAGTTTGAGAATTGTAAGTTTTCTGAAAAAGAGAGGGGACCAATATATATAAAAAAATTCGTAATTTTAAGTAAACATTATGGATTGTCCTGTTTGTCAGCTATTGTAAAGAACTGGCAAACTTTAATTTAATGTATAACTATTAATATGTTATGAGTGTTATTATTGTAGAGACCAAAAGTTAAAAATCAAGTTGGAGCATAGCGGATCTGAGATTTTTAATTTGGATGAGGCAGTAATAACACTATAACATTCCATGGTATGTTCTGTATTTTATCGGTCACCATAAATTATCACGATTTATGTGAAAATTTATGACATTACTGCAATAGTAAACAAATAAATTATGTTACTGCGGCACGTTAGTATGATATTGTGGTGTGAAGTTGCGATATATCTATTTAAACAATACTTGTATTCTGTAGTTTGAGAAAGATGGATGCAAATAATTCTCCTGAACCTAAACATACCTAAAGAAATGCTGTTTGGTGAGGAAATTGGCTTGACTGGAGTGTTGACTTCCAGTGGCGACACTTTCACATCATCAGTAAATATGTTTACCGGAGGAGGGTTTCATTTGGTGGAATGCCAGGAAAATGACGTTAATTTAGCAAATATACATTGTTCTACTTGTACTATTCATAATAACACAATTAACAATAATTATCCCCTAAACTAATGGGAGTTAGTACTTTTATTCTGAATTGTTTGAATCTGATTTGTTTTTTCTTAACAGACATTTGATTTGCAATGAATCGATGGTTGTTTATTTACATTGCTAAGGATTTTAAATTTTGTAGCATACAGGTAGGTACATGTGCACTCAACAAACCTGTAGTGTTGCATGTTAACAAGGGTTAAAGACGCATGTAACCGATAAAATAATTTGCAGAGGTGTATGTTAGCATGTGTTTGTATTTACTCGTAATCCCTTTTATTCATTTATTCCCTCTTTAGTCTTTATTCAATTGCCTTAACAGTTTGGTATCCCTTTTGTTTACTTCATATCTGTGATGCCTCATTGCATTTCTTTCATGTATCATTCTCCATTGCTCATATTCTGAACAAAATTAATAATTATTATTTTTTTCTTTCCATGTGAATATTGAAAAAATCTCAGGATACCACGTTGATGTTTTGCAATTTTAATAAAAACTAGGAAGTGCTGGTTTGAATTCATCACACGTTTTTAGTTTAACCGATAATTTGTAGTGTATTGACAATATTATATTCCTTGCTCAATATTGTGTAAAAAGAGTAAGGAAGGATAAAAGACGTTAAAACGATTCCACACAATTTTCGTTTTTTAGACTCCTCTTGAAGGTCAGCGTTACGCTGCGAAAAAAAGAGTGGGTCATCGTAGCTTTCGCGTTTGCCAGACAGATGTTCCGTTCATTGTCAATGCCGGGAGGAAACCAGGTATTTATATAGTGCCTCTCAGTCCCACATTCACCCTTCTCCCACACCTTTTCTCTCGCGCCTCTGAAACGTTTTACAGCCGGACGATGCGCTTTTAAGCCGCGTGTGGCGCTGTGAGAATCGGGTCTGGGGACGAGATGTTCTTTTAATTGGGTGCGCTTCTCCCACCTGCGAGAGCGATCCGTTTCGCATCTTGTTCTGTGGGAAACAGACGGGCAGCGCGGCGTGGTAACGGCGCGTAAGCGGTTTCTGGAGACCTGGCAGGCAGGGATGGGCGAGCGGGCGAAAGGCAATCTAAAGCTAACGGCGCAGCGCCCCAAAATCAAACTAAACAAACCAAAATAATAGGCCCAATGGGGCCTATATTTGTAGATAAATACAATAATATTTAGTCCTAGCCATGGAGCTAGACAGTGGTGGTTTTGGTTGTTTTTAATGTGTGTTCGCCCAGATGCCCTGGTGCCAAATTATGATTGTATATGAACAAATATTTACAAGTGAACCTTAGCAAGGTGGGTCATTACATCTGATTAATAATGAAGTGTAGTGTTGTGTAGTTTTTAGTTATGTTATGTGTATTCAAACATGGTGTTGAAAGTAATGTACTATATGTGGTCCACAGCCCTGATGAGGGAAGAATAAGACTTCCGAAACGTTGGCGAACTAAAAAACTTTTTATTTATGACCAAATACCATAAACATTTCTCATAAAACCAAAATAACTTTCACATTTTTCTAAATGTTTTTTTGTTTTCGTGTATATGAGCCCATAGATGCTAATCTTTCTCTTTGTACTATCCCGATTTTTGGAAAATATGGGATCGAACTATTTTTTCCCCCTAGAGACTAAAATTAGCCGTTAATTTTTGTTAGGGTTTTGTATTTTTTCTGAGGTTTTTGAATTTTCTTGTGCTCTTCACGTACATTGCCTGTTTCTCTTTTCACAACCCTGATTTCTTTTACTTTTCATTATACGTACGTATATTTGAAAATATGCGATGGAACAATTTTTTTTTTTCCTGGAGCCTAAAATTTGCTTTTAATTTTGGGTAGAGTTTTATCTTTTTTCTACGGTTTTCACGTTTTCTTGAATACTGGCCCTCAAGAAAGTATGCTACTCGTTTCTCTTTGTACAGCCCTGATTTTCAGAAAACATTGGCTGGAACAGGTTTTTTTTCCTTGACTCTTTTGGACGCATTTTCGTTGCTTGCAATTATGGGAAGTTGTATTTTCTAGGTGGGTGCTGCTTAGTTTGCACTAATGCTTGCAGCGCCCACGATTTTGGATAAATCCACTACAGCCTAGCGGTTAATTTTGGTTTGGTGGAGTTGGTTTTTGGGCGCTGTTAGCTTTAGACGTCTGGGGCGAACGGACACGGACGAGCGGGTGGCCCAGGTGACGCCGGGCCGGGCCGGGCCGAGATGGGCCGAGATGGGCACGCGAGCGAGGTGGGGGCGGAAAGGAGCCGGGTCAGGTTAACGCTAGGGCCGAATGAGAGCGTGGCGGCGGGCGCAGCCTCCGTGAGGGGGACGCCAGTCCACGCTGGAGAGCGAGCGGTGCCGGTCGCCTCCTCGTCACACACCCGCTCGCCACTTGCCTCCACGTTTGTGTGTGTGTGTGTGCGTGCGTGTCACCCGCCCCCGCGCCGGGGACCATGTGATTCAGTGAACGTTGCCGTGTGTCCTCTTCGACTCCCTGCGGGCACCGTGTCTTCAAGGCGGTGCCGGCTTGGGGGTGGCGAATGATGGTGTATTCTCTGACAGGAATAACGAGAATATTTGTGTGAGTATAACGCATTGGTACAGCCTGACGACCTTCAATTGCAAAATGATGTATTAACTGGTTGTGGTTGAAGAATTTCGAAATGTCAGGAAACTGCATTTTTAGTTTTCTTTCATTATTTTATATAATTTCGTTCAGGACTTCTTGAAGCAACAGTTTTTTTTGTAATTTTGGAAGAACTTTTTCTAAGAAAATTATTTTCCCATTCTCCCAAAATATACTGCGGACCTATGTATACTTACATATGGAAACAATGAAGCTTGAAAATGAATTGCAACTTTTTATATATTTAAATAAATGTTTTTCATTTGTATATTTAGAAGACAAAAATAGTCGGGGCTAGTATATAGGATGAACTTCACGTCAAGCAATTTGGAGTTTTGTAGTTATCAGCTTCGTTTCAAGTAATTTGGGTCGGTCTTATTTAAAGTGTTTTTCGGTTTTACTTTTTTTCTGTTAAGAAAGCAAATGGACTAAACTGTGCAATCTTCTATCTACACAAAGATTCAGTTGTCAGTAGCGATAAATAATAATTGATGATTAAAATGATTCATAATGCTCAGTCCGAGGGAACTTACCAGTTAGTCCTCAGGTGGTTCGTGAAGGAAATTGTTCCCTGATGGGTGCATATTCTCGAAATTGGTGGACGTCTTGATGTCGAGAAACATTTAAAAAGTCCCAAAATATATGCCAAATAAACAAATTCACATTAAACTGCAAATGCTTACAACTTTATCGTGAAATCTTTTTTCTTCATTCCCTTGAACTCGTGTATTTAATATGGGGCAAACCGGAGAACAAAATTTTCGCTATCGTTAATGTTTCCTTCGAGAAAAATTTCAACGAGCTTGAAATTAAGTTAACTTTTCCCTGTCACTGTTACCTGTGACTCAAATCATCAAACTTCTCTTTTGGTAACTATAGGTAATATCTATTGGCGCAGTTGCAGTGGGGAGGTGCTCCGTCCTGTGAAAAGTATTCTAGGTGTGAAAACAATTGAAAATATGGATTTTAAATTCAATAATTTTATTTTATTTACATAATACATTATTAATTTTAACGGTTTAATTTTATAAATTGATTAAAGATATTCTCTAATTTTTTGAAGTTATTTTCATAGATTTCGTGTTATTGAGATTTTCATGATAGCTACTTTTTTATAAACGAAATTTTGATCATCAATTTTATTGGCAGGTGCGTACTTTTCAACTTCGTCATTGTCGTGTTATAGATATGTTTGCGGCCTTAAAATGACGAAAAATATTCACGTAGACGGGTAAAATATTGCACACTATTAAATTCTGTTTTAAGCAATTAAATTGATTTGTCCTAATATAACACTTAAATTATGGAACGAAACAAAAACTGTCTAATCCGTTCAACATCACAAATGTAATGCATGAACACATTTTGAATTTTAATAAAAAAGGTTATTGTATAATAGACGGTATAATAATCGGTTATTGTATAATAGACATTTTCATTGATTGAAGAAGCAGAGAGCAATACAATCAATTTTACCTTGAGTGACATCAACTCCAGTTACCCCACTGTTACATTGATTTAGCTTTTCGGTCGATGTTAATTTTTCAGAGCCCTAAAAAGCTTTCAGCTCAAGAATCTCTATCTTTTCCATTTTATTCACCCAAGAAAGGTGAAGGCTTTGTAGTATTTTAAAGACACCATCGCTACAAAACCCCGCTTATTTGCTATTGATGGATGGATAATATTTCCCCAGGGGGACATCAAACAGATTTAGAACGAAAAAATGGTTTATAAGAAACAATCAAATATTACACGAACTCGGTATTCTGTCTCTAAAATCCTGGATCCTTCATCTCTCAGATAAATTTTATACTTCCCTTATTTCTTCTCCTGCTTATACATCTTTTCAACTTGGAAAAACAGCTAATCCTTTCCCGCGAATCAAATCACGCTATTCAAAAGACCGTTTACATACTCCATAGTTAACTTATTTCATGTAACTATTATTTATTGTAAAAAAAATTAAATGTATTTTGTACTATTTATAACCACAGTTTATTTCTAAGATCATTGTGTGTTCAAAATCAGTAATACCTATACATATCAGTAACATGTTAGAGGTTACTTTTGAAGTTTCTCCTCAAATTGTAATATGTTAATGTAAAAATTCACACACTTGAAAGACAAATTTTTATCGAACAAGTATAAATATATTAAAAAAAAAGAACGAAAAATATAGAATTCTGTAGAATATGCTGAGAAGAATTCAACATGCGCAAATAAAATCCGCACCATTCGTCACGTGGCAACTCACGTTTTTACAGTATCCGGGAGCCGTGCGTCCTAAGCACTTGAAACCCATTTTTTCGGGCCTTTTGGGGGTCCCATACAAAATGAGACTTTTTGTATCTTCTGGACATCTTGGAGGTTTACCTGCCCTAGATGCACCTGTGATAAGAAGCGTGAAGAATTTCGAAAGCTATATGGAATTCAATTGGCTGTTTTATCCTTTCTGCCTCTTAATTATACGGGTAATTTGTTAACAAACGCATAAAAATGTTGTATTTTTCCTTCATGCACAGTATCCTATTTATATAATACGCTAATAAGAATAGAATATGGTTTTTGACCATTTATAAGAAACTATTGACACAAAACTGTGAATGTGATACTTCTGGAAAGAGAATAACTCACCATTCCGTATTCCGACAGATTAAAGATGAAACAATTGAAGTTTGTAGATTATGTCATAAAAGCAAATTGCTATAACGCGGTATTATCGCGCATGGCTCAGAAACAATGTATCCTGTGCCACTAAATTCAGGATTTTGGGTTCCAACGGAACTCAAGTTTTGTGGGAACAATTGGGGCCAGAATAATGTTTCTTAATCAGAATACTACAAAATAAGATCTTTTTAAACATTCTATTATATTTTTAGAGATTTAGTAGTTCTTTTGGATGCTCTTTCTTCTTGGTAGGGATAGTCAGAATAGTGCAGAAACATGAAATCCACGTAAAATCAAATTGAAGAAAAAAGACAAATATTATTTCACAATAAAATCAAAGGGACTGTTTGATTTTCTGTGCAATTGATCTCAATGCTTATCAACATTAGAGTGGTTCCTCTCGCTCTGTTAGACCTGTAATGGGATGGCCGTAGTTGGATTCTATGTGAAGTAATTTTCACTTTTAAAACATATTTACAATGAGGGAGTTTTCGCACGGATCCTGCTTGTCAGATCTATTTGATGTAACGTATTGTTCAGATCCTCGCCGATCGAAATTGAAAGTTCCAGTAAGAAGAAAATTTCCAATTAAAAAATAAAAAGTGTGGAATATTATCAGGTTCCTACCAGGGCAGATGTATTTTTTGTCGGAAATGTAGAAAAGGTAAAATGCATGGAAGCTAATAATTGTCCATACTGGAGATTAGTATACATCAGAAAAAATAATGGATAGCTTTCTCTGCTTTACATGAATGACGAAATATTGCAATAAGCCTTATGTTCTCAAGTGAAAACTTTCAAAATGAACTACTAAGAATATGTTACTGTAATCGGATGTTCACGATCAGGACTTGAGTGCAAATTAAAATTGTGTATTTAGTGGAGATTAATATATATCAGAAAAATAAACGTATAACTTACTCTTCTTTATATGAATGACGAAATATTGTAATAAGCCTTATGTTCCAAATTGAAAAATGTCATAAACTAATAAGAATATATTAATCTAATCTGATGTTCACGATCAGGACTTGAGTGCAAATTAACAATGTATAAAAGTGGTGACCAGTTACTAGATGTTGGGAGCCACGATGTTGATGGAAGAGTTTGAAAAAAAGCCACACATATTAAACACATTTTTCAGTGGAAATTATTACAGAAAATGCTGAATAACAAGACTTATATTTATATAAAAAAACGATACATTCATTCACTATTACTGAAACACCGCAAACAATTTAAATTCCAAAAACTTTTAATGAATTTTATTGAGATTTCCGTGTACTTTTTCGACGCTAAAATTTGGCCGCCAACTGCTTGAAATCGCTTGAAACTATTCGAATCCTGTCGACAACTATAACTACAGCAGACAGCTCACGCTCCGCAGCCTCTGCTTTGCGACTCCAGTACATCATTTTAGATTAAGCCTCAGAATTTTGTAGAGCTACATAAGAATGGAAGAGGCAGAGGCAGTGAAGAGGCGGATGATATATAAGATCTGTCTGTTAAAATGTGTTATCGCGATGATCCGAATCGCGATGATAAACAGGTGTTAGATAATCTCGCTCTTTTATAGCATGAGTAGCATTCTACGTACTTGAGAATTTTCTTAAAAAAGGAAAGTTCCCCTTCCTAGGATCTAAAAGAATCTGTCTCTGTATAATCTACAAGAAGAAAGCTTAACAAGGTTTGATATAAGTAACTAGATATAATGCTTGCCATCTTATGATTCTCGTGCCGGTCCTTTTAATGGAAGAAACAAGATTTTTTGAAACTATATCTCGGAAGTTTAGACATTATTTTTACTAATATAGGCAGGCAAAAATGGCTCCTGGCAAAAGTGGAAGAGCAATGAAGGATGTAATCAATAAATAAATCGCATTTAAAAGGAAGTATATAAAATTAATAATTAAAATTATTCCCATTTTTATTCTAACTCTAAAACTGGCATTAACACTTACGGAAAGAAACTATCTTTTCTTTGTAATTTTCATTCACATGACCACCCGATATAATGACTACGAATTTGTTTTACTCGTGATGAAGTCTCTTCGACATGCTATTGTGGACTCCCTTTTGAATCGTGAAATGGCATCAGTGAAAATGGAATTATAATTTTCATTCTTTGCATTTGTGTAATCGCCAACACTGAGAAGAATATATCATATACAGAGAGCTCTGCCCTCAAATGGATCGGAGGTCATTCTCAAAATTAGGATGGAAATCCTCTTGAGCGAACAAAGCCTGTCGATATCAATGAAAATAATCAAAAATTCTGACTGGTATCATTTTTGTTTTTCATTTTGTTTTTTTAACACTATCTGGCCCTGGACACTAAACTTCTACAGAAATACAAAACACAACCGTACCTTGATGATGTTCAGGGTTGCAGGTATGTATCAAAGTTAATGGAGATCTGTGCCAGGAGGAAAAAAAGCAAAATTTTGACGATAAAGGCAAAATACCAAAAATAGGCATCAGAAGCTAAAACAGGCAAGAAAGGTAAAATTAAAATTTTACTAAAACAACTCCAGAAGTGGAATTAAGTGGTTCCTATAGTTAAAAGTCAATCGTCAAACAACCTTAACAATAATATAATAAGGCATTTTGGTAAACTTCCGGACTCTGTTAACAACAAACTTAACGTAAATTTCCGTTTAACAACTAGACGCCTACAGCTTCATCCTGAAACGTTACAGAGTAGTTCAGTAGGCCGATAAAACGTAAAACAAGTAGTCAGCAGCCGACATTGGTAGAATCTTTTCCTCGCTTTTTTGCCGCCCTCATCTGGGTTGTCCCAATTCGAAGGCATCAAATCCAAACCATCAATCACTTCACAAAAATCAGAACCCATACTTTTGAGGTAACATTATCTCAAAGAAATCAATAAGATTGATTTTGTTTATTATTATTATTATTATTATTATTATTATTGTTATTGTTATTATTGAGTATTAATTATTTCTAACACATTGAAAATTGAATAGACCTGCTCAAATTTTGAAAATAATACATTTTATTTAATAATATAATTCTATATGCACTCGTAATAAATTACGCTAAAATGAAATAACCCGCGGAAACGAAAATGCATGCAACATCTTTGACGCTCCAGTACCAACTAACGCAGTCGCGTCTCTGAGAGAATCTTGGCGTCTCCCTGATAAGAAACCAGGAGGACGAGGAGGTACTTACTGCAGTGGGAGCGCCTGGCACGCTCATTTCTGCTGTTTGTTCTCGGAGTAACATTTGAAAGTAACATTTGAATTTTAACTGAATTTCTAAGGAATGGCAACATATATAATTGATGCCTTTTCTTGGTTTCGAATTTGTAAAAACTACATGCTCAGATACATAACACACAAACAAGAGTGAATTGACACGGAGAGCGAGCCACCTTGCATGCACGTCAAGGAGACACGACAGGGGTCTCTTTGGAAAGGCACTGGCGTCGCGATAAACTCAGCGAAAATGCAGACCATGTGTGCGGGTGACAGGAGACCGTAAGAGGTCTCGCACATCTCTCGCGAGCTTCTGCCACCCGGGCAGAGTGCTGCGTGAGCAGCATGGATTCTCTGTTTCCTTCTTCCTTGCGTGCGCGACGTAGGGAGGAGCAAAGTAAATCAATACTGTCTGGAGAAGAGAATAAATAAATAAATAATATTTCTCTGCGATATTACTGATAAATTCTGAAGAGCAGAAAGACAATTCCGTACTTTTCATTTTCATACACATAATGAAAACATGAACTTTATTAGCTTAACTCTCAAGACGTACTAGATACTAGAATACTTCTTTTTCTCATTAAATGGTCTACTTTCATTTTTTTCTTTTCAGAATTGCTGTCATTTTAGCAAGACCGACGAAGGAAGATTTCGAAATAAAAGACAAGATCCCAGGCCGTTTGTGCCGTACGTCGACTTCCGCAGCAAAGAGAATGTTACACGTGCACGTGAGTAAACTGATTATAAGATAAGCGTAGAAGACATGCTCTCTTTCTTTGACTGCATTGTATACAAGAAGGTATCTGTGTGGTTCGTTTTCGGCTGACCTGCTTTATGATTTATGAACAGATAGTTATTCTGAAAGTTATGCGAGCATAGTAGACGTGCGACCAGAAGGGGGGGGGCAGGGTGGACCAATGCCCCTCTGGAAATTCTGAAAGGGGGCCCCGTAGCCTTACAAAAAAAAATCAACAACATTTTTTTCCCGTAAATATGTTCAATAATTGATTTTCCTCTTTTTATCCCGACAATTTGGGGAAATGTAAAATGTTAATTAGGGAAGAGAGAAATCACCTGGCAACCCTGTAAATGGTTCAGCATAAAATCATATTTATTAATTGTATAGATGAAGTTTTAATTTCATTATCCTTGTATGTTTTATTTATTTGTTTGAAAAGGTAGTATGTAAGTAAAAGTGTTTAATGGAAAAGGGGCCCAGAAATGTAGTTGTCCCCTCTTGTTTTATGCTGAGTACACCTATGTATGAAAGAGTGCACGGGCGTCCCTAGCCAGGAGGAGGGGTACTTCCTCAAAATATTTTCGAGGTCTTCCAGTAGTTTTCTTCTAATTTAGTATTTTAATACTATCGCAGTATTCAGGAGACTAGACTATTATCTTGGTTTGCTCTGGGGGCACACGTATGATGATGCTGCTAATGATTTATGCAGTGACCGAATAACCCATGGTGGAAAGAGAGGTTGAAAGAAAGGTTTCTTTCCACCTGCGTCCATTCGTCCTACCATCCGCAACTCACGGTTAGACCATTTTTGTTTTACCAATTGAGACAAATGAGGTGTCATTGAACGGGTTTCAATCTCCTACTGGGGAACGGATAATTGTTTTGCTGATCCATTCACAAAGTTCTAAGAAATTTCTCTAAAACTGTTTTTTTTCTTAAGCAAGTTAAACGCCTTTTGAGTGACATACACCTCTGAAGAGAGGTGTTCAATATCTCATTCGATTTCTCTCGACAAGACAAATCGATTGACAATATTCTTAGCCGGCTACTTCTAAAATATTCTGGAAGAATTATTCTGGAAGCAAACCACGTGTTTTTGATGGTTTCAATGCTGGGAACTATTGTACTACTATCCGGCATTTACATAAATCGTTATGACTTAATTCATCATATTGAAGATAATTAATCGTAATTTGGAAATGAAACAAGAAATTAAAAATTTTAATGGATACTTTTTAATGAAATATTCTGTGTCCAAAAATGGACGAGCCGGGCAAATGTAATAGCTAAATAATTTATTTTATTATGAACTAGCAAGGTATAAATAAAACTTCAACATGAAAATATCCAACAGAAGCTCCACGCCAATCAACAGCACTTAAATGGAATGCAAACGCTTATTAAAACCAGGAAAAACAAGAAACCATTTGCATTATTTGTACATTTGTATTGTAGTGCGTATTGTGTGAATCTGGTGAAAAAGGATAGTTGCATTATTTCTGTCATTTTCATGGAAATGAGCAGCCTAAAACAAGAAGGGGGAGGGGAGCAACTACATTTCTAGGCCTCTATGGACCACCTTTTCAATCAAATGCTTTTATTGATGAGACATATTTTATTAGGAAGAAAATAATAACTTTAGTGATACAATTAACAAATACAACTGATTTTATGTTCAACCATTTACAGAACTGTCAGATGATCTGAAGAATCTCTTCTTCGAAAGTCATTTATAAATTTCCTAAATTGTCAGCTTAAAAAGGGGGAAATAAGGAATTTATCATATTTACTGATATAAAATCTTTAAGACGGTAACACGGCTGGAGAGAGTTCTTCTTATGTTTTGGCCAGAGGACCAAAAAGTCGCCGATTTTCAGCGCCTAAAAAAATTGTTTAAAATTAATTAAAGATAACACGTGCAATGCATTGTGCATTTTGTAGATAATTTTGTCCACACTAGTTTTGTACACGAAGGTAATTTTGATAAGGCGCATAGTTGTCACGATACATGCGAAAAATTGAAGAAACAAAGTGCGAAATGTTTAGTTCTTTTTGCAATTTTCTTTATGAAGCCGTCTTTTTTCGAGATGAAAAATTTCAAATTCGAATTCAGCAATCCAGAATACATACGGATCCGATGAGAAAAACTTTTGGAAATTTTTCCTGCATCGGGCCTTTTTGAGTTCCAGGTGACTGATACTCGAAGTGGCTCTTAGCCATGGCATACCCGTTACTTGCGACGCGACGGTTCGAATCTTCTGAACCCGCGCGTAGCTACTGTATGGCAGTGGTGAAGGCGGAGGGAGAGATGGCAGAGGCCGGTGTAAAGCTCGCAGTGGTTGGTAAACAAGGGACCAAGAACAGAACGGTTTAAGCGGTGTTGCCATATGATAGATACTTAAAGGGAAGTGAAGCAAAATGCTCAAGGAATTCATCAGTTTCTAGAGAATGTTCAACGAACCTATAACGTAATGGCTTATGAAGTGTTGAACATTTGCTAATTTCATTCAAACACTATAAAATATTTCCCTCATTGTAACAGGAAAACTCAGTGTTACGGAAAAAAATAAAAAAATAGTTTTCATGTTTTAATTAAGCCTAAAACTTCCAACAAAGATCACCTAATAAAGTTATTGAGGCAGAAAAAAGTTTCACTTTGTAGGTCAATGTTATTTGCTCACTATCTAACGTGAGAACAAAGATACCTCAACATATTTGATAATCTCAGATCATTCTAATAACATGAATAGTCAGATAACCAGACATTTCTTGTTAAGGTTTACGATTTTATAAAATTTACATTGTATTCATAAATACATATGAGTCCATTAAGCAGCAATCTGAAGGTTGTTAACTAATCTGATTAAACACAACACAAATGTAGAGAATGACTAGTGACTTTTAGTGATGTAGAGAATTATTATGACTTACGTGAGAGAAAAACTGGCGTAACAGCTAATTCACCGGGGCCAATGATAATTCATAATGTATAAGAAAAGCAGGTGAACGGAAGAGAATATAAAACATAGATTCTGGCTACACCACGTGTTAGAAGATTTTTTTTCTAAATTTAGCAACAGGATTTATCCACTTTTGCGTTACCAGAGCCCGGCAGTAAGGTTTTTTTCTGGCGAAAATTCGCCGTTTTCCGGTGCACAATTACATCACTTTCTCTTCTTACGAGTAAGCCGAGAAAGTAAAAGACGAACTCGAGAAGCAAAGTAGATTTTAACTAACAGTGCTGTTTGCGTTAGGGATACGACATAGATGTCTATGTTTTCAAAACATCGATGTTTCTATAAAAATATCAATATTTTAACTTCGATGTATTGAAGCCGATGTTTTTTGAACATCGATGTTTTGTGATCGATGTCTTTTTCGTTTTCGATGTTTTCTTTGTGGATCAAAAATTCCCATAACCACAGTCGAGTTAAAGTTAAAATACGAATAACTGATGGCACCACTGTTCGAACCAAAAGAAAGTGGTGTGTAGGTACTACTTATATCGAGCAGACTATCCCTCGACCGAAATGATCCTGATGCCCCGGTATTTTCTTCGTATTTCGCACACAGAGAGGCGTTTTTAACGTTGTTTTTCGTTAAATTTTAATAATAAATTAATATACACGGTCACGGTCAAATTAAATTTTGTTGCGCACGAATTTATTGTTAGGGTTACTAAACCAGCATTAAAACATCGATGGTTTTTGATCGATGTATTATTAACATCAATGTTTTTATTTTGAACACCTATTTTTGGCGACATAGATGTTTTTTATCGATGTCGCAAGTCGCAGAGGCGGGATTTCGGATCTTTCATTGGGGGGGGGGGGAATTTGGGCGCTATTGTGAACACGAAAAATTCGTTTATATGAATGGTTTTAATTAATTGTGCTGTAACTACATACACTGTTTTCAATTTTGTTAATTATTTAATTGATTATTATTGAATGTTATTAATTAGATTAGTTGAACACAGAAGTGACGATCTTCATTGTTATTTGAACGGTCCGAACTGCAAATTCAACAATGCATTTTTCTCAGTGAATCAATATTGAAAATGTTTATTGTTTATTATGATAAAAAATGATTATACATAACTGTAGGATACATATTTTGAAATCTACATTAATAAATTATTTTAATTAAAATGCAATCTTCTGTGCAAGGTGATAATATGAGCCTCCACTTTTATTTTGACGTGTGTGCGCATGTACATCAACTTTTGTTTTATAAAGTTTATTGAAAACTCAACAGTTTTCTATAAAAATGAACTCAAATTTCCGCATTTTCAGAAACTCAAACACCGTTTTCGCAAAAACGGCTCCAAATTTTTTCTTCAAACTTTTTGTACGGATAATGCTAATTGCAGTGTTAAGGATGGCATAAAATTCATTTTGCTGTATTATTTTGTTTCTTCAAAAATTACACAAATGTAATTTTGTTGAAATTTCTCTCATGTCTTTAATATGCACATTATCGGCGGTTTGTATATATTATTGCATTTGTGAGTGGCAGATTCACATGACTTCCAATAAAGCTTTTCGAAATCGAAATAGTTTTCTGTAAAAACGAGCTTTTCGTGTATGATGAGTTGGAAAGTTGGGTGTCATGAATTTCACTGATAAATGTCAGTTCTTGTTCGTTCTGTAGAGCGTCATTTCACTTTTCTGATGTTCCCGTGATATAATTCATGACGTCTTTCCACGATCACTTCATGAACTTCCGGAAGGATGTCGATGCGAGCAATGTCACACGCACCGCTGCAGTGACGAGAGTTTGCCAACCTTAGACGCATTCATAGTTAGTTACTAATATGGTAATCAAATCCTTCGATCAATTATTGCATTGCATTGTATTGTATTGTGCATATTCTTACTCTAAAAATAAATATCAGATCGTATTTTTCTTTTCAACGGAGAAGTAGAAAACTGAAGGCATTTGAATTGTCTTAAAGGAAATGTTTCTCTCATAGATAAAATATTAATACATTTTGATTTTTTAAACAGGAGGGAAAAAAAGGATTTAAAAGAATTTTCGGTGAATACCTGACCAAACTTTTAACGAAATATTTTTTTCTGTTTGTTCAAAAGAACAACGCCAAAAATATAATGATTAAAATAGAATTACAATTTAGGCTTTTACTAAATGCACATCCTGAAACTATTTTCAACAAGGACATTTGTCGGAAGAACTTTTTAATTTTTAAATGTAATTAATCTTCTACTTCTCAAAGTAATAATGATAGCTTGAAACTTTAAATGCTAATTAAGAATTTCATCAAAATTAGAAAAACATTAAGTTATTAAATGTTTCCTCTCAGAAGTTAGCGGATGAAAGTCAATCAATACGAGTATATCTCTCCTCTCTTAAATAAAGGGGAAATTCCTCAAGGTTCCTCCATTCCCCTACCCTCTTTAACGTTATCACAACTGATTTCCCTCAACTAATCGTTTCTCAAATAGCTATGTGTGCAGATGACTCTGCTATCTCTACAAAATGTAAAATTATCTCAAAAGCTATTTAAAACCATCAAGACGAGCCGTGAACTCAAAAATGGAGAATTCAAGTTAAACCAAATAAAGTCAAGCTATTTTTTCTCTCAGACCTTTCTTCCATTCCCATCAGCTTGTTATCAATAATATTCCTATTAAAAAGTTATTCAGCAAAACTTCAGTTAAATATTTAAGAATATATCTTGATGCAATTCTAAATTGGAAATCTTACGTTAAAACGTCTGTCTCAAAAATCAAAGCTAAAAGAATTGAACTTTATCCTTTTTTAAAATCAACTCCTCCCATTGATCCTGATCCTTTAGAAATGTATCATTAGAACTTCCTTGACTCATGCCTGCCCTTTTGGGGATATGCTGCAAACTCAAATTTGAAAAATACTCAAATCATTCAGGACAGTCATAAAGTCTACCATTAAAGCTCAGTGGTATATATCCAATAAGCACGAGTGGTATATATCCAATTCAGCACGAATAAAAAAGTCTAGTATTCCTTATTTTATAAAAATTCAAGGTCACTTTTTTCTTGTATATCTTTTTTCTGTACTCTGTTCTAATCTTTTTAAACTAAGCAAAACCTGTTATCATTTTCTCCGAATTATGTCAAAATTGCCGAAGGTTAAGTTCCAACCTTCTTAATCCATTATCTTGTGACCCTTTTACTTTCTCGCCTTACTACATATATAGAAAAGAGAAAGTATCGTAATGCTGCGGTATTGTAAAACTCTTATTTTGGTGCCCTGATGTCAAAAAGGGGACAAAGCGTGTTCCTTTATTTAGTACATTACGTTCTCTAACACGTTGTGTAGTTACACTTTTTATGGGTCTTTGGTACCAAAAAATAGATTGACGGCAAAATGAACCCGCGTAAAGCGTTCAAACAATTTTTCCCAAAATTAATTTTTTCAGATCAATCTAAAGAATTCGAGGCCTTGTGAGTTTGAAACGGATATACTTTGTTCTCGAATAGCGTAAAGGACTCTTAAAAGGACGATGTAAGTTCCACTTTCAATGAAATCTCTTGTTGAAGAATCCGTTGAGATTTTTTGTCATAAAATCTGTTCTAACCGGGAGAGGTGGCTCAGTGCATCCACGGATGTCACTGTAGTACTTCTGACCGGGAGGTCCTAGGTTCGAGTCCCGATGGTGGCAGGATTTTCGACACTATCTTGTGGGCTTGGTCGAATTCAGTGCTGACTGGAGGAGACTTCTAGCGGCCGGTAGCTCTGATCGCTAGTTTTCCGTGTTTTTTCTCATCAACACCAGGTGAATGTCAGAGCAGAACCCTAACAAACGGGCTACGAACCGCGCGCGATCTTTTCTACCTCTTCCTTTTCCTATCCTCTCCCCCTACACACACTTGCACTAACATGCACTATACTACCACACATGCCGGAAGATCGGTCGGGGGCTTAGAGCTTGTCCCGGCTGGAGCGGTGCCCCGCTGCGCTGGTGGAAGATACCTAGTTGAGGGAAAACCCGCTAGTTGACGGTAGGTCGGCGCCGGATCTCGCCATCCAGCGGGAGAAGACAACGCCACCCCCGATGGAAAAAACGTGCACTACACTTACGGAGCTAATGATCTTAGTAGTTGACGCGCCCGAAATACTAACAATCAATCAATCAAATGCGCTCTAAAATATTGGATCTTTAAATAAAATCATGTACATTTGTTTTAACAAACGAGTAGTTATCATAGAATTTCTGCTTAAAGTTAATGCAATTTATAAAAAACATTTTTCCCAAAAAGGGGCTGCATTTTTTTCTCACTGATAGAGTAAAGGGCGCTTAAGAAGGGGGAGAACTCATTGTCGTAAACTCTAAATTTTCGAAAACAGCAAAAGTTAGAAATAATGCGAAAAAGAAAGTGCAAAAGCACCAATAGTTTGTTAAGTTGACAAAATTCATACTACAAAACAAACTACACACTATGTCGTAATTCACCAAGCATGGTGCAATTCACCAATCATGGCCGAGATCAGCCGAGATTCTACGAAAACAGCGATGACTAGAGTGTTTTTTCGCCGTGCAAAGGAGTACGGGCCGAAGTGGCCGGATGAGTCACCGAGAGCGGCGGCAAACTTACATTTCGATGCGCTAATTCTCAGGAATCCATTGAGTGTTTCTCGTTGTGTCATGGCTATTTCTCAGCTTCTTTCACTATTACAATTAAAATATCTGTTTTTTTTTTCATAATTTTCTATTCGTCTCGAAAATGCTGAAAATGTATAATTTGTATAATTTTCTTCAACCATCTATCTATGACCGAATGCCTCGCCACTGTTTACTATATAATGTGGATTATTTATTTTCTTAGGACTATAAGGGTACGTGTTAAAATTATGTCTTATTGTATTCTTCTTATGGGCATGCTTTGTAATCGTTACACTTTGGCAACATATCACTCACAGTACAAATCAACTTTTACCACAAAATCTGCAATGGAAAATAATCTATTCCAACAATACCCACATCCCTCTTCTAAAACAGAACTAGTGGTGCTACGGAATGGAACAGACTTTCCCGTATTCGTTTTCTATTTCCTTGGGTCTAGGGTAGCTATTCGGAATTGCCACATACTCTTGCCAGCTGCCATCTATCGCCGCCCAAAGTACATTTTTTTGACATTTTATTAATTTTCGCTTTCCTAATGGTAGAACGGAAATATTATTCTAAGAACATTAAACAATAGTAAAACCTTGTCCTAAATCGAAATTTTCTTTGAAAATTTTGGAGCCGTTATTTTAAAAAATGGCGGTCATGCGTAATGGCGGTCTGAAAATGCGAAATTTGAAGCTTATTTTCACAGAACATTTTTGAGTTTTCAAAAAACTTTATTAGAAGTCATTTGAAGCATATTAACTCACAAATACAATAGCGTTTACAAATTGGTGGAAATGTGTATATTAAAGGTGTGAGAGAACTTTCAAAAAAATACATTTGTGTAATTTGTGTAATTTTTGAAAAAAGATAAGAATGCCGCAAATTGAACTTTACGTCATATTAGAGAGTCCAATTAGCACTATACGTTCCAAAATTTGAAGAAAAAATTTGGAGTAATTTATGAGAAAATGCCGTTTCAACGTTTCTGAAAATGTAGAATTTTCAACTAGTTTTCACAGAAAACGGTTGAGTTCTCGAGAAACTTTACCTGACGTTATTTAAAGCACATGTACTCATAAATATAATAATGTGAAGAAATCGCCACTGATGTAAAAATTAATGACGTGAGAGAAAGTAAAAAAAAGTACATTGTAATTTTTGAAAAAACAAAAGAATAGGCCAATATAGCGTTGATGTCATCTTATAGAGTACATTTAGCACTCTCTCTACCCAAAATTTAAAGGTAATTGGAGCCGTTTTTGAGAAAATCTACTTTTGTATTTTTTTCAATTGCACATTTTGCACGCAATATTGTACGGAAACTACTAAAATTTTCAAAAAAATGTACATGATTTTAATGAAAGAACTCACTATGGAGAACAAATTTTATTTGAAGGAAAAATTCTCTATCTTTAATTTTTTATTTGTAGGAAGATGCCGAAGAAAATTCAAACTTTTGCAATTTTCGAAAATTCATAGTTGAGAGTTAAAATCGGGCCTATGCCACGTTAATAGCTGTATTTTCTCTGTTCTTGCAAGAAATTTAAAGAAAAAATTTGAAGCCGTTTTTGCGAAAATTTTGAAAATGTCCGAGGGGTTTCATGTAAAGTATCCCCGAAAATTGATTAATATTTTTCAAAATCGCAGAGCTTCGACTCAGGCCAGATGGACAGGGATTTCTTCAATTTGAAACAATCCTACGTATAGTTTAGGCGCTAGTTGTGTTTACAGACGGACGGACAGACGGACGGGCAGACGGACGGACAGAATGACGGGCAGGTTGACGGACAGGCTGACGGACAGAGACGAACAGAGAGACGAACGGACGGACGTTTTGCTTTCAATTGGTTTTTCATTATCATGGACCCACAAAACAGGGATTCTGGCTACATCACGTGTTAGGGTAAATATATATATATATATATATATATATATATATATATATATATATAAGAGCTCAACTCCGACACCGTTGGACCGATCTCCATGAAAGTTGGCACTTCTATGCGTTTTTTTACCCAGAAGGTTTATGTGCTGTTAATTCTGTTGTAAATCCACCACATGGCGCTGTAGAACAAAACTAAATATTGACGTCAAATGCAACCTGCAACACATTCGACAGCATTTTGGATCTATATCGTTAAATAACTCCTAAACGAGGCGTTCTAGGGCCTTAAAAACTAAAATTCCTCAAAGAAACGTTTCTGACATCATAATCTACAGAATGAGCTCTTCTCGAACATTCTTTTACATTTTTGTTGGTCCGGTGCTTCATGATATTACTTCACATGCTCAGAGACGTGCAATGTGCAAGTAAATGTAAATGAGAGGGACAGAGAGCGGCAGAGACAGACAGTTACAGGGTGAGGGAAGGAGGGAGAGACAGTGAGAAAGGGTGAGGGGAGAGGACAGTGGGAGATGAAGGGCAGAACGTTTGTCGGGTTTTCGTAGTATGTATACACATACATACACAAATTACTTGAAACGAAGGGAAACGAGAAAGTAAAAATGGCTGCCCCTCTAATGTTTTCTGAAGCCCCCTGCAGGAAGTGCAGCGCAGTGCTGGGCGCCGAGCCAAGGCGGCCCCGTGTGCTCGCGGCGCGGCGTGCGGTTGCGGTGGGAGGGGATAAGCGCCGCAGTCACACGCCGCAGGAAGCGTGCGCCCCACATTCCGCTAAGCAAACTGCGACGCGCGGCGCGGCGCGGCGCGGGGCGGCGCAGGCGCCTGCGACCGCAGAAAAATTAAAGCACTTTCGAATTAAATTCCCATACGAGTGTCGCCGCGGAGCGTGATGCGTGGACGCGACTGTGGCTTATGGGAAAAGTCAAGAAGGCTTTCCTCGGACTGCAAGTGCGATGCGCAGTTATCTGAGGTTCGTTAGGAATACTTGTGTGAGGAGAGTGTGGTAGAACACTGGGAATGTCTTGTTGAGAAGAAATTCTTTCGGTTCATCTTGTTAAGGTGAACGGTATCGGGTAGGAGTTTGAGAACGGAATTTAAAATATTTTACATGGATTGTCGGCAAAATGTTAATGAAATTCGTGAGTCCACGATTTTTTTAGAAGCAAAGAAGCATTGGGAAGTAAATATTTCGCACGCTTATATAACCGTGCTTGTTAGGTTTCAACTCATATCTTCTGAGACTGATTTTCTCATGACTTTCAAAAGATATCCAAAACTATACCATTTTCGTACTCTTAGAATCTTAAAATGGTATTTACAATATTAATATCACATTACTTAACTCTATTCAGAGAAAATTGCAAATTAACATGTAATTTTTTGAAGGTTGAGTATTGAAGTTTGAGTATGAGTTGAGTTTTGAAGGTTGAGTATGAACCTTGAGTATAATTAAATTAAGCAACTCCTGAACTTCTAATTAGAGTTACAATTCAGATGAATATGTTTCTATTCTGTAAACATATTGCCCATTAAAGTCATCTATTAATTGATCGTCTTAGGGATTTTAAAATTATTTATCATATGTCGTAATGCGCGCGGAGGTTACCAGACGTGGTAGTTCGAGCCAAGTAACTCGGTCCTGTATTAAACGAAGCTTTTTACTACGATGCGAATGTAATTTGTGTGTGATGAACTAGTTGGCGGTGATGTATGTTAAAGGAGCAGTGCTGGGATGAAAGGTAGGATAAAAGAGGAAATTCCCAAGAAAACCTATCACGAACTTATTTTCTCATTCGCAAAATTCTCATGGAGAGATCAGCATTTGAACCCCAGTACTCAGAGATGCAAGGCGAGTGGTAGAACTACTACCCCATAGGTCGCAAAAATGTTAGGGATTAAGTACTATTTCAAGACAATGTCAGATCGACATTGCAAGTATACTACTTGAAATGGATTAAAGATGAAAAAAGACATAAATTCATGAGGTACTCTGATCCAGAATTTTATGAATAAAGAAGTTATTGGAATGATATTGTGTTGCTTAACGACGTGTATAAAATCATACCAACCTTTTAATGAATCCTTGTCTGTAAATATTGCTTTGAATAACAACTCGCATTTCAAACTAGCAAAAGATCTTAGTTTTGTTGAACTTCCATCATTGTTTTAGTACTGTGAGAGACCATGTTTACACTTGAGATGAAAGGATAAAACTCAATAAAGCTTCTATCATCACAGACTTATGTTGGAGCTAATGAAATCTGCGTGACAAAAAAACCCTCATTTTTCGACACACTTTTCCATATGTTTCAGTAGAATCGGAGCGTTTTGTTCCTTTTGCTGCTAGGATTAAGACGCTTTCCAAAATCTTTTTTGTAACCAAAATTTTATGAAGCTAAGTTAAAGCTAAACGTAAAACTTTAGCAAAAATATTTCGTTTACTCGTCTTAAAGGGGTTTCAGTTTCGTTAGAAAGTACTTGAAGGCACCTTAAATCTAAATCTGAGGAAAAGGTCCAGGCGAAGCCGGGTGAGTCGAAGGGTGGCGAATCGCGAAGAATTAAAACAAGCAGGGCAGGACATGCGAGCCGGTGGCCCAGCCTGCTGAGACGATTCGCGCTGGTGGTCTTTTCGGAGGCGGCGCGCGGAGACGCACCTCAAAGCAATTGCGTGTTTTCTCTTTTAATTACAGATTGGGTGGCTACTTTTAACGGGATTATTATACGGGTTGAATATGGTATTTACCTTGTTCCAATTTTCTACTTTTGCTTTCTCTTTCTTACGTTCGGAATAAAACTGGATGCTATTGTTTATCGTCCGAGTAGACAACTCGTTCTTCAGATTAAAAACTATTACTCTGAAGGCAACTTTTAAAAGTAAACTTTCAATTTCAATGGATATTAGATTGTACATGCTCTAGAAGTAGGTATGTGAAAATATTATTCAGTAGATATTGATTTATTGATTAGTGTTTCTACGCGCATCAGCTGCTAAGGCCATTAGTTCCGTAAGCGTAGTGTAAGTTTTTATCAGGGGGTGGCAATGTTCTTCTCTGGCTGGGTGGTGAAATACAACATACATTTCGATTTGTGGAGTTTTCCGCAACCAGGTACCTCCCATCAGCAGGACACCACTACAGCCGAGACATCCTCTGGGCCCTCCACTGCTTTCCCGACATGTGTGATACTGTAGTGCAAGTAGTATGTGTAAGTGCGTAAGTAAGGGGTGGAAATTGGAAAGGAAATGGAAGTAAATAGTACGCGCGGTTTCTCGACCTTTCGTTGAGGCACTGTTTCAGCATTTGCCTGTTGTTGTTGCGAAGGCACTTTTAGGGGAACGTCCAATAATGAGTCTCTCGCATGTCGGAAATGAGACGTTTTAATTATACAGAGAGATGCTCTTACTTTTGAACTAGTATGTTGAGTTGTTCCAGAAGCGCGACATCAGCTCTGATAAGAATTCAGTCAATAGACTAGAGAGGAAACAAATAATTGCCTAGAGTATTCTACTCCTGAAATTAAAACCAATAGTGTTTAACTATACATATAAAGTGCCCAACCAGGGCGATGTATTTAAAAAATCTATCGCTTTTTCTATTCGATTTTTCTTACCGCCCCTCCCTACTGGCCAATAATAAGCTGCAACTCATCTATCTTAGGAAGGGGTATGTATCGATGGCTTTGTTGATGCGCAATAAATTGCGTATGTACCATAACATAACCTCTTTAATTTTAACATGCTTTCAGTTATTTCCAACATTTGGCGCATTTTGGAACTCTGATGTGCATAATTTCATTCTTGGAATGGTCATATTTAGAGTTCCTAGATACAGAGAGTAGCGCAACCGCAGCTATTTAATATCGTCTCACCCGACAGCCCCGACAGCAGCATTCAGAAGCAGAAGGAAACTTATAACAATTGGCGACGTTATGGAGATGTTTCAGATTATTAATATTGATTTGGGATAGATTCATGGTTCTCAACACACAGAATACATCACAGTTCTAATTTTACTGGCAACTGGATATTAAATGATCACAAGTGTTGTCATTGCCAACAATGTTGTTTATTACAAGAGCAGCTTTCGATGGCTTAGCCATCATCATCAGTTTTCTGCTGTCTGGAAGCCACGAAACGACTACAACACTTGTGATCATTTAATTTTAAATGCCAACGACATTTCACCACTAAACAACTGGATATTAAATGTCGGGATTGGTGGACAATGGAATGCACTACTCTCTAGGGCCTCTAGGCCTATTAAATACAACTTTTGCTTTGGAAACTCTCCTCGCATCTCGAGTCGGGGATTAATCGACAATTTCCAAAGCACTCTCGGAATTACCTGTGATAAAAAGTCCGATATTGTAATTTTGCAAGAGTACGTTTTATCCAGAACATGAAAGTATATTTCGCGGCCAAATAGTGTTTTATTCTACCATGTGTCTTGTTTAACAACCTTTATTAGACAGACGTTATATCGAGGCGTTCTGAGTAGTAACAGCGAACTCCACTTTCAGCCATTTTCTTAATACACCGTTGTGAAATACCCCAGTGACTCTCATGCTCAAAGGCATTAAGTGGGGTTCACCTCATTTTACTTTTCCTCTCTACACTAGTATTAGTACCACTCAACAATATCTCGAAGTTTCTCGTGTTTAAAGATCTTTTGAGCTATAACTTGGCATAAATATTAGGACTCAGGTCTATTAGTGCTGTTCCAAAAATGGTTAGGATTAGTGCAGGGGAGTGTGATCTCTCCAAATCGGGATGTCTGTCTGTACCCACAACTTCAATTTTGTCTCAATTTTGTTTCTTTTTTTTTCTCGAATAAAAGAAAGTGCAAAATTATAAAAATTGTGTTGTTCTGATGACAATTAAAACTTGTAAAATTATGAAAATTTCAAAAGTACAAATTTGGTTTCAAACTTGTCCCACACCTCCAATATTAAAACCAGAGATTTCCTTCGCAATGCAATTTATCCCTAACTTTTAAATTTTTAAATGATTACTTGAATTTTTTGTTGAGTTTTCCCTAAATGGAAAATGTTATAATGCGTTTTTCTCAAATCTTGTATTTGATGAACGCCTCATATCCCTATCTGTATGTCCACAATTTAGTGTAAGAGTTTTAAGAGTCATAGTTTTGAATCAGTGTTATTGTTACTACAGACACTATTTTTGCACTTAAGAGTAGATGATTAATTTTTCCCTCCTCTCTTCTAATCTAGTAAATATTTCTTTCCGTGGTTACCCTCGTAACAAAATTAATTAATAGCTAAGAGAAATAGAAACATACTTGCAGTCTTATATTTGCTGACGTTGATGATGATAATGATGTTGATAGTTTCGATTCTAAACATCGGGAATTGTAGTATAATGAAGACTGAAAATAAAAAAAGGAAGTAAGTACGAAAATGTGAGTTCCAAGGAAAATCTAATTACAACTTGTAATAATGCTATCGGTACAAGAAATGTTTAAAAAAGTAGTTTGTATTTAATACAACTTTTAAACAATGTATGAGTTAAAAATGAGATAAGAACAAAGTAAGGGGAATACAGGAAAATGAAAAAGCCGGTCGCTGAGGCACGTATGCAGTGGCGAGCTCGGTTCGACTTACCGGGAGAGATGGCTCAGTCCATCAACTGATGTCACAGTAGTCCCTCTGACCGGGAGCTCATAGGTTCGAGTCCCGTCAGCGGCAGGATTTCCGACACTAGCTTGTCAGCTAGGTCGAATTCAGTCGCTGTCTGGAGGTGCTCTGATCAGTAGTTTTCCGTGGTTTCTCCGATCAACACCAGGCGAATGCCGGAGCAGTAACCTAACAAACGGGCCACGGACCGCGCGCGATATTTCCTTCCTCTTCCTTGTCCTATCCTCACCCCTTACACACACACTTACACTAACATGCACTGCACTACCACACATGCCAGGGAGACCAGTCGGGAGCTTAGAGCTTATCCCGGATGGGACGATGTCCCGCTGGTGGGAGATACCTGGTCGAGGGGAAAATCCCGCTAGTCGACGGTAGGTTGGCGCCGGATGTCGCCATCCAGCGGGGAAAAGATCGCCGCCATCTACCGAGGAAAAAACACGCAATACACTTACACACTTACACTACCTCTGTAGTTGACGAACACGAATCACGAACACTCAATCAATCAATCAATCGGTTCGACGGCCCGTCGGTTTGAGTCCCACGTGTTTACATGTGTGCTGTTACCTGTTGGGCATCCCACTGTGGGAGAGATGGGTGAGCTAGTTCCGACAAACCGATTTTTGCTCGTTCTGCGCAGCTACCAGTTTGAGCCACGAACCACGTGACCACAAGCACTTCGTTTGAGAAGCTAGACCAGACGCTGGCCGCCATGTTGCATCGAGATGCTAGAAGTGTTGAGAAACATTTTGGAAGTGGCATCAAGGGATATTTTTCAACAGTGAGCAACCAAAAATAACATAATGAAGGTGTACAAGATGCAATATTTAAAAGAAATGCTTCATCTCTCTTTTTCAATGACTTGTAACAAGGTAATAATTTTGATATATTACTGCATTTAAAATTCACGCTATTATTGTGACGCAAGCCTGATGCATGGAGTTCATTGGCTGACGTCGGATACGGTGCGCAATAGCACACACATGTCTTTCCATCATGGGCCATCCCACCCATCATGCATACATTTCGTTTCGTTCCTCGCTAGTGCGGATGGTCAGGGGCGCCCAGAGAAAATCAAGGAGTCTGAGACACTTGATCCATGGCGATCCCTAATTTCAAATAAAACATTCCCTCCTCCGCCAAGTCATAAACAGAATTAATTTTTCCATGTATCAGAAATAACTCAATGCGTTAAATTTGGATTAGAAATGAATACTTTCAATCATTTTTTCCATCAAGGACAAAAATATTCGGGACCCCAATTAAGTCCTGGGGCTGGGGCAAGTTGCCCAAGCTGCCCCCCCTTCTGGTCTCCCCTGCGGGTCCCGTCGGAGCGTGCGATAGAGCTGGGTTTCCCTACAGAGGGTATCCACCCCCTGGGGGTCGAAGAAATTTTGTAGGGGGTCAATGATGATAAGAGGGGTCGAATAGGAGTCAGTTGTGAAATGTGAATGTCCTGCTATGGGTCCTTATAGTCATGATCGGATAGATTATAAAAAGATACATTGATAGATGATGACTTTTTTCATTAAAAAAATTTAAAACAGCAAAACTAGACATTGAGAATGTTGCTAATCTCGCTTTTTTAAAAATGTTTTTTTCTCATCATTGAACTATGTGGTGACTTGTTGATGCGCTCGTTCGCAGCGTCAAGCGGTTCCCCGGGAGACGGCGGGCGGGGCGTGGGCGCCGGAAGCGGGGCGACGGGCCCAGGCAGCACCGGAAGCCCCGTGCCCGCGGCTCCGACCGGCCCCCCCAAGGGCCCCGGCACCGCCACCCTCATCGAGGAGTCGCCGCTGTCGCCGCTCAAGTACTACCAGGAGCGATGCGCGTCCAGCAAGGGCGACGGCTCGTGCTACCCCGCCGCCGACTGCCAGCGCCTGGGCGGCGCCGCCATCGAGCTGTGTCCGGGCAGGAAGCTGCAGTGCTGCGTCTGTGAGTAGTTCTGTCAATGCAAACAAGCAGAGGGACTATACTTGGGTTTTTCGTTCTTGGCGCACCAAGGTCTTGGTGCGCCAAGAACGAAAAACCCAAGTATAAAAGCCCTTCTTTCACGGCCGGCATCTGTAAGGTTTTATTGAGAAGTTACTCTACGAAGGGACCACTTTGGCAGTTCGGGAAACGAATGAACGTCACGCAATGCAAGAGATAGTGATGACTAGACATCGGATGTGTAGGGAAATGCCTATTTTTTTCTAGCCAACTTATTTTAAGGCTGATAATATATGTGCACGAATCATGACAAATGATGACATATGACTAAGTTTTATAACTGCTTATTTTTGCTTATTTTAGCATAAATGCCTTTTTTTGCATAAATGCATTTTCTTTAGAATTATTGCACGTTTTTGCTTTTTATGTATTATTTTCATATACAATGCTAAGATATCAGAAAATCGGCCATGGTCCAACCTGACCATTCATTACGAAACCTTCGATTCACGTATTTGTATTTTGAAATACAAGAGAATTCCTGAAAGTATACCAACATATTTTTCTCCATTTCTCTATTTCATAAATACTATCCATGTTCTGAGAAAATGGTCGATTGACAATACACCGAGGACACCTTTTGAGTGAAATAAATGTAAATTCTTCAAAGGTTTCAGTGTTGCTAATGTTGGACTTCTAAAATATATGCCAGACACATCAATAGGTGTTCGGAAATCTTTTTCTGCATTCAAACTGATTTTGTCTCCCAATCGTTACAGATTTGAAATGGCGATCCTTGAAAAGTTACTGGTAATATATTGCAATGGAAACTATTAAGAATAAAATGTAGAAGAGTTGTAAATATGTATGGAGTTTCACAAAAAAATTTAATTTTATTGTGAATGTAATTTATGACAATGCCTTTTTTCTCCTTATTCTTGACATTTTCAGTGCCTTTTTAGGCGCCTAAAAGACGATTTTTTAGTGCCTAAACATCCGATGCCAAGTGATAACATTGCAAGAGGTAGTGATGAAGCCATTTACAAAAGAACCAACTGAAAACGAACACACTGACAAAAGGGGTCCATGGGCGTACTTTCGTATTACCAGCAGTGGTCATGTTGTAGCTGTCAAAACAACCCCTTCTTATAGTATACTCTTTATATCAGCCCGCCGTCAGTTTAGAACAATCGGAAAAAATGAACTGGAGCCAAATATGCCCCAAGAGACTCGTATTTCAAGAAATGATATGTATTATTTGTAAGATTTGTTTTCGCAAGAAGATGATTTTATGAAAAGTACTGAATGACAAACGGCTGACAAAAACAGATTTGTGTTTGGTTGTAAACCTCAGCCATTGCCTTTCTTACAAACTTCAGCCGGTCTGTTATTTGCTGTTTAACGACCGAATGACGTTAATAACTATATTATTTCTGCGGCATATAATTCACGTAGTACATATAAATATTCTTCAGTGTCCCTGCACGTTACGGCTAACAATTATGGATTTATCAAATTAATGCACTTGCTTTTAAAAATACATCTCCAAAATGTGCAGGAAGGAAATTTATTAGTTTTTTAATCGTAGTATGGAGTTTATTGTATTATTAAAAACCAATACCAATGTACGAAATTAAATGCTATCATTTACCGTAAACTATACACCAAATTTATAATTGAAAAATCTGTTTAACAAATATATTTTTTTGGTCATTCATCCGACGAACAGATTCATGAATAAAATGTTGCAGTTAATGTCCATTTATTAACACTTCAACGAAGCAAAGTTTCGAGGCGCAATTTGCCACATCAGGCTAGAAACAACACATTTTTCTGTTCGTGGGTTCAGAATCTGTTCGTGGGATGAATGTCGAAAAAAATGTTTCCTTAATAATTGAGAATGACGGACAAGAATTTTAATAATATTGAAAAATCTATTTGTTTGTAAATGATACAACAAATTCGGATGAATTTGATCAGAGATCAATTTTCAGAATTAATACTGGCATTAAATGGTGTATTTGTAATAGTACTATTTTGATAATATAGTTCCCTATCTTTGAACAGAAGACAGTACAATTGACCAATGCCTCATACCTCGGAGCAACAAATTTTGAAAGTCTGATTTCATTGGTAAAATTATAAAGTAAGATACATTGCCTTATATTACGTACATTTAATTTAACGACCATCTTTTTCTTAAAAAATTAATATGTAACTAATTATTATTTCAATAAGAACTTAAAGAACCGTATTATTGATAACACAAACATTTACAACATCACTTCGCTCCTTAAAATTAACATTGGTACAAATATACAGGAAAAATGGAATCTACAAATATTTCTCACACTCCCGCGATTGAAACATAAAGTTTGAGCAACTGGAGCAAGAGTGAAACTTTTTTTAGATATTACTTATGGTTTAAGGAAACGCTACCAAAACATATTTTTAGAATACAATATTCTCCATAACCAATGCAAAATTAAATATCCGACCAGGTCTCTCGGATATCACAAGTACTATTGGAATTATTGGAACGACATCTGTCGTACAATTCAATAGTTTTTAGTATTTTGAGTGAGTTTGAGGTTTGGGGAATTGCAAAATATAGTAGCACCAAGTAGGCTTCTCTAAATTGATTTGGATTTGCAGCTCTCTTGATTTTGTGTGGGGCTCAAGACAAAAAATGTCAATCACATATGTTCCTTTTTATATTCATTTATGCACATAGGAACAAAGTTTTCATGAGTGATGTGAGTTTGTCAATATTTTTCACAGCAATTTGATGGGAAAATTTAAAATATAGGAAATCTTAAAATGAAAGAAAATACAACTCGCCCTGAATTTTATTTTCGAAAAAAAATTGTGCTTTTTATTTATTTTTAATGCGATGTTTTTAATTTCGTCAAGTCATTTTTCACAGGTTACTCCTAGTTATTATATAATGATTAATGGACAACTCTGGGAATAAAGACTTGGATAACAGGACCTTGTAAATGCATTCAAACAGGTTTACTTTAATGTAAATAACATGTTTAAAAATCGTGTTTAATTAATAATACATTGTTTGCAAATTAGTCGTCAGTATATCTCGACCAAGTTGTTAATGATGCTTACAAGACCGCGTCACTGTCTGTGTTTACAGACGAAAAGACAGAGACGGAGATACAAGGATACTCAATTCAAAATGAAAATGGGACCATGCCAAACTATTGAAGGAATGAAGCGCGATTTATTTCGTCGCAAATCTAGTGTCTTCCTAATTAAAAGTTTAACTGTATTTGTACATGTCTGTCACTAATACTGGACGAAATACAAGTTTACTTTTCTCTACAAAACGATTCAAAATTTTGAAACTAATTCCTTCGATGAACAGAAAATTTGTACTGTAACATTCACATAAACCATTTAATTTAAATATTTTCTCAGAATTTCAACCAAATAAATTTCTTTTTTATGCAAGAAACAACTACCACCAGAATGAAAAATATTTTAGATACTTATGACAGTAAAGTTAATGTTTTGGTCCTTTATTCCATACCTAACAAGTTACCCAATGTCTACTTAAAAATAGATTAATGAAGAAGAATACAAAATATTCAAATCCAATCAACAGGTACTTAAAATTGTATATAAAGAAAAATAACTTTTATTACATTTACTATCGAAGGGTAAAATGTAAAAAATTAGTGCTACAGAATGGCACGGACTTTCCCGTATTAGTTTTCTATTTCCTTGGGTCTGGGCTAACTATTCGGAATTGCCACATACTCTTGCCAGCTGCCATCTATCGCCGCCAAAGTACATTTGTTTGACATTTTCTTAATTTTTACTTTCCCGTATACGTACGTATACACGGAGTGAGTGAACGAATAAGTGGATAAAACCAGTTGCTAAATTAAGGAAACAAAATCCCCTAACACGTGGTGTAGCCAGAAACCCTGTTTTCTAGGTCCTTGATACCGAAAACCCAATTGAAAGGAAAACGTCCGTCTGTCCGTCTGTGAACACTGCTAGCGCCTAAACCATACGTACGATTTCTTCCAAAATGGATATTCCCTGGTCGATCTGATTCTAGTCGAAGCTTTGAGATTTTGAAAAAGAATCTTCAAAATTTGGGGGTACTTTATATGAAGCCCCCGGGGATTTTCAAAATTTTCTCAAAAACGGCTCCAAATTTTTTATTTAAATTTCTTGTATGAATAGAGGAAAATACACTTTTTAACATGGCATAGTTCCGATTTTCACGTACAGCTCTGAATTTTCGAAAATTGTGAAAGTTTGACTTTTTTTCGGCGTCTTTCTCCAACTACAAAATTGAAGATAGAGATTTTTTCTTCAAATAAAATTTGTTCTGCATATTGGGTTCTTTCTTAAAGGTCGTGTAAATGTTTTTCACAATTTTGGTAGTTTTCGTGCAATATTGCGTGCAATATGTGCAATTTTAAAAAATTACAAAAACAAGATTTTCTCAAAAACGGCTCCAAATTTTTTCTTTAAACTTTTGGTAGGGATAGTGGTAAATGTACTCTATCAATGACATAAAAGCCATTTTGGTCTATCGGTTGGTTTTTTCAAAAATTACAAAAATGTACATTTTTTTACTTGTCTCTCACGTTAATATTTACATTATCGGCGATTTTCGCCATTTTCTCGTTTATGGCTGCAATTTTTTTTCTTGAAACTTTTGTAACGGATAGTGCTAATTACACTCTTTAGGATAGCGTAAAGTTTATTTTGAGTTATTTTTTTGTTTTTTTCAAAAGTTACATAATTGTAATTTTTTTGAAAGATCTCCCACATCTTTAATATGCACATTACCTGCAATTTGTAAACATTATTATATTTGTGAGTGTAAGTGCTTCAAATAACTTCAAATAAAGTATTTTGAAAACTCAAAAATTTTCACTTTTTCGAAAAACATCATTAGAAGTCATTTGAAGTACATCAACTCACAAATACAATAGTATTTAGAAATTGCTGGAAATGTCCATATTAACTGTGTGAGAGATCTTAAAAATATGTTTGTGTAATTTCTGTAAAAACAAAAAAATACCCCAAAATGAACTCAACGTTTTATTGTAGAGTGCAATTAGCACACATTTGGAAACATTTATGAGAAAATCGCGTTTTAGCGTTTCTGAAAATGAACAAACTTCAAACTTTTGCAATTTTCAAAAATTCAGAGTACACCATGAAAATCGGGTTTATGCTGCCTTAATAAGTGTATTTTACTATATTCTTACAAGAAATATAAAGAAAGAATTTGGAGCCGTTTCTGAGAAAATTTTCAAAATGTCCGGGGGCTTCATGCAAAGTACCCCCAAAGTTTGAAGAAAGTTTTTCAAAATCGCGGCGTCTTGAGCGGAACCAGATCGACCGGGGAATATTCATTTTGGAAGAAATTGTACTTATGATTTAGGCGCTAGTGGTGTTCACAGATAGACGGAAGGACGGACGGACGGACGTTTTGAAAAAACACTTTTTCGATATCAGAGGACGCCAAAACATGTATTTCCGGTAAATGAAAGAACATAAATGTAATATAAATGTCATAAATAATAGTAGTAAAATGTAATATGAAATAATACACAAATTCTAACTTACGTAACATCCAAGTGCGTAGCATACACCATTGATTTTACGTTCACGAAGCGCAGTAAATTGGGAGCGGGTGACATGTTTATCGCCAAATTACACAAAAAATATTAAGTTTCAAAAAATTTAACGTAATCTTATTTGAAGATCTGTTTTTGATGAACACATTTCATTGTAGGAAGTAGGCATTGTTGCATGTAGTTGTAGGAAGACTCCGAAAAAAGTTTGAATTTTTCAATTTTCGAAAAATCAGGATTTTTAACCAACATGAGATATGCACCAAAGTGACTTGTGTCATACCAGTTGTCCGGATGATGTTTAAGACTGGACCATTTTTTATACCAAGTGACAATTTTGATTAAAATTCTACCTCTTTATTCATGACGTCAACAAATCTGGACAATTTTGAAAAAGGCCCCAAATAAGATTGAAACGTAGACGTGATAAGATTGAAATGTATAACAATAAATAAATTGTTATAAACAATTACGGAGTCTGTTTATTAAGATCAATGAACCGTTACAATAAATAAGCAATACAACAGACTGTATATACATATATTTAATACTTTTTTACAGACTATATATACATATACTTATACTTTTTTAAATTTCAAATGCTTAAATGCTGCTATTGAATTCAGTGTATTCACGTTCTACATAAACATACCATCGATGCACAATACGTATTTTAGCCGCAAATAAAATTATTAGTTTAATTATTAGTATTAACGTGAAAGAAATGACCGGTCGTTTCACCTGCTGTTATCTTCCAAGGCGGCGTCACAACAATGGGTTACAAGTAATGATCGCTCGTTCGCATGGAATACACATTTTTCCAATTAGCATTGTTGATTCTGCTAGCAAGAAAATGAAAATAGAAAAAATATAATGATTAAATATATTTTTATATTCATCAAAATTACTCGGCTTTTACATAGTCATGGTTAAAAGTATTCGTCCTGCAGTTATGCTAACTCAAACACGGATCGGAGAGCAGGTTCTGTTCATGGAAGCACGATAGCATTGCACGAGAGGAAATAATAAATATCGTGTGACGTGTCGACGCACGTTATGTCCAGAAATAGTGAGTAACTATTCGTAAATCCCACAAACTACAGTTGCGTCGCAGGAAATGCCTGGACAAAAGTATTCGTCCGTCTGATGTTCGATGGTTTGCGGACTATTTCCGGGCAGACTTATCAGTTCTGCGGCCGCAGTCGTGTCCCGAAGTTTGCTCGTGAAGTGTCACAGTGCGGAAGTGCAGCAGCAATGGGAAGGAAGGGAACGGAAACGCCCGTGGAAGAAAGAAGAAGAATATTACAATTACGCGAAGAAGGAAAAACATTCGCTGATATCGCAAACATTGTAGGAAGAAGTTGTTCCACAGTGAAAAGTATTGCACGGAGATTTCAGGGTCAAACCACGCTGACCAGCAAGTTAAGAAGCGGCTTCCCCCAAAAGTTATCGGCGCGAGAGCAGAGGTACGTGGTACGGGCCATGAAGAAACAGCCAAAAACAACGTCGTCTGAAGTCATACCGCAGTGAACTATAATTTCAATCAACAGATTTCGGCACGGACTGTCCGACGAGTTCTCAATCGTGCGGGATACCATGCGCGGGTACCCGGAAGAAGCCCTACATCAGCAAGCAGAACAGCAAAACTTCTACTGTTTGCGAAAGAATACGTGGAGAAGGATGCCGACTTCTGGGCGAAAGTTTTATTTTCAGATGAATGTAAATTCAACATCTACGGCAATGATGGGCAAATGTGGGTGTGGCGCAAGCCAAATACGGCACTGGATCCACAATATGTGCAAACCACAGTTAAGCACGGCGGGGGTAGTGTTATGGTTTGGGGCTGTATGTCGGTCGCAGGAATGGAGGAATTGGTTTTCATAGAAGAAACTATGGACAGATTCAAGTACCTGCAAATCCTACGCGACAATCTGCAGAAAAGCGCAGACAAGCTAGGCATGGCACGTGACTTTTATTTCCAACACGACAACGACCCCAAGCATACGTCGGAAGTTGTGCGTCTGTGGCTACTATACAATACGCCACATACTTTGAAAACACCCCCGCAGTCGCCGGACGTCAGTCCTATTGAACATTTGTGGAGTGAGTTGAAGAAAAGACTGCGCAAGCACCACATCACGAACACACAACAACTGAAAGAGGTCCTGCAGAAAGAATGACACGAATGTGACGCACATTGGTGCAATCCATGCCTAAGAGGCTTAAGGCTATTGTACGCAGCAAGGGTATGCAAACAAAGTACTGAGACAAAATGTAATGGTTAATTTCATAATTTTCAGGGAGTGAATGAATACTTTTGTCCATAAACGAATGTCCCTCATGGTTATGTTATGCATTTGTCTTGAATGTCAAATAATACATCTTGGTTTTTGTACTATCAGCAGGAGGTATTGATGTATTCTTCACATTTCTGTTGCAAATCACGTGTCCCTGATTCCCTTGTTTACTGGCATACAGCTAATTTCACCAACCATTTGCTCTGGACGAATATGTTTGTCCATGACTGTACTTTACTTTTTATTCATATTTCTTGCTGAGCAAAGAGAAATAACCTATTCCTTTTCGAATTTAACTCAATTAAAGGACAAACTTAAAATAGTTTTTAAATAATTTCTAAAAGATTAATTTTAAAACTTATAACAAAAGCTCGAAGAATAAACGAACAAATTAATATGAAATAATATGCTAATTCTAACTTATGTAGCATTGAACTGCTTCAAAAAATCTAAAATTACGTTCACTAAGCGCAGGAAATAAGGAGCGGGCGTCTCTGTTTGACACTAAATTACTCAAAAAATACTCATATTTTCGTAAAATTTAACATGACCTTATTTGAAGATGTTTTTGATTATTACATTTCATTAAGAAAAAAATTATATCTTCATAATTGTAGTTGTTGGAAGACATAAAATTTGTTTTTTCAGTTTTCCAAACATCAGGATTTTCAACGATCATGAGATTTCCACCATTCTCTTAAACGTCCTTCAGACTTTCCAACAATAAAATTTCATCAAAATCGACTGCGCCATTCTTTTAAAATTTTTGAAAATGCTTCAGGGGCTTGCGGTAAAGTGCCCCAAAATTAAAATACCGATTTCAAATTCAAGGGGCCGCGACATCGATCGGGGAATATCAATTTAGTTTTGGAGAAAATTGGTTCAACGGTTTAGCCGCTAGCGTTGTTCTCAGACGGACGAATAGACGGCCGTTTTACCGTCAATCGACTTTTAGGTATTAACAACCCACAAAATATGGATTCAGGCTACACCATGTGTTAGAGAATTTTTTTCTAAATTTGGCGACTGGATTTATTGACATGTTCGTTACTAGGGCCCTGTAACAAGTTTTTCTGCCGAAAATTCGACGTTTTTTTCGCGCAGCATTACATAACTTTTTCTATACGGCGGTAGCGGTTGCGAGAAAATACAAATTAATACTATTTGATAAAATAATATTGAAATTCATCATGGATACAAATAAGAGAGAAATAAATACATTATTCAAATATTTCAATTGAAAAACATCATGTGATAAATGCGATGCAATAATTTTTGTTCACCACTGTACATAGGGAAACATTTTCTTACACAAAGTCTTTTTGTCTCTCAACTTTTTTGTTTGGTTTGCCTGTGTAATTTATTTTATTAACTACCAAATCAGTAAATGACAAGAGAGTGATATGTAAAATGTTTTTAAGAATTTCAGTTAAGCGACGTTTGAATGACTGTGACTACATGAAAATGTTGAACATAAAATATACACCAAAGGGTAATACACTTTGCACTTGTGCAAAGTAATATAAAATGATCGCAATCGAGACTTCTAACGCACAAATCACCAGGACATACTGATACGTGTTTACAGATAATCGCGTCAATTCCAATCGGACAAAAACAGACAGAATGTGAGAAGTGTGAAGCAAAGAAAAAATATTTATCTTGAACTCGAATTTGGAAAATACAAGAAATAGTTACACCTAAAATATAGATATGTCATACCATTGTGGAAAGAGAAGAACCATGGTGGAAGAAAGTGGGCTCTTTCCATCAAACGTCGTACAACTGTACGAGTTGTTTATTTTCGAAATAAGCAATTCTTGGAATAACTATTCTTGGAATTATCCCCACATCGAACCACCTAGCCATAGCTACATCAAATATATAATTAAACAAGATATTGTCTTCACGTTCACTTATTGACGGAGCCTGGAATTTTAATACGTAACTCAAAAACACAGGTATATGTCTATTTCTCCACGATCTTTGTAATTTTGGTAATTTGCTACCAATCGCTGTATTTACCTTCGATTAATTTGGTAGGACTTAGAAACGTACTTGTTTATACTATGCCAACAACTCAGTGATGAGAATTTCTAATTGCTTTTGAAGTATTACAAATATTTTTAAATGGAGGCATGATGAGAGACGATCATTTTCTGGAACTTGAAGTTGGACCTGATATGTCTATTTGGTAATAGAAATCCTGTGCATACCTATCAGATCTTCGTGTGAGTTGTGCACTTTAGACCTGTATTATTGGGTCTTCTAATTTTAGACCTCTTGTATCATTGAACTTTCGCCTCCTAGGCCTGTCCCATTATACCTACTGTGCAGTAGACCTGTTACACTGGACATAATCTGTTTTAGACCTGTCCGTGGACCTATCGACCCGAAACCACCGAGTTCTCTTCAAATATTAGGGCCTAGTTTTCGTTACCTTGAGTGTTGTACCTTATTGTCTCGCCAACTTAAAAGAATGTATCTTGAGATTCGCAATGTGTTGTATTTTTACAACTAGAGTAGCTCTTGTTTTCGTTGCTTTGAAAATACCTTGAATAAATAAATTAACGTGTCGATTATTAGTGAATTTTATCTTAAAATAATAATAATAATAATAATAATAATAATAATAATTAATAGATCATAATAATAGTGACTATCAAATTATTTTATGATCGCTTTTGTATAAATATACATTTATGATCATAGTCATAAAATATTGTAGAAGTAAAGGGAGATTGTATTTTTGGAAGCTAATACTCTCAATATAATTAAAACGTGGGGTTGATAGAAAAACTTTATAAAAACAGTCCGATTAGTAATCGGAAACGTTGACATTCACATGGTTAACAAAACGTACATTGTTTCGCCAACATGTAATGCGCGAGACACTGTCACCTTCCGTGACGGAATATTGCATTCCAGAGAACTTGTAGGGCAATTACTCGCTGATAATGAACTGCGAGGGAAAAAATAGGGCTCGCACTCGTCTCCTCGTTACCGTCTTGACGAGCGGTCTCTCCTTTTCGCAGTTGAGCGCTCTTGCGGAGATGTGTCTGGCGAGCGCCTCACGTACTTCCAGTCTCCGGACTATCCAGCCCAGTCCATGGGCACCCTGGCCTGCGATTACGACGTCGCCATCCAGAGCGACGTGTGTGCCGTCAGGTAAGCAACCAACACACAACCACCAAACGAAATATTTTATTTTTATTTATTTAGGTCAAAAAACAGTTTAAACTTAACAGTTAACAGTTTAAACAGTGTGACGAACTACGGGGAGAAGTGAAATTTGTGCACGTTTTCAAAATTCTGTGATCTCTATCCTAAGCCATATTCTAGTCGAATTTTGAATACAGAAAAAGAGCGCTTTTTTGTCAAGTTTTGTTGACAAAATATTCGCTCCTATATAATAAAATATAGTAAATGGGTTATATAATATATGAGTTAATATAAATAATTAGTTAAAGAAGTGTTACTTACGTCATGGATAGAATAGTGTGAATACTTTCGTAACGTTTTTCATGTTTCATTTACACAGTTATTTTTATTTACGTATTTTTGCCTTGTTTAGGAGGCCCGGCTCCTTCCAAATATTATTTGAAGGACCTTCATCGAGTTGGCACTCATGTTTTGGATAAATAAATTAAAAACAAAAAAAGATAACCGATATATAACAGTACATATACGTACTAAAAGTTTGTTGTTTTTTGCAAATAGTAGTATCCTTTCGTATTACAATCAAACAATTCATTTTTAAGTTACTTGTGTTTTATTTGTGTCTTTCATAAACCATTGTGTTAAGCGACCCTATTTTTAATTTTAAAAAAATGTTTAAAATCTGTGAGTACGAAGCATAGGTCTTAGCTGAGACAAATAAAAGAGACATTAAAAACACATTAGATAAATTAAAAATTTTCAAGGCATAATAAAACACAATCAAATTGATGAACGAGACTAATCGATCCATTTAAGACTCAAGCAGCAGCATCAAAAAACATTTTTAATTTGTATTTTCTAGAATATTCTAAAAAATTGTGTCAAAAACGACTTCAATATTTTTTTTTTTTCGAATATAGAAAGCGCTTGTAAATATGGTTGTTGGCACAGGAGCGGCAAATTCATTCAAATTTGGCGCCGGTTTTGGAATTTAATCATTCACAACAATTCTTTGGCGCTAATTAACAACGAAGAACCTACATTTCAAACGTCCCCCTACAAGACCCCAAAACCGCAGACTACTTCCAAAAAGGCCGGGAAGGCATTTGTCGTATTTTCTCTTGGCAATGGGAAATGAACTGGTTACAGGAATGCTCGATAGATGACGCCACCTCCCAGACGATTCGCCACAACACGGAGTCATTACAGCGAATTCACAGAAATTCCTCTTTTTTTTTTCCATATAAGACGCGACGGAATCATTGTTTGAAAATTCAGAGCTACAGTAGTGGTTTCCCAGCCGGTTTGATTAGTCAATATATAGTAGCTAGTAAACGCATATGTATTGCGTGCCATGAAGGTTGTATTATAACGCAAGGTTTAAAGCTATATTCTCTGAGCGCAAGCAGTTTCTTATACGTCGCGCCAAAACAAAATTTTTAATCTGCAAGCCACAAAAATTAGTATTTAATAACGAATAAGCAATCGGCAACACTCTCCTTGCGCACAGTCCAGTCAAAGGTAATCTGTCATTATCTTCAATATTCGACGAGTCGTACGCTGAAGTATAATGTAATAGTTCGTAAATTCTTCTCGTTTTCAGAATATTCCCTTGTGTCAATGGATTAAAACGCTGCTGCAACGTATTTCAGAAGCTCTCTTAAAACAACTCAAGCTATATTCGCAGCCTCAACAATGGTGAAGTGTTTTCACTAAAATCTCCCAATATACATATATATATATATATATATATATATATATATATATATACACACACACACACACACACACACACACACACACACACACACAGAGTGTCCAGAAGCTCCCGTTACAAAAATATACCACAAATTCTGCGAAATTCAAACCGGCCGCAACGACACCAGACAGCGGCATCAGCTTCTGCGCGGAGCATTTCCTCGTTTCTCCGCGTAAACGGTGAAACAGTTGAGTAATATTCTAGAAAGCATCGCGTTGCTTACACTAGAATACTTAATAGTATCAAGTATTTGCAGGTTCTATTCAATAAATATTTTAAATGTACGTAGAGAATATCGAGTTTTGTTCAAAATGATAGCCACGGTATACGGTGGCGTAAACATAAATTATGAACACGATCCAACATTTAAGAAAAATATTAAATCTCCTGGAATGCTCGAATTGTTATTTTTAGCACTTATTAATATGAACTAGTGCTTTGGGCTTAAGATTGCCACGTAAATAATAGTATCCTGTAGATTATTCTAAATATCGTGATATACTAAAAGCGTTTGGAAATGAAATATTCGTACATGAAAATACTGACGTGAGTTTATCTTTGGGCGCGGAATTTGAATTGACGCTTCTTACAGTCATTTTGTGGAGATGCAGACCGAACAGTGCATTGAAGAATCTTTGTAGGGGCACGTTGGTCATTAACGTACCCACAGGTCAATATCAACCGAGAGAAAATAGCGTCGCCGTATGTGCCATGCAAGAATGAATAAAAAATACAAAACTAGTATATTACTGGTGTTAAAGGGTAAAAGGCTGAGAAAAACTGTGATGTTGCATTGCGTGAGGTACAAATACTTCAAAAGAACTCAAACATTCCTGCAGGCAAAAGTTCGACCGTGGTTCACTTAAGTTACCGGACCGCTACCATTCGCACCTCGTATTATGGTCGGTGTCCTTGCATTTATCACTTGCTAGGCCGCGTCACATCGTGGTTTATATCGTATGGCGAACCTGCCACCGTCGCCAAGTGATTCGCCCATCAGCCGTATGCCAGTTTTGCCTCAAAACAACAGATTGCGCAGTTCGAAACCCGGCCCGCACAGTGGTCAAGGCTGAATGAGCACCTGTACGGAGTCGTCTTTACCCTTCTCTCCCCTCCGCACCACCCCCAGCGTCCCACCGCCGGCAGCGTATACTAAAAGCTAAGGGCCGTCAAGGCAAATTAGTAGAAATATCGAGTTTGAGTGCGAGAGGCCAGAATAAGCATGTTTTCAATTAATGAGTACGGCGACATGTACTTAGTCTTCAGCGAGTGCTGGAGCAACGCTCGTGCGGCAGGTCGAGTGTACGCCGAGAGATACCCGAGAAGAAGACACCCTTCTCACTGCGTTTTTCTGCGCCTCGACGCAAGAATACGTGCGTCGGGGTCAGTTTTACAGCACAAACAGATACTTTTATTTAGGAAAGATGCAATATTTTTGAGGGGTGGAAATATTGATATCCATCAATTAGGGCTACATCTTAGATAAACCCTGCAGTCGGTTATTAAAAAGTTTAAAGCTGGCTATTGTTAGTTTAAGAATTCAGAAAATAACAGCCGGGAGAATCAATTCAAATTTCAAAGATATTCAATAAACTCAGTATTTTCATTAACGAATATTTTATCTCCTAAATGCTTCTTAGAGTATCACGATATTTAGAATAATCTACAGAATATTATCATTTACGTGGCAATCTTAAGCCCAAAGCACTACTTCATATTAATATGTGCTAAAAATAACAATATGAACATTCCAGGAGATTCAATATTTTTCATAAATGTTGGATCGTGTTCATCATTTATGTATACGCCGCCGTGTACCGTGGCTATCATTTTGAACAAAACTCGATATTCTGTACGTACATTTAAAATATTTATTGAATAGAACCTGCAAATACTTGATGCTATTAGTTTTCTAGTGTAAGCAACGCGATGCTTTCCAGAATATTACTCGACTGTTTCACCGTTTACGCGGAGAAACGAGGAAATGCTCCGCGCAGAAGGTGACGCCGCCGCTGTCTGGTGTCGTTGCGGCCGGTTTGAATTTCGCGCCCCGGAAGTGACTTTTTAACTCAATTTTCTCGAAGACAAACTTTTTTTAGGAAAAACTGGACCTGCCATTCTTAATGTCTGACAACACAGAATTTGTGGTACTTTTTTGTAACGGGAGCTTCTGGACACTCTTTATATACATACAGATGTCTACAAGCTCCCGTTACGAAAAAATAACCCCAAACATGCGTTGCACATCATGAAGATTGGTAGGTCCAGTTTTTCCGAAAAAAATTTTGCCTTTAAGAAAATTTTGTTTAAAAATCACTTCCGGGCACGAAATTCAAACCGGCCGCTAAGAGAGCAGACGGCGTCTTTTGCGCGGACCATTTCCTCGTTTCTCCGCGTGAACGGTGAAACAGTCGAGTAATATTCTCTAAGGAAAGCATCGCGTGACTTACACTAGAATACGTTAATAGTATCAAATGTTTGTAGGTTCTGTTCAATAAATATTTTAAATGTACTAATTGAAAATCCAGTTTTGTTCAAAATTATAGTCACGGTACTTGGCGGCATAAACGTAAATGATGAACACATCCAACATTTATGAAAAATATTTAATCTCTTGGAATACTCGAATTGTTATTTTTAGCACATATTCATATGAACGAGTGCCTTGGGCTTAAGATTATAAGTATACTAGCTGGTACCCGGTACATTTCTGCCGCAGAATGAATAATTGAGGAAATATTCCTTTCCCCCTCTCTTCTCCCCTCTCTTTCCCCTAACCTTTTTTCTCCTCTCTCCCTCCCCCTCTGCCTTTTTCTTCCTGTCTCATTTTCCCCTCTTTCTCTTTTACAGCTGTCTCTTTTTTCAATCTGTATCCCTTTTCTCCCTCGGTGTCTCTTTTCTCCCCCTTGCGTGTGTTCTCCCCCTTTGTGTCTGTTCTTCCCCTCCGTGTCTCTTCTTCCCCTACGCATCTCTTCTTCCCCTATGTATCTTGCCACTCTTTCTTGCTCCACTCTCTCATTTTCGTCTCTCTCTTTCCCCCTCTCTATTTTCCTTCTCTTTCACTATTTTCCCTCTCTTTCTCTATTTCCCCATTTATTTCCATCTCTCTCTATTTTCCCTCTAGTTGGTACCCGGCGCATTGCTGCCGCAAACGAAATAATTGAGGAAATATCCCTCTCCTCCCTCTCTTTTCCCCTCTCTCCGTCTTTTTCCTCCTCTCTCATATTCGGCACTCTCTCTCTTTTCCATCTGTCTCTTTTCTCCCTCTCTGTGTCTCTCCTCTTCCCCTCTGTCTCTTTTCCCCCACTCTCTGACTTTTTCTGCTCTCTTATTCCCCTATCTCTCTATATTCACCCCTCTCTCCATTCCCCCCTCTGCATTTCCTCTCTCTTTCCCTTCTCTTTCACTAATTTCCCTCTCCTCTATTTCCCCCTCTCTCTATTTCCTTCTCTTTCTATTTTCCCTCTCTATTTTTCCTCTCTCTTTCCTTCTCTCTTTTTCCCTGTCTCTTTTTCCCTCTTCTCATCAACTTGCGCCGCATGCTCCTCGTGTTCTCCTCGACCTTGCCCCACGACACATGGCAACGCCCAGCAACAATAAAGCTCACGTGAATTGGGAATTGCATTTAACTGAAAAGCCATCATGCGCTGTAGCCTCATCTAGTGGAGTTGCAACAATTGTAGAATGCCTATGTTCTTCCCGCACGTGCAAGCAATAAGTTGGCACATTTTTATAGCAATTGAATGCCTGGTACGACTGCGTATTAAGCACGAACCATCAAACAATTGAGTTTTATTTAATAGATTAATTTTCTTATTAGAATAATTTTTCATGAAATGTTCCGGTATTTTAATACGAGGGTTGTACCAAAAGTAAGGTTCCCAATGAGCTACAGCCTCGAGGGAAGGTGATAGGATAAATCCGACAACAGTGCCGTGCCCAGTGGTTCCCCCACTCTCGAGCTCGCCCATTCGCGATTCGCTACGTTGCTCAGTGTTCGCTTGGCAGCCATCAGGGATGGAAGTGTCGATCGCCGTTCCCGCCAAGTGCGAGGTTCGAGAAGTAATCCGGTTTCTCCACGCAAGGAAGTTACCGCAATCCAGAATTGCCGGAGAGAATGACTGACGGACTTGACTTCACGACAACGCTCGAACCCACGTCACTCGTCCAACCAGTGTCGTATCTACGGTATGGCAGGCATGGCACGTGCCATGGGCACCACTCACAAGGCACGCTATTTACAGTATATCCGTTAAAAGAAATAACAACAACCTTGATTTCAAGCATCCCTACAGGGGCGCAAATTCTATGCTTGCCATGGGCGCCTGAATACCTAGATACGCCTCTGCGTCCAACACATGAGCTTTTGAAGAAATTTGGGTGGACCGATATGCCTCATCCCCATACAAGCCGCACTTAGCTCCCAGCGATTATCACCTCGTCCACAAGCTAAAGGAACACTTCAGTGGCAAACGCTTCAAGAGCGACGGTGAAGCCCGAGCAGAGGTCACACACTTCCTCAACGGATTGGCGGGAGACTCTTCGACTTATGAATAGAAAAGCTGGAGCAACGTCTTCAAAAGTGTGTCGAAAAAATGGAGACTATTTTGAAAAATAGACAACAATATAAGCTTTTGAACGATGTATAAATTAATAACAATAAATAATGTTTTCTATTTGTAAAACATATGGGAACCTCACTTTTGGTAAAACCCTTGTAGTTATTCTGCTATTTGGGCGGAGATGAATCCAACAAATCGGAGATAATTAAAATTGGTCCACTCGTTCTTGAGCTATAAATGATTTAATTAACCCGACTTTGTTTTATTTACTTAGATTCTGCACGTCTTTGAGTAGATGGGGTAAACGTAATAGAAAGTTCAAAAAGATATCATCCTGTAGAATACGGTGTGATAAGTATTTCTTTGAGGCCTTCGGCCTCAAAATTTTAATTTTTAAGGCCCTAGTGCGCTTAGGAGTTATTTAACGATATAGATTCGAACTGTGTAGCGGGCTACATTTACATGAATATCTAGTTTTTTTATTCTTCAGCGCCTTGTAGTGCCATTTTTTCGATATTTTATTAGTTATTCTGTTATTCGGGACGGAGGTGAATCCAACAAAACAGATAATTACAATTGATTCATTCGTTCTTGAGTTATAAATGGTGTAACTAACACAATTTTGTTTTATATAGAGAGAAATATATTTAGTGTGTATATAGTTTTTTATTTCTTATGGTCTCGGCTAACTAATCAGACTTGTCACATATTCTTGCCAGCTGGCATCTACCGCCGCCCAAAGTACTTTTTTTTTTTAATTTTCTTAGTTTATTCCCTTTCCTAATAATAGAACAAATATATTATTTTAATAATATTAAACAACAGTAAAATAAGTGGTTGAGGATGATGAAAATAATTCTATGATCTGTTTTTATTCTTACACTATTGATTTTCTACAAATTACAATCTAATTTATGGATAATCTACTTTTATGTAGGCCTATGTGATATTGAAAAAAAAGTATTTCATTAGTTCATATATTGAAAAACATCAAATTAAATATCATTTACATTAATATTTTTTTTGGTATGTTGCTTTTTGTTGTTGTTGTTATTGTAATTTTGGTTTTCCGACTTTTTCAGAATCGAGTATGAGAAGGTGCAATTGGCAAGGAAACTAGGGGGTGTATGTGATATTGATCAAATTTTTATTTTAAACTCTGTCGATGGTCCTACAACTGGTCAATGTGGTCCTCTCTCAGGTTACAGTAGTAAGTATTATGAAATAATTTTTGAAACACAGTCTTGCACAGAAAGGGGGCCAGGGGATCCAAGGCCATTCTCAAAATTGTAATTGCCCTGTAGTTTTTCATACTAAATCATTTTATTTCTGTAAGTAAGTGGAATCCCTGATTTTCTTTCCTTTACTTTTTATGTGATAATTTGGGAAATTGTTAAATGATATTTGAAGATCTCTCTAAGCCATCTGGCAATTCTTTAAAAGATTCAACATAAAACCAATTGTACTACAGTTTTTAATTACTTATCATTAAAGTTGTAATTTCATTCTTCTTGTGGTAAATTTTATTTATGTACTACTTAAATGTCATGTGAGAATAAAAATGTTGGGATGATGAGTCCAGAAATGTAATTGCCTTCCCTTTTGTTTTCGGCTATGCACACCTATTGTTTCACATAAAAGTAGTTATAAAGTATAAGTCATATGAAGCTTTGATTGGTCAAATTATGTAGATGGTGTGATTACATTTGTTGTCTTTGCCATCAAAGAACATATAAGGAGTTTGTTATCAAAACCTGCTCCTTCCATTTGTTTGTTTCATTTGTTGCATTTCTTAATAGAGAAACTAAACAATGCATTTAGGCATGAACAGGAAAAATTCTCCTCAGATTTTTTATGGAAATAAGCTGGATTTGAACTATGTCCCTCAGTAAAATTAACAATTTACAAAAACCCTAAAAGTTAAATAATGAAATAAGTGGGTATTGATAGAAACATGCAAAATCTATTTTTATACATATACCTATACTATTTTCTCGGTGATTTCATGATTCTCGATTCATTACATCATCATACTTGTCTCTAAATGTCATTTCATGTTCAGAATTAATGTCTTCTTTTGATAAAAAATTATAAGCCTATTTATTAACGACCTTGTTGGACAGAAATGTTTCTTTTTCATAATTTTTTTATTTTTCAAGAATAGAGCATTAAAAGAGTTGATATTTTTATTTACAATCTTCTTTTAATAATGTTTAATGCATTTTGGTATAATCTTAGTATTAACAAATACATTTGCAAATCAAACGAAAAGAATGAAAAAAATAAACTAGTGGTGCTACAGAATGGCACAGACATTCCCGTATTAGTTTTCTATTTCTTTTGGTCTCAGGTAACTAATCAGACTTGCCACATATTCAGTGCCAGCTGCCATCTATCGCCGCCCAAAGTACATTTTTTTAACTTTTCTTAGTTTTTTCCCTTTCCTAATAATAGAATAAATATATTTATTTTAATAATATTAAAGAATAGTAAAACCTTGTTTTAAATGACAATTTTCTTTCAAAAATTTGGAGCTGCTTTTAAGAAAATGACATTAAAGCATTACTCTAAATGCGAAGTTTGAAGCTCTTTTTCACAGACAATTTTTGAATTTTCAAAAAACATCAGAACTCTTTTGAAGTACATCAACTCACAAACACAATAGTGTTTACAAATTGCTCGAAATGTGCATATTAACCATGAAAATCAGACGTATGCCACCTTAATAAGTGTATTTTACTCTATTCTTACAAGAAATTTGAAGAAAAAATTTGGAGCCATTTTTGAGAAAATTTTGAAAATGTCTAGGGGGCTTCATTTAAAGTACCTCCAAATTTTACAGAATCTTTTTCAAAATTTCAAAGCTTTGACTCGAGCCGAATTGACCGGGGTTCTTCAATTTGAAAAAAATCCTACATATGGTTTAGGCGCTAGTAGGGTACACAGACGGATGGACGGACAGATGGACGGACGAATGGACAGATGGACGTTTTACTTTCAATTGTTTTTTCGGTTTCAAGGACCCACAAAAGAGGGATTCTGGCTACACCACTTATTAAGGGAGTTTTTTCTTAATTTAGCAACTGGTTTTATCCACTTTTTCGTTATCAGGGTCCGGCTATGAATTTTTTTCCGCCATAAATTCGCCGCGCAGCATCACATGACTTTCCCTAAACTACATATACTACTCTGTATATACGTATGTATGCAGGAAAGTAAAAATGGAGATCACCCAAATTGATTAGTAATTTTTAAGTAAAACATTTCCTTTGTATTTTTTGAAATAATTAATGTCTTTCCAATTAACAGAATAAAGTACCTGTATATCAGTTCTGTAATAACCCCCCAAAATATTGTGTTAATGTTCTTGTGATAATATTATAATAAAATAAGGGATTCTCACGTTAGTAGGACCCACACTGGAAGGAAAATGAGGGTCCAGAAATATAATTTCTGAGAAAACAGCAGTTTTAATTTTAAATTGTTATAACTAATCAAATCCGTTTATTTTGATGTTTCTTGAATTACAAACATATTGGGTTCATGTTCATTATGTTGTTGAGTTTTTATACATAAATGTAGTAACAAAATAGATAAATTTATATAATGTCAAAAAACAGAGCAAAGTGAATGATGATTTCATTAGTGAAACCTTTTAAAATAAATAGGCTTTACTGAAAACTGTTATGAATGTCTCTGCATATATTGGCCTATTAATAATTTTTGATGAAAAATATAATAATACTGTAGGCTAGTAGAAATACACAGAAAACATTACAAATGAGAGAGTGACTCATAAAATTGGTTTGGGCTTCTACAGAACAAATTTTTTTCTAGCAATGTATATAATCAAACTTTTATAGAAAGCTCAGTCAATTGAAAGTTCTGTATTGTATAATTTAATGATAATATATTTTAATTTTCTTATTTGTTATGGCTCTGAAGACGCACCAGCTGTATGAACCAATAAACAATCATGACTGATACTACATCTGAGCTTTCTATTAATGAGATCATTATAAACTTCGCACCACTTACTACTATCATCACTTGGCTTCTGAGAGAGAAACAAGTTCATTTGCTAGTTAAAGAAGATGCAAGCAGCCTTCCAGAAGAGATATTTGTTTCTTCTTGGGTTTGATAACAAGATATTCTTTGTGTTCGCCATTGTAGATTTTATAATGTAAGATCATTGGATCATTGAAGGAGGAAATGAAAGATCATTAGTTTTCACTCTTTCAAAGGATTTTGTCTTTGGCTACAGAATATTTTCTTTGAGCACTTTTCAAAGGTTCCTCATTATTATAAAATATATTTAATATGTGATCAAATATTTAGTATGTAATTAGTATGTTATAAACCACACAAAGTTCAAAAATCAATAAAGCAACAATGTGTTACAAGAGTACACAATCAACAGCTGGGTGAACTGAAAGCAGACCACATCACCACCTGCTGTCAACTGACCAACTAAGTGGACTCTTGTGCTTGTAGCTCATACACCCACTCAATTTTCTTGGCTAATTTTACTTACTTTCTTGCTTTACAACACTCAGTATTGACCCTGTTTAATTTTTGCTCCAATTTCAAAAATTATGTTGGGGTTAAACTATATAAATTCACAGCCAGCTGAGTTATGTTAAAAATTGGACCCTTTTTTGTTGCCTTATTCACTGCACTACTCATAAGTTTATAATTTTTCTTTATTTGTGAATTATGCGTTACAAAATTATGTCCTTTGGATAATAATTTGTGTATCATTTTTAAGATCTTATCATTCATATGATGTTCATAACATTTTGTATGTCAGAGAAATTAATTCTTTGATCTTGGTGAATAAGCTGATAAGTCATGAAAACTTAATTTTACAGGAGAGCAAAAAGCAACTTTCAACTGAAGTAAATCAGCGATTATTGATATTGAAACGAAACGATTTGTGTAGGCTGTGTAGGTAACAGCATCAGTTGAAAGATGATTTTTGCTCTCCTCTAAAATGAGGTTTTCATAACTTATCTAGCTTATTCGCCAGGGTCAAAGAATTAATAATTGACGTGGAATATAAGGTTGCTATATACTATTGGAATCATCAACAAAATCATAAAAGTCAGGTTAAACAATATAATTCAAAGTTATTTATACCATATGAGTTTATTGATTTTGAAGTCAAGAACTATGCTGCCGTCTTTAAATTTCCCTCATTACTAGGAATTATTATTGTCAGATTTTGATGGCTTGGATTTTGCAGCAACTGTTGCAGTCAATCCAGGACAAACAAAACCAGTGAAATTGGCTGTTTTGGTTCAGAATGAAGCATATTATCATTGGAGAATAAAAGTGATGCAAATCCGTTGCTCTCAACTTCGAAATTTTCATGGTAAATTTTATGATAAGTTACATACAATAATAAGATAAATCAAGATAAAAAAATTCAATTTTCATTTCCAAATTTTCCTTGGTTGGTAGCTCCTGGTACCTGTGGAAGGAAAGATCAAGATGTGTCTGCAGCTGCAACAGAAGAATTTATGGAAACATTACCTAGCTTATTTCACATCTTGCAAGATGTGAAATGGCGAAGAGCCCATACTTCACGCACCCCTGGAGGAGTGTGGTGGAGTTTCCCAGAGCCAGTATTCAATACTTTCTATTACGGTATGATTTTCAGAAGTATTCCTTACAAGGTGTGAATTGATGTTTGCCCCCCACCCAATTGACATTGGGATGCCATCCTAAAGGGATTTATGTACTCTGCCTGAAAATTAGTAATTTGACCCTTGTCAGAAACACAGTTAATTGAAACTTACATGCCTTTTTTATGATTTCCACACTGAAATGTTCAAATCAAGCAAATCAAAGAATCTAAGTCTAGGAAATTGGAAAAGAAAATTTTCCCAAGAACATTCTTAGGATTTATTCATACTTCAGATGAAAAGTTCATTTCACTCAACAATGCACCCTTCTCTAGAATTTTTAATGTCTTTTCCCTTGAGAAAATTGGCAATTTGCACCTTGATTCATTGCAACGTAGATAAAAAAACTCATTAATTCAAATAAATATTAATTAACAATTTATACCTTCTCCATTAGGTGTTCTAGTTCTTCCTTTTGCATGGCCATGGTCTCTGCTTTCATTTGTTGTATTTTGGAATGATACATGATATGAATTGCACTCATCTTTGCAAGCTTCTTCCAATACTTCTTTATTTCAGTTTTCTTGTTTCTTTATTTGATTGAATTTATCTGATCATCTTATTTTATGAATCATGACAATATTTGCAAATCAAACAGTTAAATAAAATCAAGAGAAAACTTCAGTTGTAAATCACTTATTAACCAAAAAGAGAGACAACTCCTTCAAATTATTGTGTCTAAATGGCATTTGTATGTTCAATGCCAGTGAAATTAAATTTTCAAAAATTACCTTAAAATTCAAAATAACACTTGATTTTAGTGACTGAATTTTGCAACCACAAATATATCATATGTGTATTAATTAAATTTGCTCTAGTGTGATTATAAGCCTATTCCAAATGATTGATTTAAATTTGTCTAAGAAACATTGCTTCTTTAATAATTAAGAAACCCAAAAAGTGGTTGTTAATCATTGTAGATAATGATTTCAAAGTGTTAGCAATCCTATTGATACAAATACAAAAATTCAATTGACTAGCCTTAGTCCAAAAACACAATTTTTCAGGAGAGTGAAAAAATGTAGGGTATGTATGGACTATGGTGTTTTTTTTTAAAAGTTGAGAAATTTGTACATCAAAATTATTTATTCAGAGAGAGTAATATTACATTTGAAGGAAGAATGCAAGAAGTTAATACACGTAATCAGTTTGGAATATTATTGACCAATTTAGTGTTCTTCACCACTGCTGTTATCATCATTATCAATGTTTTCCTTTTCCATATTAGCATCTGGCACTGATGACAAAGTTATATACAAATCTCTGTTAGGTGACTGAGTCTAGCAGGTATTACAGTGGCTACACTTGGAGTAACAAGTTTCAACAAGAAGAGGGAATATCTGAACTGTATATCAGAAATACATACCATAGTGTTATTTACCACTACACAGTAACATATGCCTTTTGAAGGATGAATGATAGAACTGAAATTTTAGTCCAATTAAAGCCATCATACTTTACATATACCTACCCACAAAATATATTTCACATTCAAAGTGTAATATAATCTCAAATTAATCAAGAAAAAATACCTATTCTTAAAACAATTTTATCTCAACTCTTTTTGCAGTTCCTGTTATTGCTATATTCAACATACATAAGCAATATGAAAGTTTGTTTTCTTTTGAAATAATTACTAAGGGTCAGGAGGAATATCATGAAGAGCATGTAAACCTATTGTTTCATTTACTTTCTTATTTTTTAGCATCAAAATTGCAAATAACTAACATATGTAATATTTAGTGGGGGAGAAAATCTAAATTTATTGCTCATAAGCAAAACAAGGAACGTTTTCAGCATTTTCTTTTTGTATTAAGGGGAACTGAACAAAACAAAAACATTGAAATGGGTTGTCAGTGATACAAGCAGATTTAGACTCTCTGTCACTCCAGATCACACATAAATGCAGATTGAGGATCTTGTCACCCTAAGGCTGTTAGTCCTTAAGCTCTTGTCTCCAACTGCAATGCTTATTATTTACATAAATTAAAATAATTTTTATTCTATGTAGGTTGACAGCACAAGATACTTATTTATTAAAATGGCCTAAAAAAGGGAAAATAAAAAGTAATAAGTAGTAACAGTAGTATTTGCTTAGGTACCTACATATTTGACATTTTTTCGCTATTCCAGGAAAAACAAATTTTAAAAATAAATTAGCTATGCTATAAATTAGTTTGATTTTGAAACACAAGATTATTAATTTAAATATTTTTATGTGAATATTCAATACTTCACTAAGAAAACCCCTAATCATCTTATTAGTTATTAAGAAAAGTTTTCAGTTGGGTCAATAAAAGATTATCTAATTCAACAAAAATTAATTTAATGAAAAATACATTTAAAAAAGTAAATGATTGTTTTCTCAATGAGCAGAATATGCTATGAATTTTTATAAATATTTTTTAAATACTAAAAAGATACAAAAAATGTTACTACATCTAAAACATTTCTAAAATTTCTATTCTAGAAATTTTAAGAGCTAGTTAGATTTTAAATAAAATCTGGAATAAAAGGCAGCAACTGTTTCATGTAGATAAATTTGCAGCCTCTTAAGAAGTGTATATAAATCTGCATCCAAAGCAGCAGAGAACTTGAAGTTTATGAAAGGATATTCCTAGATGCTCATTTCTTTACACTTAATACTTCACTACCCAGACCAGTGGCGTAGCTAGAGGAGGGCACAGGGAGTGGTGCACCCCAGGTGATACCATTCTAGGAGTGACAGCAATTAAAATATTTAGTTGGAATGATATAATTTAAATCATTTACTTAAAAATTTTATATATTAATAGTTTTCTTAGTTTTAGCAGTTATTATAATATTTTTGTGGCTTAGTTAAAAATTATTTATATTAATTTAATAAGTACACATTTTAATCATAAATACTAAGAAAGCAAAGCAAAGAAATAATGAAAACTAAAATGCAATAAATTTAATAAATACATTGTACATAATTTTGTACATTATTTGTAGTAAATATTAACAAAGATTGTGATTATAAACAAAGATGGGCCTACAATTTATGCAGCAATAGATATTTTTATACTTAATTTGTAGGGGGTGACATCATTAGCTTTGCCCCAGGTGAAGCCAACTGAAGCTACGCCACTGACGCAGACTTTTAAAAATATTCCTAACCTTACCAACATTGTTTTTTGATTAAAACACATTGTGGGATCTACTTTTTCCTTTTTTTCCATTAGGTCTTATGATCCATAGCTAATCTCAGATATGAAATCCTCAAGAGAAAATGTCAAGAATGATTACTTTATTTCCCTCTCACAACTGGTTCAGTTATGTATGCCAGTCAAAATAAAGATGGATGAAAGACAAGTTTGATCATTTTTGGAGCTTCATTTACCTCTAATCCTCATTTGCTTATTTTTTTTTCCTTCTTATTTAGGTACAATGAAGAAACACTTGCAGCAGCAGAGTTCCCATTCTGTACACCTAGCCAGGGAAGCAGAGGAACGCATAGTAGGAGGCTCTGATGCAGAACTATATGAATTTCCATGGCAAGTGGCTATCTTTCTAGAAGACTTGTTTTTTTGTGGAGGAGCTTTAATAAATGATCAGTTTGTTCTTACTGCAGCACATTGTCTCATGACGTGAGTACCTTAGGAACATTCCTATCCTTGGGTGTATTCAATTCCAAATATGTATTCACTTCATCAATTAATGTTTCTTTCAGCCGAGATACTCCTGTAGAATCAATTGTTCTACAGCTAGGTGATCATGACCTTACCACTATAAATGAAACTACTCATGTTACTCGACGTGTTCGTTCAGTTTTATTTCATTCTCATTTCCATCCATTCCTACTGGCTAATGATATAGCTATGTTACGATTGGACAAACCTGTAGCTCTGTCTTATCGAGTGAGACCAGTTTGCTTACCCAATCCAGGTTAATATTTTTTCCTGTAGTAAAAATTGATATTTATAGTGAAAGAACAGAAAAAAATAAATATTTTAATGTTGTTTTTTTCAGCTGATTCTTACACCGGTCGACAAGGGACTGTGGTTGGCTGGGGCATAACATCATTTCCAATGGGAGAACCTAGTCCAATTCTTCAAAAACTGGCAGTGGAAACCCTTTCTAATTTCCAGTGTGCTAGAATCATTGAGGAACCTGTAGGTCTTGGTATGATATGTGCAGCACCTTCTTCATTTCAAGGAACATGTTTTGTAAGCACAAAATCCATTTTAATAAACATTTGCAATGACTTTCTCTTTGAAAATAATGATGTTAATTTAATTATGATGAAAATTCATCTGTAAATGTTTACATCTTTTTTTCAGGGAGATAGTGGAGGACCAATGACTATAACAGAACCAGATGGTACTGATGTTCTTGTAGGACTTGTTAGTTTTGGAGTGACTGGTTGTGCAGTTATTCCAGCATTTCCTGATCTTTACACCAGAGTTTCTGAGTACCTGAAATGGATTGATGTCAATGCTATTACATAATTTATAAAAAAAATCTAGATATCATATATCTTACAAACAGCCATGAAATAACCCTGCCACTTATCAATTAAGGCACCTATAAGTTGAGAATTTTGAGTTGATGAGATAAATGAACTGTAACAAAAAAGTGTCACATCTAAAATGAAATACAAGATTTGTATCAATCAAACATCAATGAGTTGACAAGATATTGGAATCCAAACACCAATTTATCTGGGCCTACCTCTGAAGAATTATAAAAATAAATGATAGGAGACCAGAAGTTAATTTTTACAGATTATATTAAATATAATAGATGATGATTTTTATTTATAAAAGGCATTTTACAATATTACTATCAATATTAGAAATGATATTGCTGTTATTGGAGGAACAGTAACTTTTCTCCTCAAATGAAGGGGGTGCCAGGCACTTCAGCCCTTAGGAAGACCAGGATAAGATGGTCGAAATGCACCTTGTTGAGGCAACACCCAGACAGCCAGGATGAATTTGCAGAGAATTTGATTGTCATAGTCTATTCATACATGCTAAAAGACAAATTATTTCCAAAATCAATAAATCTGTGTCATCTGGTACAACGCTGTTTACATGGATATCAGTATTTTACTTAGCCTACATTTAATTTTTATTTGAATCAGAAATAATTACTTTTTCTAACCTGGTATTAATTTAATACATACAAAAAAGCTCTGTAAGTATGAATTGGAATTATTCTCTGAATGGTAACAATAAGAAAATGTTGATATTTAGTGTAATTTGAAACCTATTTTGTCATTTTAGTTACTGTGTCAAAAAGCACCTGGAAGAAAACTGCAAATAGGTTTATAAATAGACAACTAAGTGTATAAGCTGCAATATTGTATACTTTCATATTAATTTATTGTAACCAATAAATTTGTACATATGAGTTTTTTTTACATGTAGAGTTTCTTTTTTAAAAATGTTGAATTTACCCTGTGCTCAACAAATTACTGCATAAGTAGGGTTGGCATCTGCAGACTTTTAGCTATGCTGCATGTAAATAAGGAAAGGAAATACAAAAATTAATAACACAATTAAACAATATAATTTTTTAGAGTTAGTAAAGAGATCTCTAAAATTCATAATTCAATTGATTTCCAAAATATTTCAGAACAGATGACTATACGATTTGTATCTGTTATTTGCGCATTGTTGAGGTGATAGATATCGTCAGTTCGTCACTGTTGTTAACCAAGTGATTATATTAACTGTGTTGTGTATTTACATTTGACTAAACAGTACAATCGCTACTAGACTTGTTTTAATTGTGCACGCGGAAAGTGTTTAAACAATGGCTACTGTGTATATGTCAGAGTTTGCTGATGACGAAACTCCCACATCTTTCGATTACGGAGATACTGAGGTACGATAATTTATGTAATTGATTCACATTTTAGATTATACTGAAGTTTAATTTAGTACTAACAAAGTACCGACAAAATAATAAAACGAACGTCGAAAATGACATTTTTCTACGAGGGGACCGAAACTATGAAAAGCAAAAATATAGCATTTATTTTATGCAACTCTTCGACCCATAAAAACTTACGAAGATAACACTTTCATTGTTTTAAGCAATGTCAGTTGATTTGCATTGCAAACTCTATGAGATGCTATGCAAGTTTATCTCGTTTGAAACCGTTGGAAGGAATGACATAACTTACGTGAACTTCAGAAGTCGCGGTAATAAATTGTCTTGCCCGGGGTTCTCGGGGGTGGTGGAAGGCGATCCCTGGGACCATGCCTGGGACGATTTTGCGCAATGCGTATTTATTGCTCTGTAATTTGCGGGATTGGTAGTAGTGGATTTTCCGTGTATACAATTAAAAACCACTTATCTTTAAGGAAAACAATTATTTTACTGAGAAACTAGAGATATGGACCAATTTAGACCCTTAAATCCAAAATATTCGTGAATTTCATTTGTTATTGATCAAATGGCGCCAAAGTTCACTCCCATGATACCTTACTGTGCGCAAGCGCTTTGCCAGCGTTTCGGTCGCATTTAGTTCCGTAGTGTGAAGGCGTAACATGTCAAGGCAGGTGAGTGAAAGCATATTTTTATGTATGTTGGTCTGAAAATGCTTGCTTGATCGTTGTTTTTTAATTGTACATAATTTGGTTTGCAGATCATGAGTGAGGAAAGTCATCCCAGAACTCTGTAAGTTCATTCAATATTAATTGATTTGATATATCGTACCCTTCTGTCAGAGTATTGTCAGAGATTTTGTACTTTTTTCTACCAGTTTGAGGCTAAGTCATTTTGTTTTAAAGCGATGTGTTGATGCTTTTCAGGTACGTAGGCAACTTGGATGCTTCTGTCTCAGAAGATCTTGTGTGTGCCTTATTTTCCCAGATTGGACCTGTCAAAGGCTGTAAAATTATTCGCGAGGTAAGACACCGAACACAGCAATGCAAAAAGTAATATTAAGAAGCGCTTTGTATATTGCATTTCGTGGTCGAAATTTTGAATGTTTTATTGTGGAATTACCAGGACATAACCTTGAATATGACATTACATTGTTTCCTAGGGGATGACAGTTATTGTGCTCAGATTATGACAAATGGAATTTCCATTTTATTAGGTAGCAGGCCTATGCGCAGAACGAAAATTATTTCACTTTTCTGTCATTCAATTTTTTTGATAGCCATGCTTATAACTAATACAGTTATATAGAACATTATTATTTATTACATGTTTTTGTAGTGTTGAAAATAATATGATATTTTCTGCAAATCTCACCAATTTGTACTCTTTTCATCACTTTCTTAACTGAACGAAATAAGTCAAGTAAAATATTGCTGCAGAAATTTTATTTGGCATTTCCATGAGAGTGCATCTTTGGTTAGTAAAAGAAACTGATTAATAAGCATGACAAGGTAATATATTAATTTTAAATGAATTATTCATATCTTTCTTTTATGTAAATGATAATGTTGAATTATAGCTTATGATTGATATTACTTTGTTAAGGAAAGAAATTATATAATAATTTGAATATCAGTAATAAAATGAATTACGATACTTGAACTCAGGTTTTAGCTCTGCAGAAATGCTTTGGAAATTTCCGTTAAAAGCGAATCATTGCAAACCTTCAAACAGTAATTTTTAATATAAATTAGAATATTAAGCAAAATGTCCTTTCTGGTAGGAAGTGCAGCTCATAATTTCTTTTCAAAGAACTCGTTTGTACCTTTTCGTGATTTACTTGTTAATTTGTGTTCTAGTCAATAATATATTTTGTTGATGGTTACATAGTAGTCATGTGACCTGGATGTTCTGATTTTACATGACGGCTGGCTGGAAGCGTATGGCTGGTTATTTCGATTAAGGTTTGCAAGTACATGATGTAGAATAATTTCTTGCGTTTCTTTATTTCGTTAAAATTTATGATGTTTCACATAAACTGCACAGAATTTGTTTTAAAGAAGCACTAATGAGTAATTATTGAAGATGCAACTTTAAATATGTTTTTTTAAAATATATTATGCATGCCAGTACTGTATGTACTCTCATTTGTTATTTTTTTAAAATGCAGTTTGAAGTTAAACACATGATCACTGCATATAGTTTGGATTCAGCTAAGTTCATAATAGTATCATCATATTTATATTTTTGATGAGTGTTAGAAAAAAAAACAACTTCTTTGACTCCATTATGATTTTTGTGTGTTATATACAGTTGCTTGTTGTAGGAGTCAGTTTTTGTTTGCTTGTTAGTATCATATTGGGTAGTACTGTGATAGATTCTAGAGTTGATAAATTAGTTGTATGGTGACACTGATCGTTTTATCTTCTCTTTCTGCAGCCTCCATAATCTGTTGTCGCTCTGGAGGTGTTGGAGTCTTGTGGCCTGTATGAAACAAGCAGGTTTGTACACTTCTCTCCTTGCTCTTTCTCTGCATGTAAATTCCAAGTGCAGCCAACAAAGAAAATTCTCGCCTTCCGAGGAAAAATTTGAAAAACATAACACATTGGGAAGAAAGGTACCATTTTACAATTTTCTCCCCTCGTGTCTGTGTCACTATTTGTGAAAATAGAGCCCTAAACACAAGAACACTGAACCTTCTACAACCAGCACATGTGATCTGAGAGTTCAGCTTGTGTTGAGGTGGATCATTATTATGAAATTTGTAGACTCACACAATACAGCTAGATGTACTTACGTTGAACTCTCAGTGTTGCTTTGCCAACAGATTCGGTCCAACCTGGTGCTCCTGTTGGGCTGAGGAGTGTTGCCTTAATAAAGTAAAAGGTATCCCCTTTTTATTATTTGTTTCTTATACATAACCAGAAGATGTACTTAAAACGGTGTTCTGGAAGGCTTACATCATGGTGGTATAATTTTTTTATTTAATTTTATTATTGATGATTAGATTTTGCTTTAGGTGAACAGAGATGAAAAAATATCTTAACATGCCTGTAATGCGGTAAGAAAACATTTCCTTACCTAATATCTGTTAGCAGTACATGTTTGTCATTTATAAAGAAATGATAATCAAAAGAATCATTACATTTAGCTTCATTTATGTGGCGAGATAATTTTGTTTGAACAAGGAGAAAAGTGTACATAGCTGTGTGCTTGTATCCTAAGAAAATCGGTAGACATGCAATTAATTTTTCTCCTTGTTTTAGAATATACTTTTGATACTCTTTTTTACTTTTAACATTTAATGTTAAAAACATGTTCTACCTATTTTCTTAGCTAAGATGTGCTCGTGTGTGCTTCTGTAGTAGCAGTATGCACTATTAAATAAAGCTTTCATTCTTTGTGTTTCCTGGCCATATGAGGACGGCTGTTCTCATCTATGGTAAGGCTGGTGGTTTCTTTATTTTAACCTCTTGCAGTCCATTACGAAAGGTGTTTGATTTTCATCATCATAATGAACTCCATTGTTTCACTCACATTGGTAGGTATGGCCATATATTCCATATATTGCTTCAGTAGAGGTCGTGTGGAATTTATATATTTATTTTCATGAGAGGTAGCTGGTTTAGACCCACCCCAAGGGATTCATGCTGCAACAAAACATGACGTATGTTGAGATAAGTAAATATTTCTTTCTTATTTGTAGAACGACCTTATGTTAATATGTATGATATTTATTTTATTACTTTTTTTATTTTATGTTATTTAAATTTACGGTCATTGTGTTGGAAATCCTGGTGAGAAGCAGGTATTTTATTTAGTTCTTTCATTTATTGCAATTTAAGTTTTTGTTATTTGTAAAATAAAATCCACTGCAGGGTGATTTTCATACAATTACTATCGTTGACATCTATTGTGCTGTTGTTGGTTCCAAGATGTGTTTATTCCGTTTTGATTGCATTTGATGGTGACATATGTGTTCTCATCCTCTGCTGTAGAAGGTTAACACCTGTAATGGTTTGCAGGGATTGTTGCTGATCATTGAAGGAGATAGGCTCCTTGTACTGTTGTGCTCATTCTTGACTTGTGAATCTTGATGATCATAACGGAACGTGCTTTGAGTAGAGAGCCGTAAGGTATCTGCATGTTTCATAATCTTTTGTGATGTTTTACCGCTGTTAACGTCCAGTCTCTGACCTTCCCTTTTTTAGCTTTATCAATAAAAGAATATTTCCTTTCCTCAATAAAGAAAAGGGAGAATTCTAACCTGAAATTATTCCTTCAATCATGTGTTGTCTGAATCACCTGCACACTCTTTTATTTCATAGCTTACAATGGAATTGGTTACTTGGGTTTAACCTGGAACTCTTATGTATTTATCAAAACCTTGTTCCTTTCAGTATCGTCCTTTGATGAAAAAGCATGTGTCAGCATGTTCAATAGATAATTGCTTTCATTATACCTAGGTATTTCTGGGTATCTCGGGCACTTAACATTCTGTATCAGTGTCATATCACCTGATGTGACAGATCATTAATATTGTTTTTATTATTGGTTCCATTTAACTAGAATTTCATTCCTGGTTTTAGTTTTAATTGCTACAGATTGTTTCTTGTAAAATGGACTTTAACTATGTTTCATTATATTGTTCTGGCTGAATACAATGGCATTTTAAAGAATTTGTTGTCAGCCGTTTATTTTATGGAAAGAATGATAATTTTAAAACAAATCAAGATGTTTTTCTAAATGAAAGAAACTGTTTTACATTTGTATTCGCTAAATTATCAGGACTTGTAATGTTTTGCATGATTCCTAAGCAGTGTAGTGCTAATGAAGGGGTTCTATATTGGGATGTAGTACAGTCTTGAGATTGTGATGATGGCTCATCTGATAGGCAGATTTTAAGCTTGGTGATTCCATTTCCAAAATTTTTATTATAGAGTTTTTTATTTTCATTTTGCATCATGATGATGACTGAAGTAAACTGATTCTGTGAAAATATGGAATTGTTGATGATTATAAATGCTGAAGAAACTTTATTTACCTTTATAAAATATATAATATTTGAAGATATTTGGGAAACCTTTTGCAAAAGAAATAAAAAAGTATTTTTTCATACGTAATATTATTTCCATACAAAGCATCTAGTAGTACAAGATTACTCAGTTAAATTCTGAAAAAGTTTGGAAGAATACATGCTTAAGCTTGTTCTAAGGAAATATTAATATCTGTTTGAACACAGTCACTAGTAAACACAGATGGAATTCAAGTATATATTTAATTACAATCATTAAGTTGGCTCTGCTTTAATAATTTTTTCCAGTCTTCCTTCCCTCCTTGTCCATTCCGTAAATCCAAACTATCATTTAGTCTTCATTTTGTTGCAGAATTTCATAATGGTGATGGGATTTGGGTTATTTTGGAGTTGTACAGTGTGTGATGGCTTTTTTGTTTAGACTAAATAATGCACAAACATGGTGTAAGTAAAGTACTGTGAGACAGTGCCTCTCAATCCAGTAAATCCTTCAGTTCATGTTTTATAGAGAAATTGACTTTTATTAGATGGCGTAGTTGATGTACAAACTTAGTAGAAATTAATTTCCAAGTTCCAATGTAGAAGCAGACCAAACTTATTTTCAGGAATAATCCATTTCAAGATATTCTAAAAAATTAAAATTATAAATTAAGAAAACCAGTACTGTCAATTGCATTAATCAAATTTTTGACAAGGGGAGCATCCATGTGGTTCTATTTGAATGAAGATTGACATAGAAAGAAAATAAAACATAAATTTAAAAAAAAGTAATGCTTTTCTGCACGAATATAAATGCATGAATAATTTTGATGTATTCTTTCTCTTATTTCAAAAATATTTTTTAATATAACTTTTAATTTCTTGAAATTTAAGTAGTTACATTTTACATTCTTCCTGAAGGTTTGTGGTTCATGGGTTAATAGACACTGTTTCACATTGGAGATTGTGGAATGAAGAATGTTTCCAAACAAAAGAGATCTTTACATTAGATATTTATGAAGAAAGAAGTTAATTTTCTACAAGTTTATGAGAAAAACGAAATATAAGGTTCTAAAATAGAAGAAAAAATATGTTACAATAGAGAATGTGTAATTTTATTAACTTGAAGTATCTGGGAACATTCCAATGAGATGGGTTTCCTCTTCTATTCAAGAACTGTTCTCTAAAACATGAGATAGTGGTGCATGTTTCAGAATTGAACATAAATATTTTCTAATTTTGAATTTATTAAAAAGATTTATAATTAAATATTTTAAACAATGTTTAATGTGGACTAAATAAAACACTGTTCACTGCTTTGAAATTAGTTTTGAATAAATTTTAAAAAAATGTAGTTTATAATAAAAAAATAATATTAATATTAGTTTGTTAGTTAATTTAAAGTTCTAGAAATGTTACTAGTATTGCACATGAAGTATTGTTGCACTTAAAGGTAATAAACATATCTGTGGTAGGTGCTGAATGAATGTGATAAACTGTGTGACAGGTAGAATTGAAAATTTGTTTTGGTTTGTAATGTTAATGAAGTAGCTATGAATGGCGTGAAGAGAATGCAGATAATTGCTGAAATACATTTCTTTCCATTATTTTTAGTTCATAAATTAAATAATGTTGGTTTTCTTTTTATTTTTTTATTTTATTATTTTTTGTGCTAAAGTAGATGCTAGTGGTAGAAAGTTCAATTTTTTAAACTTTATTTTTAATTTGTTAAGTTCATCTGAGATTTTATTTTCACATTATGTGTAGTCAACAATCATGATAACATCTTGTGTAAGAATTTAATCAATGCTCTCTCAAAGTTAACTGCATATGGCTTGCTGCTGGAAAGGGGACATGCATTAAAAGTCAAATTTCAGGAAATTTCACATATTTAGAGCAATTATTTTGGAGAGTTCATTAATTGAATTGCTACCAGGGTCTTCATGACTTGTTGACTTATCTAATTTTTGCTCGTACATATTGATAACATAGGAACCAACATTTGGTTTCTTGGTGACATAGCCTCTAGGCATTCTACAGTCCTAGAATTACATGATACTATTGTGGTTCTGTGCTGGATTTTAATAATAAAGAGATACATGGACATAACCACCTTGATTTGTGTTATCCAATGTCCTAATGTTGAGATTTCCTAATATTTCATGGAAGACCCATCTCAAATTTGAATGACAAAGCCTTAAGTAAAGTGTAAAAAAGATTCACTTAAAGACTTTAATTTTCTGATCTATTTAGCAGTAAACATACTAAACAGAGTAATTTTCCGTCTACAGATTTCTGTAAATGTGACATTTTTTCTTCCTTTCACCATTTTCTCTGATGCATTCACAGTATGCAAATGCACATAATTCTATGAACATAGCAGGAAAGACAATTTTATTATTAAATATTACATATATAAGCATCCTTATTGAGGTTCAAATAAAGGGCCTAATGTTTTATATAATCTTTACTATGAGAGAAAGTAAGGCCCAAATGGAGTGTTTTATTAAGTGTTTAAAACTACGGATTTATCTGCTTGCTAGTGTTTTTTTATGCATCCGATCCGTTTTATCGTTCGTGCGTGTCCAACTTTCTTTTCAATTACGCCTAATCCTTTTCCAGCAGGGGGAATGCTAGCAAACTTTCGCGTAAGTTCGAAACACATAATGTTCACATTACACTTCACGTCCGTATACACCGACAAGAACTGCTGCCCACTCACCGCATGGGGATGTCACGTAGAGCTGACAGATCCGTCTAGCAGAATGAGATGTTGAACATAGTTCAGCGGGGTGCTATGAACTATTTGCACATCCCATGTCCGTTTGTCTAATCGAAACCCTCTACAGAAAAAAAAAAGAAATGTCATTTCCTATCCAGATTTCCTTGTTTCCCTAATTGTAGCAGGCATCACTGGTAGGTAAGTCACATTTTTCATTTATCTTTTACCGATACACATAATTATGATTAGAAATGTGGTCGCAGGGGTTTTGGAATGCGTGTCGGAAGGTTGTACTGGTGGAAGATGTTTTGTGGAACAGCCGTTGAAGTTGATTTGATCATGCATGTGTGCACATGGGTGTATGTATCAAATTGTGGCAGAATGGTAATACTTTGTACGTGTTTGACTTATTAATGTGTGTGTGTGTGCGAAAGTAATATTTAACGTGTATGTTGTGTTAGTATTTTTGATAGACGTAACTAGTGTAGTGGTTTGTGGTGTGGTGCATATGCATCTTATATCCTACGATTTCCATGCACAGTTTCGGTAGTTCCCAAAGTGGTTTGTTGGGTCACTATGTACGTTTCGCAGTGTGGAAACGGTGCCTATGTTCTTCGAAACTACGGTGTTATGCTTTCCAGATGCGTCGTTGCTAGAGTTAACGAGAACTAACAAACCATAGCGCTCAACTTACGAGGGATATGATAATAGGTGCTGAAGTGGTTGCTGTAGTATATTTTTTCAGAACCTCTTCCCACTTCCGCTTTTACATTATACGTAATATTTGCTCGGAGTTCAGGTTGAGTTTTTGTATACATTTTCTGAATTCGGAATTGATTTAAAAACAGAAGTTAATGATTCAGTGGTAGGGGAATAGGTTAAACGGTATTGATCCATTAAACTATCAATTTCATTAAGATTTAATCTATGTGGCAGTCAAACGAGGAATTCTGTGGATCCGAGAGGGTGATTTGCCTAATTTGGAGGAGATGAACATTTTTTGTGGGGCAAGTGTTCCGTACTTAACTGTCCACTTTTCTTCAGAATTCTTTAGTCACTTAAACAGGTGTGTTTCGGCTGCCATTTTGGTATTAAGAGAATACCTATTCTCTAATTAATTTACAGAAAAATTCGAATTCGCTTTCTAAGTGAATATTTCTTCGATATTTAATCGATATAGCCAGCCATACATTTATTTGCTTCAGAGGGCCTTGTTAGTGGATAATCTGTCACATTTCAAATTATGGCAGTAAGGAAAAGCTTGAGTAGTTCAGGACATCCGAAACGAGCTTTTTATGAGGGACTTTCGCATTTGTGGCAATTCAGTCGTCGATTTTATTTGGTATACTTGTGAACTTCGTACATGGAAGAAGTAACAGCATTGCGTATTAAGCCTATTTAGTGTTGAAATTATGATAGAAGCAGGATGTAATTGTGAATATTAAAATGAATTAATTTAATTCATTTTTTAGTTTATTAGATTGACACGCCGCAATTGAAAACAGCAGTTTAAGTAGGTGCTCAGGAAAATTATTTTACCGTTGGGAACTTTTGTCATTCTGGTATAAAAGTAAAACAAGTGTTCAAGTCGTGAGCCAAATTTAATTTTCCTTTCTAGATTTATGCAATGCAATTGATAGTACATGCCGTGAACGACAATTATGTATATAATTAAAAGTACAGAAATTGAAATAGCGACAAAGATAAGGCGGGAATGATAAGTCGTTCTTGTGCTTCTGTTTTGAATATTTCTTCGGCGTGAAAATTCCAATTACTAATTGCCATGGATGCTAGGTATCGAAAATTGCACCCACGTTGTATGTATGTAATGTACAAACCCCGTAAATTGTTTGCTTTCGAAATTTTTTTGAAAAATGTGTGATTAGGTAAAGTAATAGTGCACCCATAGTAATACAAGTTATAATTGACAGTTCGTCCAAATGGAAGGTGAGAGATTGCAAAGTCTATTGAAATAAAAAAAAAATATCGTGTCGTGCAATGTTCGTGTCGAATATTCGAAGAAAGTTATCGCCACTTTTTTCTGTAATAGTTTGCATTGAATAGGCAGTTGTAGCCTCTTACCGAATAAAGTGGCTCTAACAATTTGACACGATGTTGATGACGCAAAAGAACAAAAGAAAAACGAAATAAAGAGAAATACAGTCGACTCTGATTAGTGATCTTCTGAGGACCGACATTTTTGGCTCACTATCCGATGATTTCAAAATTAAATTGAATTTCTCTAATTGACTTGATTAAGTTTATTCATATAGAAATACAGCAAAATTGATTAACAGCACCAACCGAAATTTTCAATATTTTTATTTGACTATTAAAAATAAATTATTTGTTAATTTTTCGTTAGTAATTTCTCTAGATCCTTTTCGAGTCCGTGCGTTCTCTATACTTGATTCTGCATTGTCCGCTGTCTCTAAGTATCGTAATGCACTCTTATCACCCTTCAATGCTTGTTGCACTGTTGGAGCACCATCCCACTCCGAAGGCCCCTTTCTCGTCTAATAACAGACGAGAAGCTGCTAATGAAACTGATCGCTGAAAGAAACATTCCGGGTCCGCTATCTCCATGTCAGGGGAGACTTCTTTGATTGTGAACTTTGGCCGACCGAATCTTATGCTTATTTGTAATGTAAGTGAAACGGGGCCAGTGACATAGGTTCGCTATGTCCGGAGTCAACTGTATTACACTAGGGATTTTTATTTCTTGGCGCGTTAGGGCCTGTCGCCACGATGGAATATCTCGCGGCATTTCGCGTCTTTCTCGGTCGTGTCAATAGATGTCGCATGATCGCCAGCACGGCTCAATAAGTTCTCGATCATGCGACATTAGCGGCGCGACCGAGAAAGACGCAAAATGCCGGGAGATATTCCATAGTGAAGACTGGCCCTCACGCGCTAAGAAATAAAAACCTTGTTGCCTATTTAGTTTATGCCATGTTCATATTTGTGTATTTGATTTCAATTAAAGTATCACAAAAAATGATCATGCAGAACGCACTCCGTTTTACACGTATAGAAAGTTGAATTGTTTAGGTACCTATTATATTTTTGTTATAACTTGTACTATAAAATTGTAGTAAGTATTTTCGTTATCTCCCGCTGACTTTCGCCGGTACTTGCGAGTTCATAAATTAATTGGTCACCGATAAATGTCTAATGTAAATTGGAATAATATCATTAAACGTGTTTTGTGTTCGCTAGTTTTTGTATTGTGATACTTTAAGTGTACGTTAGGAAAGCAGAATCTTGGAAGGTTCGATACCCCATGCCTATTTTGCCTGCAACTTCGACATTTCTTTTTCTGGTTTTGGATGTCTAAGCTTACTGTGGCAGCGACAATGAAAATTAAACTATGTTATATTGCCCTTTTTAGAATGGATGGCCTCGAAATTCAAGGGCTTCATGTGCAGTCTTTTTCGTAGCTGTAATTCCATTCAATGTGCGAATTACTGGGAATCGGTTTAGGAAATTTGGTTGCGCACGGGCAAGTTGCACTGTCAACAGTGCTTCGACAATCCGTCAATATGATAGTCAACTGCAGTATTTATTTTCGTTCACGTCTGAGTAAGCTAAAGGAAATCGTATAGAAGCAGCAGAAATGAGTCTTTGAGTCTTAGCAAGATAATTAGGCAAGCCGATGAGAGCTTTTGGCGATAGGTAACACGTTAGATGAAAATAATGACGTTTTCATTAGGGCCGATTTATTTAAAATATTAAGGGTATTCTTCATGTAGGAAGCATCATTTACATCTTCTGCAAGAACCACTTGATCGTCAGCAAACAATAAAGTATGTATATTTTCTTCCCCTATCTGAATTCCCATTTTAGTGCACTTTTTTTGTCCATTTTCTCAAGGCTGATGAAATGTATATTTTGAAGAGTGTTGGGGATAAACAGCACCCTTGTCTTAATCCCTTGTTAGTCATAAAAGACTCTGATAAACCTGTGTAAGTTTTAACCTGCTGCTATTTCCTTCACAGAATCTCTTTACAGCATTTATGTACTGCACGTGGATGTTGTTCTCTTTCATTGATTCCCACAATCTTTTCCACTGGTACACTATCGTACGCTTTTCTTAGGTCTACAAAAACCAGATGTAGTGGGCATCCGTAGGCTATGGACTTTTCCATCAGCTGTTTCAGGCAAAAGAGATTATCTCTGCAGGATCGACCAGATCTAAATCCACTCTGTTCTTCAAGTTCCATCATATCCCTTTCAATGCGGCCTCTCAGAACCCGTCCATACAGCCTTCCTGTTGATGGGATGATACCCAAGCCCCTATAATTGGCGCAAACAGCTTTGTTTCCTTTCTTATAAAGTGACGTAATATATGCGCTTTTCCAATCTTTTGGTACAGCTTCTCCTTTCAGGCATTTATTAAATATTTCTGCCAAATATTCTAAGGTAACATCAGGGGCATGTTTCAACAATTCAACAGGAACACCTCCAGGACCGGGAGCTTTGTTGTTCTTCATAGCCATTAGCTCTTTTCTTATTTCATGCACACTTATATCTTCGCATGAATTGTTTACACACTCTAAGGAATAATCTATACATTTAAAATCAGTCCGTGTTTCTATTAAAAGAGTTTCATAATATTTTTTCCATTGCTCTTCAGTTATCGGGGAATATGTCAGTTTCTCTACATTATCTTTTTTAAAAACATTAATTGTTTTCCAAGCCTGCCCTTGATTTTGAACCACCAACTAATCGATCTATTTCACAGCATTTCTTTTCCCAAAATGCATCTTTTAATTTGGCCACTTCCTTTTTAACAGCGTAACAGTATTTCCTGTAGATATTTCTATCTAATGAATCCTTAGAATTCAGCCATCTTTCATACACCTGTTTCTTTTCCGTAAGGAGATCATTAATTTCATCCTTCCACCAGTATTCCTTCATTCTAAATCTACGTGATGCTTCCTACATGATGAGAAAACTTGTAGAATGATTGGAAATTAACATGGAGAAGACACATTATTTGGTAGTTGATGTACAGGAAGATTTAATTCTAGAGGGTTCTAAGATAAAAAATGTACACGATTTTAAGTATTTAGGAGTAATTCTGAATGAAGAAGGTACGGATCAAGCCGATATTTTATCAAAAACAGGAAAAGGTCGACAGATAATCAGCAAATTAAACCCACTACTTTGAAGTAAGGACGTTAGAACTAAAACAAAAATTCAGCTGTTTAAATCCTTGGTGGAGAGCACAGTAACATACGGCTCTGAAATTTGGGTACTAAATCAAGCTCTGAAAAAGAGGATAAATAGTGTTGAAAACAGTTTTTGGAGAAGATGCTGTAGAGTCACGCTGCTTGATCATGTAAAAACAGAGGACTATAAAAAGGCGATTAAATATAGAAGGATGTTTAACTGATGTTGTTGAAAAGAAAAGATTATGGTACGGCCACTTGCAAAGGATGGATTCAGAAAGACTGCCCAAAAAGGTTTATAACTGGACACCAGCAAGACTGGAGGAAAAGATGACGGCCAAGAGTGAAATGGAAGGAATGGTGTAACAGTGGCAATGGAAAGAAGAGATATGTTACAACACTCTTGGCGACAAAACAAAATGGCGCCTTGGATGCGATAAACGGCCAACATCGCTAGTATGAATGAAGGGTATTCTTTTAGGACGGGGATGTACTTTCCTATTCAAGCAAATTTCATTATTTTATCTTTGAGTGAAATTTAGGGGCAGTGGCGTCCGTAAGGCATGGGACAGCTGGGAGGGAGGGGTACTTTACATGACCCAAGGACGTTTTCAGAAAAAAAAATCAAAGTTTTTGATTAAATTTTGTTGTCGGAATGGCGTAATGGACGCTTGAAAACGATGAAAATCATGAAGTTTCATGATTTTCAGATTTTGTGTCTTATGCTTTGTTTTGCTTCAAACCGTTTCTTTCTGCGTTTCTTAATTTTTTGACCAAGACCATTTTTTCGAAGCGAGTGTTAACTATCAAGCCCTTAGTGAATTAACTTTATATGCATTTTTCGGGAATTGGGAATTTTCAGCACATTAGTGGCATTCACAGCACATTCATTTCATTAATCTTAAACTATAAAAGATAATATAATTCTTTTTGCAGGCATGTAACCCATGCATTTGCTCTAGTGAATGAACTACAGTACTTCATGTGTCACTAAAAGTTTCAAATATATGAACCGAAATGTCAAGATTAAATTTATAAACAATTATTTTTTCTCAAATCAAATCCTGACTCTTGAGCTTTCACAGTACCTTAATCATTCTAATTCATTCACTAGAATATAAAATTGCGATTAATTTTTAGAAAAGAATTATCAAAATATGTTAATTTGTTGTAGAGTTATGATGTTTGAAGTAAAAACCTACATTTTTTGGCAAATTATTTGTAAACAAATAGAGAAAATATTTTGATCTCTAAAAGCATAAATAAATCAAATGTATATCGTACAAGGGAAAACGAAACAGACACAAAATTTGTAATTTTTATTTTTCAGGTAGACCGTTACCTTAATTGAAATTATCTCCATTCGGTTTACTCTTAAAAATATGATTTAAATATAATGTTAAATAAAATAGTGGTGTTGTAATAGCACGTACTTTCTCGGCAATAGTAATATTTATACCATATTTCTCTCCGTGATAACACATGGCAGTAATCATTTTTTGCAAAACTCATTTGAAATCATAGAACATTTGGTGCGAAAATTAAATAGTTTCAGGCAATAGACTTTTTTATTCAAACTTTAAAAGAAAAAGCGCGAGAATGTAAAAATATATTTCTGGCATTGAATTCATTTTATAAGGTATGCGGTGTATTCACGAACATATATTAGTAACATATAATAGTTATTATTAAACACTATGGTATTGTAATATCCTAGAAGTATATGAAAGTATTAGTTTATATTACAGCGAACAAATAGTTTTTCATGGAAGGTTGAACTGTGTTTACAAATGCGAGTACTTTTTTTTCCCCATGGATCGAGCCCTAGGCATCTTGTTTTTTTCTCTGGAAGTAGGGAGTCGTGGATTTGTTGCTTAGGGTAACGTGAGGCAAGAGTCCGTACTTTTTATAACAAAAGGGGATTTCCACTCATGCAATTGTGTTATTGATCTGGTTTTTACACAGAGCTATTCCTTAATGTACGAAGAATAAAATTTCCAAACAAGAATGACGTGTCTTAAAATTTGATGTCAAAAAAGAAAATATTAAAGGAGGAAGTGCAGTGTTCGGACTTCTGCGCCAGGTGCGGGGCAAAAGTCCGAATATACAACGCATCTTAACTTCCTTAGAAATAAATTAATAATGTTAATGATGTTACATTAAATTATGAGTAAACACGATAGGTAGATTCTGAAAGGTCATAATAAAGTCTCCAATTTCAAATTATATTATTCATGTACGAATAATAAATATAATAAATTCAAAGCAGATACTGTGTACATTAATTCTCATACAAATCACACAGAAAATACACTCCCTCATGGGAAGTTCATTTTCATGCCACCATTCTTTACACGAATCATATTGGATCCAGTCTTCAGCTGAAAGGTCTTCGAATTCCATTTCGCAAGCAGGGCACAGCCCTATCGAAGTATTTTCAGTGGCAACTGGTTGATTGTTCTTTCCCTTTCCTCTCTTAATTGTGGAGTTGCAAAGCGATTTCTTATTGGCATTTCTGGACTGCTATTTCTCCATTTCAAGTGCAGTCTTGTGAGGACGATGTCAGGGTGGTGGACTTCTTTCGTCGCCGCGTTCGTTTTCTATTCAATCCTGTCTTTGGGATGGGTATAATGTCCGATGCAGAGTAATGTTGTTTTCCGCAATTTAGAGTCTCACAATTTGGAGAAACGCCTTCACTTAGGGTTGTTGTGACCTTGCTCCGTAGAGATGACGATAGTTCCGGTGAGTGATTTATGGTTTGATCACATGAATGGTGATACTGCAGGATCTTCTACATTTAATGCCAACTGATCTGTCAGTATAGCAGGAGAAATGGTTCTCTGCTCTGTGACCTGTGAAAGAAGGAAATCTTCCTCCCCAAATTTGAATTTGTTAATGCGTACAATAACACAGACCTCAAAAGCTTTCACAGCCTTCTCAGTTGTACAATTCATGTACGATTTATCAAACAGTTCCGCTACCTGGAGTTGGGTGATGACCCTAGTTCAATTTCCACATGCGCTACAATTCTCTACAAGTGGAGCAGAAGTCCGTGCTATGACTGCCTTGTCATTAATGCGGACCGATGCCCCAACCGTCAAAATAATATATTTTAATTTGTGCTGCCTTCTGTCGAGCATCTACGAAAGTATTTGCTAGTGTTTTGTGGAGGTCACATTGTACACATTCATACCCTTAATTGTAGATTTTAATTACTGTGCTTTTAACAGCGTGAACATATTTCCAATATTTTACAAAATTACATCAAATAATTTAAAATTATATCTCACCTTATTGTCGCTGTAGTATTTGCATAGAAACTACCAAACTTTTCTCATAGAACATCGGTCAAGATACCTTCCAATTTATATTGCAGAAGGGTCAGCTTCACTATTCGAAAACTAATTACGTTAATCGGACTCTTATCCCATGTGGATTTTTGCCCCCCTGCTACTTTAAAAAAAAATTACTTTTTCGCACTTAAGAAGTAACTTCTTAAGAAGAGAAGCTTATGTAATGCGCGAAAAACGGCAAATTTTCGGCATAAAACTCTTATTACAGGGCCCTAGTAATGAAAAAGTTGATAAATCCAGTTGCTAAATTTAGAAGAACAAAAATTCTCTCACACGTGGTGCATCCATGTTGGATTGCTCTTTGATACCGAAAAATCGATTGACGGCAAAACATCTCTCCGTCCGTCTGTGAACAACGCTAGCGACTAAACCTTTCAGCCAATTTTCTTCAAAATTGATATTCTCCGATCGATCTGGCTTATGTCATGTCACCTTGAATTTGAAACCAATATTTTAATTTTGAGGGGTACTTTACCTTACTTTACTTAGCCCTTGGTACAGTTTCAAAATTTTCAAAAGAATGGCGCCAACAAGTTTAATTAAATTTTATTGTTAGATAGTCTGAAAGACGTTTTAAAGAATGGCGCAGGTAACATATTGGTTCAAATCTCTGATTTTTCAAAAATTGAAAAAGTTCAAAATTTTTTCGGCGTCTTCCTACAACTACAATTATGAAGATACAATTTTCTTCTTAATGAAATGTGTTCATATAAAATGTCTTCAAATAAAGTCATGTCCAATTTTTCAAAAACATGAAAATTTTAGCGAAATTTTGTGTCAAACATAGACAATTTTTATTTTCTTAAAAAACCGTACATTTTTTTATTAAACTGGGACCTTAGATTGCGTAAAGTACGCTTAAGAGAATGGTGCATATCTCATTTTCGTTCAAACGCCTAATTTTGCAAAAATTAAAATTAAGTAAAAAGTTTAAAAGTAAAATCAAAAAATTTCGGCCTCTTCCTACAACTACAATTGTGAAGCTAGAATTTATTTCAATGAAATGTGTTCATCAAAAAACAGATCTTCAAATAAGATCATATTGAATTTTTCGAAAATATGGGTATTTGTGGAGTTATTGAACGTCCAAATTAATCGCTCGCTCTGAAAATCCTTCGCTTCCGGATCACAATTTCAGAGGTGTCTTGAATAAAGTGGATGCTACGTTTGTTAGAATATGTATATTATTTCAGGTTTCTTTATTCGTTTCTTACATTGGAGCTTTTGTATACGTTTACAAATTAATATTTCAGAAATTACTTAAAAAATATTTTGAAATGAATATGAAATAAAGATTGCTAACTTTGAGTCGCCCGCTCCCAAATTACGCAGTTGGATGCTACGTAAGTTAGAATTTGTATATTATTTATGTCCTTTTATTATTATTTATTATATTTATATTTCTGTTATTTCATTTTAATTTGCTTCTTTTAATTGTGTTAAATGTGAAAACGAATACATGACCGGTCATTATCGGTTGTTGTAACGCTGCACTGATAAGGCGACAGTGACTGCTGTGTTTTGTTCGTGGTAATATAAACTAATACTTTTATATATTTGTAGGATATTACAATACCATATTGTTTAATAATTACTGTTATATGTTCCTACTATATGTTCGTGAATACACTGCATATCTTATACAATGAATTCAATACCAGAAATATAGTTTTACTTTCTTGCGCTTTTTCATCTAAGGTTTTGAATAAAAAAATCTATTGCTTGAAACTATTTAATTTTCGCACCAAATGTTCTACGATTTCAAATGAGTTTTACAAAAAATGATGACTGAGATGTGTTAATACGGAGAGAAATTGTGGTATAAATAGTGTTACATAACCATTACTAATGGCGAGAAAGTATGTGCGGTTTCAGCACCGCTAGTTTTATCGGTTAAGTAGTACAATCATTGCATATTAATGAGTTATTAAAATGAAACATATGAATTATTTGAATGAAAAAACGTACCTCTTCTTTTGTTTATTCGTTTTGTTGTGCAAGGTGTTGTAGATACGTCGAAAGCAGTCATTTCGTTATCTGTCGCGTGTAAGAATATTATGCATGAGAGGTTATCTGGGTAATTAGAAGCGAAGATCAATGAGTGTCACTTCGATAGTTTTCTTTTCGTTTTTTTATCGTCTAATTTGGACAGGTTTCCATCAATGCTTGTTTAATTTTTGTTCTCTGTTCGTATTGTGAATGATTTTGCTTTGGACTCTCTCGTTCACCGGCCAGAACTTCAGTAGTACCAGCAGTCAGGATCCTTTTCTTTCTTTCAGTTCCCATCTGCGACACAACGGTCTTGTTGCGTCCTCTAAATCTTGGCAAGTTTCAGGAGCAACCGGAGAAGCGGGCTCGGTCTCAGTGCGCGCGTGCTGTCCCGAGCTGGCCGACGACGCGACGCCACAGCGCCTTCTCGAAAGGGCGCGAACGTGCCATGGTGATTCGCATGGGGAGTTGTCGTGTCTTCTCCCTCCCCCGCGTGGCGTGGCGGGGCGTCGCGTCGCGTGCTCCCCGTTCTCTGCCCGCCGCCGCCGCCGCCGCCCTGACACTCCCTCCGCAGCCCTGCGTCTCCGCGCAACCCCCTGGGAGGCTGCGGACGATGCCCATTAATTCTCCCCCGCGGTGCTCCAGGCTCGATGCTTTTGACACTAATGTTTGAACTTGGAATCGCTTGCTATCGGCCCCTATTGAGTCAGGATTAATCGTGGCTGTGCTCTTGATGGAGCATGGAGCCTCGCCAGTTGGCACCCCTTCAGTTCGGAATGTACGGTCTCGCCATGCGAATTCTCTCAAGTTTATTCCGTTTTGTTGTGCTTTAAAAAAATTTCAAGCAGTTTCCGTCTGTTTTATTTTTCTCAACTTTCTACAGTGAAAGAGGTACTGTTTACTCGCTTATATTGTTTTTCGGCATATTTATTTAATAGGTGGTCATTCTTAATGCGCTCCAATTTTGTTCCGGATGTGCCGACGATGCATTTTGTAGTTAAAATGACAGATTATGAATTTTGGGTACTACAGAGAATCTTCATTGGTCATAAAATTCAGAAACAAAACGTACTGGTGCATTAATATTTTATCTTCCGGATGTGTCGATGTCGTTTCTGTTTCCTTGATGTAATAAGATTAGTCCAGATTCTAAAAATTATTATTGTTATAGTCCATTACGCATGGCAGAGGAATATGAAGATATTTACTTGTAATATTCCAAAAGAAGCTCTTCTCTATATCTTTTATGTATAGTCGAATTAAAGCAGTGGAATTGCAAATGTGTACATTATATCTTACGCAGCGCTTCTGTGCACATTAATGCGCTGTAACGGAGTTAAAATGGTACGCGAGCGTTGTCTAAGAAGAGCCAAGAATTCTCGCGAAATAAAAAAGTCGAGAACATTTCCTTCCTTAAATCTTGTGGTCGCAAACAGAATTAAGACGCGAAAGCACTCGTATTATCATACTGCGCCTTTCCTCTTCTTTTTCGAAAGTTCCAAACCGGAGAGTTGAAGTTGGGAAGGAAGCTTGGTCAAGTGTGGAATTTTTCGTTGTCATTGTCAACAAGTGCAAGTCCTGCAACTCTTTGGCATAAAGGGTCATTTTTTGGAAGATTAACGCAATTTGTTGGTTAGTTTCTTTATATAACTATCTAGTTCACTGCTGTGATTGAGGTAATAACATAGTCTTCTGTATGGGCTGGGCAACTTTCAAATTTCTCATTTAGCTAAATTATTTCTGTAATTCATTTTGTCATTGCCTGGGAAAAGTTTCTTGTATATGTTTATGAGAAACTAGAGGTGCTACAACAGCACATACTTTCTGCACTATTGAAAATAGTTATGTAATTTTGCAATATTGCAATTTCTGTCCCACTAGCTCCTCAGCTATAACTTGAAGTCCAGTTCGACGAATTCAAACGAAGCGCCTGTAGTTCTTATCTGTAGTTATTTCGATTGTCAGGAACAGCAGTCATTTATTACTTTTGCAAATAAAAAAACCTGCATAAATTTATCTGTTACAGTATTTGCAGCACATCATTCAGAAAAGCAAGAACAAATTCACACAAGCGCGCCTTCATTAAATTGAAGTGAACTTTCAATTTTTGAATACCATAATTAGAAATCAAAACTTCTTAAAGAAATGTGCTTATTAGTTCTAAGTTAAATTTATTACCTTCAATCTATTTCCTTTCATGAGAGTGTTATCCACATATACAATCATTACCATTGACAATACTGGGGTGAATTCCATGAATTTTGAAACCACTGTGTTGGCATTTTGCGAAATGACAACGCGTCAAACGAAGCTCGCGAAATTCGAATTTACAATTCCAAAATTTTGTAATTTCCAAAACATTGTCGAAAATGGGACCAGCACCACTATTTTTACTTTCTCGTATACAGAGTAATATGCGTAGTATAGGGAAAGTTATGTAATGCGCGAGAAAACGGCGAATTTTCGACAGAAAAAATCATTGCCGGCCTTGATAATGAAAAAGCGCGTAAATCCAGTTGCTAAATTAAGAAAAAAGTCCTCTAACACGTAGTGTAGCCAGAATCCCTGTTTTGTGGGTCCTTGATACCGAAAAACCAATTGAAAGAAAAACGTCCGTCCGGTGTATGTGAACACTAGCGCCTGAACTATGCATACGATTTTTTCCAAATTGAAGGAACTCCTGTCTATCTGGCCTGAGTCGAAGCTCTGAGATTTTTAAAAACATTAATTTTTCGGGCTACTTTACATGAAGCCCCCCGGACATTTTCAAAATTTTCTCAAAAATGACTCCAAATTTTTTCTTTAAATTTCTTGTAAGAATAGAGTAAAATTGACTTGAAGGTGGCATAGGTCCGATTTTCACGGTGTACTCTGAATTTTCATTTTCAGAAACGCTCAAACGCTATTTTCTCCAAATTTTTCTTCAAAGTTTCGAGCGGATAGTGATAATTGCACTCTTTAATATGACATATGTTCATTTTGGGGTATTTTTGGTTTTTTTCAAAAATTACACTAATGTAATTTTTTTGAAAGATTTCTCTTACCGTTTATATGGACGTTTTCTACAATTTGTAAACACTATTGTATTTATGCGTTTAAGTGCTTTAAATGGCTTCAAATACATTTTTCTCGAAAAGAAAAGATTCCTGTGAATTAGAGCTTCAAATTGCGCATTTACATTGGGGATGAAACGCTGTTTTCTTAAAAACGGCTCTAATTAAGAAAATGTTAAAATAAAAAGTAATTTGGGCAGTGATAGACGGCAGCTGGCAAGAGTATTTCAAGTCGGTATTGCTACACCAAAGGAAATAGAAAACACATACGGGAAAGTCTGTGCCATTCTGTAGCACCACTAGTTACAGTTCTTTGCTATATACGAGGAAAAATTGCAGCCATTATTGCGCAAATAATTGTTTCAAATTTCAACGTTGCCTGTGACGCAAAAAATATTCATTTAAAAAAATAACATGTCCGTTTTTGATTTTTTTTTCTGATAAACACTGAAACTATGAAGTGAAAGTTTTAATCTTTTCGAATTTACTTACCTTTATAATATTTTAAACACAACCGTTATACATTTTTCTTTAGTAAATATTATTGGATGTAATTATTTTGGATTATAATGTAAAGTACGCAAGGCGTTCGAATTTGCTTCTAAGAGTTCACCGAGGATACGGTAGATCGATGAAGTAAATGAAGCAATTTTTTTTTAATGGCGCCTTTTGTTAGGCAATTCACACCAGCGTGGAACTTCTTTAATGTAAAATTACTTTCGTAATTGTACATTGAATCACATAACCCAGGTTTTATGGTCCCTCCTTCTGGGCTAATATGGTGTAATTCTGTGTTTAGCCGATCATTAACGGTCAATCATTTTAAGGTTTGTGTGAAAAAGAACAAACAATACAGGATCCACAACCAACCACATTATCATTTGCGTTCCAGCGGTCAGATTTTGGATGTTCCGAATGTTTTTGAGCATACGTCTGTCAAACGCCCAATCAAGGCGTAACTGTTTTGTATTCCATTCGGCCAGGGGTTCAGCGCCGTTAGTACGCGGATTTCTCAAAGGGTCACCCATCCAGGGGCCCGCCGTGTCTCATGCTGTTTCCGTGATTTCACGGAGCTTGCCTAAGAAGTTCGGAATTATACCTCGAATAATGCAGAATCTACTTTCAAAATCACAGTGCAAAAAAGGTTTTTCAATTCTTACAACTCAAGTTGCATTTTACGGACTGCTTATTATTCGTAAAACATTTTCGTTCTTTACCGATAAAAATGTCGATCTTGGTCGATACGATTACGTAAAACTATTACTAACAACTCAAGCAAAAGAATCGACATATGACGGGAGAAAGCGAATTAATTTCTGTACATAATTTCATATCGAGAGAGAATGTATTTCTATCAATTGTATTTTGAAATAGTTAATTACACGGCTTTTTTAATTAAATAAAGTTATATTAATTTCTCACAGATCTTAGTCGCCACACCACTGTGTTGTTGTGTAGCGTCGTAGAACCTCAGGCAAATGTAACTTCTCTAGTAGTCATGTCGACTCGAGATGTTTAACAGCTGTACCAATACGAACTGCTATAATTTTTAATTTTAATATTGATAATTTGTACAATTTCATAAATTGCCGAAGAATGTGGGATAATGTTCCAAGATATTACGATACAAGGGACCCTGGGAAACAGGTTGCTTACGATGAAGGGAAACGTGAGCTTTGTGAGCATAAGTACCACCGGAGCTTTGTGAGCATAAGACTCGAAGTGCTGCTGTACACTTGGCCCTTCGACTGACTGTGAGCAAAATGTAGAAATATTCCCGGCTTTTCCACCCATGATGTGAAGAGAAATTAAACATTAGAAGAGAAATTGTCAAGAAGCTCCTGCGCAGAAAATAAGTGCTTCTCAGTAAAATGCCAAAGGTAAATTTGTACATCTAACTGAGAACACGGAGGTGTTTATTCATTTTCTCGTGAAATCACTAGCCCTGTACATCGAGTGCGAAGATTTTATTTAAAACGTTAATTTATTTTATACAATACAAAACATGTCAAAATTTCAGTATATTAGTGTATTTGCTTTTCATTATCTGTGGATTTCACTATCTTCCAAAGTTGTTTGCTGGTAATGTCGAAAAAGTTGGTAGTGAAAATTGAAAGCAGCGGTCGGAATTAATCTTCCCTATACTCTGATTAAAATACAAAGTCCTTCCAAAGTCATGAGTTGGCAGGAAAGGGGGGGGTCACTGTCATCGAATCGCGAGCTTCATTACTTCAATTTTTTTGGTATTGAAACTCCAGAGTGGATGACAGTGCCCCCCTTTCTTTTGATTTCGTGACCTTGAAAGGAGATTTTAACCGAAGAATAAGTGTACTTGGAGAGAGGCGTGTTGTGCCATTGAGGCTGCTCGTCAAAGGCTCAACTGCGGCACGTGACGACAGGTGGCCCGCTCTGACGGGCGTTGGCTTTCTCCGCGGGCGGGTTTTTGATGATTGAAACATGCATCTACGAGTACATGGGGGAAACGCCGTGAATTACTATTTTCCTTTCGGTATTAGCATGAGTCGTTACGAGGTGATTCATCAAATTGACAATAATCTGAAAATATAAAACAGTACGGGTTTTGATTAGAAAGAAATTTGAGCTTTCTCCTCAGCCAACGTTTCGCGATATTTTTTTTAAGTGAAAGGAAGACGGCCCAAAAATGTGCTATCACTTGCTTTTAGTAATTGCTTTTGTATTAAAAACATTGCATTTTAAAAATGTTGATTGAATACCTATCTGCCGTCATTTGTTCATTGCGCATGCCGTTTTGAAGACGAGCTACAATACAGTTGCAGTCTGTATCGGTCATTTTGTTTGGCGAGTTGCAATCGATTTGTATAAATTAGCCGACGTCTCTTATTTAGCGCTAGCAAGCGTATGCATTTTGTATGTTCGAAGATTGACTGTTTTTAAAACCAAATATTAGTGTGTTTTTATATACAAGCAATGACCACCAAACGTATGACACCTGTTCCTTAACGAAATAAAAATGTTCAGTGATTATAATTATATGTAATGTATTACGTTTCGAAGAATGGGTAGATAGCAAAATATCCTACAATAGTCCATTACAGCATAGATGTACAGATCTTGGTAAAGATAAAAGATTTCGATTGTATATTCAGAAACATGTTTAACTATGTGTTCACAACGAATAGTGACTGTCGGTGCCGGCGCTAGGCGATGGACCCGATGATGGGATTGATGGGAAAAAATTAGTAAGAAACTGAAAAAGAAAAAAAACTCGAGAAAAACGTTATCGTAATTTTGTAAGTCCCAGAATAGTAGTCTGATTTTTCAAAAAAATTAAAATCAATTATTTTTTTACCTAAAATAGTTAATTATAGTCATTACTTATAAGGTAAGCTTCTATGGAATGAAAAATGTTTGACAATTTGAAAATTTTACAAAACAGTGCTGTCATTGGCAGGTTTTTAAGCCTACAATTTCTTCTCTTAATATCACAGATATTTTGACATACATTTTTGTAAAATGATATATATTATGAGGATATTGACCGTGTATTTTCACCGAAGTTTAGGACAAAATATCTCAAATTGTAGATAGTGAATGTTAACAAATATGCATGTAGCATTTATTGTACTTGTGTACATGCAAACGCTACGTACAGTTGCATGTAGCAAAGTATATGAAACAAGCAGGTGACTAAAATAACGTATATATGTTCTTGATACAACGTCCTCATTTTTTCGCGGGAGTGGGGGGCTACGTTTGAGCTTCGTCCCGGACCCAAAATTGTCTAGCTCCAACATTGGTGACTATTGTTCCAGAATTTGTAAACCTTCATTTTATCAGTTTTGGAGAACAGGTGTTGAAGAACATAAAACAATTTTTTGTTGTAATTTTTGATTTTCCATAATACTGCACACGTCGTATTTTTTTAGCGTAACTTTTTTACAGCTCTTCCTTTTGTGCGAACTAATCGAATGGGTTGAGCTAGTTCAGCCTAATTTTGTAACGAAACAAAAATTTAAACCATATTTTAATCGATATTTTTTGTGTAACTTTCTATGCTGAAAATGAACGAGCCGAGCTTCTGTAACATGTTTAATCTTGCTGATCACAAATAAAATCTTTTAATGTGAAAATACCGCGCTAAAAATGCTAAATTAGTGTTGCAGTATTCCAGATTTAAAGTAAAGAATGATACGATTGATTATTTTAAGAGCAAGTCGATAAAAATGTGAAATCAAACGTAGCCTGGCAATCACTTTTAGCACGATTTGCTTTACATCTATTTTTTGTGCTTTTCCAAATTTGAAGAGTAGCTGAAATTATAAAGAACATTAGAAGATCAAAGGTAAATCAGTGCATAGGAGATGCCGGCATCTTCAAGAAGGTCTGAATATACTCGTGAACAAAAGTTGCGTCTGGAAGGATGTATTGGATAGTAATGATATTTGGTTGAAAGAAAAATATGCTGATAACAATTAATGATTGAAATTTGACATGGCAAGGCACTATTTAATGCACATATTATGTCATTCATTATGACGATGTGTCGCCATTTTTACGAACGTATTATTCTAGACGGTGAGGCAGATACTTGTTCAGGATTCTAATAGTAGTTTAGGGCCATCGAGTGGCTCAATGGATGCGAGTGATATGTTGCATCCCTACGTTTTTCGGCCCTTTTAATACTGTTGTCTAAAATACTTTTCTATTCAAGTATATCGTTCTGTTCCGTTTGTACCATTCGTTTTCTTCCCATGCGCTTTCCGGTTGGCGTGTGTCACCTCCGTGCATGTGACAAGCCGAGAAACATCCCTTCGACGGCTACGCTCCGTTGCCGAGATCATTGAACCCTCACCGTGTACTGCGTGCGAGGTGCGAGGTTTCGGCCGATGGTGATGCCACTCTGGCTGTCGCATCTCGGACTCCTCATCTGGCGCTTCGGTTTCCCCCCACTCCAAGCTTCGCCATCGCTCCGTGGAGCACCTCCTCTTCTTTCAGTAATTTGGGGGCAATCTCAGAGATCACGTGCTAATAACTGTGGACTTCTTGGCGAGTTGGGACGGGGGCGTCTTGACCACATTACACACGCATGTTGCCAACTGTCCTGATCCAGAAAACGATTTCGAAGACGGGGGTTATTAGTACTGACAAAGAACTCTTACCGCACGCGGCTGTCAGACGAAATCGCATCCTGTACCATGAGATCAGGTTGTTGGGGCATGCGACTACAAACAGGTGGTCTGTCACTGAACACATTGCCTCGAAACACGATTGCGTCACTTCGAATAAAAGGCTAGAATAAAAAAACAACAACATTGTGGCCGTCCAACACACCATTTTAGTTTGGAGGCGTTGCTGTAGGTTAAGGTCAATCGTCAAAGATCTGTGCCATTCCATCCATTGTTGCTTGAAAAGCTTCCTACCAACAACAAAAGACAACGTCTTGCATTGAGTTTGCATCGCGAAGCTGTCTTCCAATAGAAATAAGACAATAGATGCTTCAGGAAAGTCAACAATTTGCTTAATGTCGCCAATCAATGTGGCAGTTGGGACAAATGCATGGCGGACGATCCGTCGGTTCTTCCTCTTTGTGGTTCGAAGATGTTTTTCATGTCACCTTGTGTGTGCGTGCCTTCTTCGATCATTGCTTCATCTGCGTTGTAGGGTAACATCTGTACAGGCAGTGTGTCGGAATGGTCGTCCAGCCTTACGAGGTCCTACGATGCGACCCCACCCATCGAGCTCATTTAGCTAATCCAATCGCAGTTCAACTGTTTTCCGGCATACTGCAATCACTTTTTAGAGTCAGCTGTGTGGATGCAATTACGCAGAATGATTTTTTTCACATTTCCTTTGAACATAAGTGTTGAACATTGTTCGATTTAGGTACGATCGTTACGGCACTACTGCCTTAGCGGTCTCGGCCACCTGGTTGGCACAATGTTCTTATTTATCTCATCTTCAGACAAACTGGTATAATGTTATAAAACACAGTTGTTTATCTTATTTCCATCCCTGATTTTTTTAAACCATTTAATTTGAGAGCTTAATATCTCAAAGTTAGTGACAATATTAATTAAAATTACGCCTTTAAATTCTGTCACTGAAACTCTGATGACATAGGCTAACCAAGCAGTCATAAGGCGGAAGTCCGGAAGAAAACGTAGTCCATTCATGTATAAACAAACAATAAGCGAGTAAAAGAAACGAAAGTACAACTGTTATCTAAGTAGTATTCCTATATTACTTTCACATACTTTACATTCAGTCGTTTATTAGATCACAGGACGTACTTTCCAGACACTTTTTGAACATTTTCTTTCATTCTTTTGGAGATTCACGTCTTTTCGGTGTACCTCTACTCTGGAGCATGGGTGAACAGAATCTTTGTTGTCTGTAAAATTAAATTTACTCCTTGATGTAGTCAGCAAATTTTTTAATCTCGGGGATCGGGTATTTTTCTTTGTTTAAAAATGCGTAACAGTATTAGAATGTTTACCCACTAGGCTTGCAATACTGTTACCCACATTCTTAACGGGATAGTCGTTTCCACTAGGAAGCTCCTAGTTCCACCCGGGTTTCTCCTTTCAAAGAAAAAGCACTTTGTGCTCTAAAAGGACGCTAAGTAATTTTTGGGATGGACGCTAATATTAGCGATGGTGTTGGTTACCTCATTATTTTGTTATGATGCCGCGACCTCTTAGTAATGAACAAACATTACAGGTGTTATATTAGCAAAAAAAAAAATCCGGGAGTAAGCAAATTGATGATATGCATAAAATGGCTATCTGCACAGCTCCTCGGTTTGAAAACTTCGCCGAATCCTGGCTCATGTCCTCCCCCTCCCCCGTGTCAAAGTAGGAAGCCACAGGCAACAGCGGCAGCAGAGTGCCTGAACGCTGAGGTCGCGAATGCCTCTCGCCGGGGCGGGGGCGGGGCCGAGCGGGTGGCCGGGCAGGGCTTCCCTTTAATTGCGGCCCGGTGGCTCCCTCCGCGCAGCAATGCTATTCTCGTTTTACTCTTCAGGAGCGGGCCAGTCGAGAGGGGCCTCTTCCGGAATTGTGTGCCATAAACAGGTCGAACGATGTTGTTGCTGCTGCTGCCGCCGTTGCCGCCGCTCGCCGCCCGCCACCGCCTCTGCGTGCTTTTTACGGAATAGCTTTGCTGCTGCTGCTGCAGGGTTCCTCTTAAGCTATTCGGGGTTTACGGCCGCGCTCGAACTTAGACCTACCCCTGGCCGCCCCTCTCCGCTCCAGTTTTTGCGAACCCGTTTAAAAGAATCGTCAACAATACTGCTGTGTAAATGAAGAAAACAAATTGATACAGTCTTCGAAGAGAGGTTGAGTCGCGCACCTTTTTTCGGAGAATGAAGGATCTCTGCTTTGAAAGTTAGTAAACGGAGGTGTGCGCTGTCTTTCCTCTCACCAACATTGTTTACCCGTTTCCAAGTTTCTAGGCAGCCCTTGTGATCCTCTTTGTGTTTCCTTTCGTTTTTTCTTTCTTTGTATGTGAGTTCTACCATTGCAGAATCATGATATCCCGAATCCGAGCGAGATCATGGGTCTGGAGAAGTTAAGTTTAATGAGAAATATATAATCACAAACGAGTGATTGGTTTTGCTACATTTAAAAAAGGAACGAAACCGTTTATAACTTTATATTAGATTACATTATGTTGGTATTTGATCTAATTATGTACCTATAAAATGGTAAACATAATATACCAGAAAAACGTCTTTTTTGATGAAATAAAACGATCATCTGGGGCGTAAATGTCTTTGAGAGATGAAATTGAGAGGGTGATCGTATAGGCATGGTTATGCCACCACTTAATAACTTTTCATGTTATTTTAATACCTGGAAACTCATCTTAATTTTTCTCCTTCATCATGCACGGTGCTTGTCGTCAAACGATATTTCATGTTTGTATCCTCGTCGTCACGTCTCTTTTGTGGGCAACTAATGAGCTCTCATAAAATTTTTCAGTAAAGGAAGAAAATTACTGTAGCTTTAATTAATCTTTGGTATTAAGAGACTTACTTCTGTGACGATCACATCAAAGTGGAAGAAGTGTCGACAGGGGCGTCTTCCAAACTGTTGAACTTCTTAAGGCCATTTTGCTTAAATTTCTTCCGTGGTGGTTGTGTTGCTTGTCCTAACCTCTGCGTTTGATTGATCGACTATAATGAGAGTTTCAAGGCCTTGGAAATGTCTTAATCCTATCCCTTCACTTGTCCCCCAGGTGGCCAAGATTGTTAAATAGCGTGTCCCCTTACTTAACATCAATTTAAATTTCAACGCCGAAGGATGAGTTGATATGAGGTTGCTTTCTCTTGTACTGTCCTGCAACTGTTTCGAATGCAAACGATTGAAAATGTCCGATGTTGACTGAGTTTGGTAATGATGTGACAATGTCTTGAAGGCGTTAATTTGTGGTATTTCAGTGTAGTTCACGTAGCTTGAAATCTCCCAGTTCAAAACGATAAATTATCATTAACCTAAAACATAAACATCAAATGTAAAAATGTAATTTCAATAGCTGAGTAGTTTATGTCGCGACTGATAATATTAATTGCTTTTAGTGTTGTTACGGTATCCTGAATAGATAGAGAAATAATTGAATATTCTCCAATTTCTCTTGAGAGTTTTTGAAATACTAAAATGAATTTAATATGTGTAACTGGTGTAGATGAGTGGTTTTATACCATGCAATTATATTGGTAAAGATGCGTTTAATTTATTGTATTGTTATTGGCTTACTATGCCCGAATTGTGTTGTGCTATAAAAAAGTTCATATTCAGAATTACAGAGAGATTTTAATGATCACATTTTAATTTTATTAGGGAAAATTGTGAAATGTGATTTACTATATTACACGTTCTCGTTGGTTTTAGTCACGGTCCTACTGTCCTGTTAACGCAATTTCGTTTCTGTATTATCTGTTATGACGCAATAAAACGAAGTACATTTTTGGTATGCAATAACTGGCGGTATGTCGATGCGATTAGATCAGTAATTAATGGTATATTTGAAAATAGTCATTACTGGTCGGTAGGTTCATGTTAAAAATATGGGGACTAAGCTGTGTGTTGAAGTACAGTTTGTTCATTAGAAAATGGTAATACAAAAGTGCAAAACCTATTTTTGGGAAATTGTGTAATTTTTGCTATCACTTGAAACAAAATTGTTACAAATTTGATTACGGTTTTACCGAGGTCATTACATACCAGTTAGTTACCTGCATTGAACAGTATTATGTGAACAATTTTTTCTCTCCACATTTTATTTTGATCTTTGTTTACATTCAGATAACTGCGTTGCGTATACACAAACAATCTAATTGTATCAATCAGCCTCAATATGATCACTTGAAGTGAAAAACAAACAAAGAAATGAATGTACTGGCCCCGAAACGAATGTAGTGGCTACCTATAAATACGGTGTTTAGGGGACTACCGTACCCGAAAAACTTTCACAACTTGTCTTCAATTCACACTGCGCGGTCTAACAATTTTCGACACCTCTTCAACTCATTCTTGAAGGAATTTCTCCTTGTTTGTTGCTAGGTTCTAAGTGCTCTAAACAGCTCGCGTCAGGAAGCTGATTGATGATAGTGCTTATTGAAAACATAATCTGAGGAGACGGGAACCCGTTAACTTTCAAATTGAAATTTCAGGAAACCACTATCTACGATGTGAAGGAAGGGATTACAGTATCTTTGAAGATATATTTTTTTTCCACATTTTGAAGTGTACCTGAAAGTATTCTTACAATTTGTAGCTTTTCAATCGTGGTTTCGTCATTTGGAGGAAACTGCACGGCGAGAATCGAAAGAGAAATGCTACGTATGAAGCGTCAAATTAATAGATACTGTACGAGTATATTAAAGATATCGTAGATGCCGAGGTCGCTAAGCCTGTAGCTACCTCGGCTCGAAGGGTCGCTGGTTCAAATCTCGCCTCGCGCAATTATGCTTTTGTGTATCCGTGTTCTCCATACGTGTCGTGTTCCCTTAAAACCCAATAAAAAATCACAGTGGTCGCTACAATACCCAGTAGTTAAAAAGCGACCGAAAACAGATATCTAGACTGCTTAAAATTACTTTAGAATTATCGGATAGAGATTGGGAAAAATTTGTCAGCCTATCAGAAACATATTTAATTTAGATTTTTCTTCGTTTCAATTTATTCATTTTGTAAAAAATGTTGGTAGTTTTTAAGTGTCGGTAGGTGTTAAGTCGATTCCAGTTCTTGCTTGTTAAATATTTGAAGCTTTTATGATCACTTTTACCACTCTGAAATGAAACAGCGGAAAATACAAAATTAAATGTTTAAACGATTGTGTTCCCACATTTTCATTTTTTAATCTCGAAACATTTTATATTAGTAAATGTTTTATTTTTATACTCTACCTTGGAAATGTCAAATGGTTATGAAGAATCTTTTATTACTGTTAGAGATTTCGACGTCTGAATTGCCAGTTCTGTATAAGTCGCATATTCAGTGCTCTCGACGCACAAGCTAATCACTGCACTACACTTTGCTTTCTGACGTGCCACACGTTAGTCTCAAGTTATAATAAGTTCTTATGCGAACAAAATTTATTCTTAAAAACTTTCGTAAAAACTCATCGCATCGGAATTCATGTTTTCTGCACTCGGGAACGTTTAGATTGGAGACTACTTTCGAAAATTTGAAATAAAATGATGAACGTACGAATTCGCGAAGCAAATCTTCCCAAACCATGGTGCGCCGTGCGAGATCGTGGTGGCAACATGCCCGAGCCTTCCATGATGATGCGCTTTTGCGGCGGTGCTGGGATCCTAGTACCTTAAAATTGTGAAGCTTTGTTGTGGGGTTAGAAAACGTTTTCTAACGTGTTGTGGGGTTAGAAAAATTGTTAGAAAACGAAAAGCTAGATTTGTAGAATACTGAAAATTCTAGAAATGTTGTCTACATGCAACCCTTGAAAATAAATGAAATAAATGAGTGATTCTTCTTTTTGCTGCAGGGTTTTTAAATTAATGTTTTAGAGGAATGTTACATTTTCTGTATTCCATATGCGCATTCATATGGATTTATTGGCGCGTACAAGGTCGATAGTTGAAAATAGGTTGACAAAATATTTCGTATGAATAAAATCCAGTTTTCTTTTGAATGTTCCTTGAGAGAATTGGACCTAAAGGATACCTCTCCCGAAATTGGCTGATTGATCGAATTCTAAATTGCGATATCATGTCACAAATAATAAAACAAAAATATTACTTCTTTATTCACTTTTCCCAACTCCCACAGAAGCCTTTGGTTTAAATGTTGATGTCAATTCTGTTGTGTTTTTTAAATCTTGTCTTCAGACTATTTTAGAACTAAGTGTCCATTGAAACACTCTCTACTTTTAACTAAATGTATGTTCACATGTGATGGTAATGGTAGTGAGACATTTTTCATATTTAAATTTAGCATTGTTTACCGATAATGAATAACCGAAGTAAATATTCTGATGAAATTTTTCAAGATTGGAAGTGGGAGAACTATATTTCCGTAAAGAAAATGTGATTACATTTATACACAATAAATTTTGTTGCAAATGTGTTCTAAGAATTCTCTGAAAAGAGAGATTTCAGCATAGTTCGTCTTGATATATTCTCGAACCACTTAATCTATTTGCAATGAATTTATCTGTATTCTTAGAGCTTAGAATAGAATGAATTGGGATGCAGAAGACTGAAAGGGACAATTTGTTAGGAAACAAAGTTTTGCGCGACACCCAAGAAACTAAAATATGTTATTTATTTTTTCATTGTGTTTAGTTTTGTGTAGAACATTCCAAAAAATATTTGAAAGGTATTTCATTTCTTAAATATGTTAATTTTTTAAAATATTGTGATTTTTTTCAATTACGAAAGTTTAAACGCATTATTCTTAAAACTCCTTTTTCCGATAACATACATTCATAGTAACTTCGCTGAATTTTCATATATTTTGAATATTTTTACACCAAATTGTAAGGAATGTTAATTGCTTATAATTTAGCATAAATAACTTAATTTTGAAATTTTGCGGCATTTGGTCCCTTTTTAGTTTTCCGCGTCACAATTATATTCTCGAACACAGCAAGCCATCTACATATTTATGAAGTGTAAATATCTCGCGTCGTTTGTTAATGCGCAGTGTTTTTAAGACTACTTTTTATTTCTCAGTTGTGTAGGAATTTTCATTCCTCACGGGGATATACATGTGTATGTATGATTTAAATTACAAAATGGAACTTTCTATTGATTTAATTTCTGGGCAGTTCTACTAATGGATATTGTTTCGAGGAGGTACGGGACCTAATGTGATTTGCATTGTAAAAACTCTTCTTATAATTGTCTTAAAATTAAATGCGGATCTATTATCGAAGAGATGTCCCTTTTTGTGTCATTGTCTCATTTCATTGTTCCCAAAAGTTATGCTATGTTTTAATTAATGCACTGTAAGAACGAGTTGTAAAATATCAAAGCTCTGTGTTACATGTGCTGAACTAATAGGTGAAAGACTGTACTAAAGTCGCAAAATTATATATCGTGACTTCAGAATGACAAGGTTCTAATACTTTTGGCGAAATGATGATTTAACAAGTTCCAAGTCGTAGATATACGCAAATGAAATCAGTTTTCATATCATACTATGATCAAAATGACGTAGCATTTTGCGTATCATTTTTAAACACCGCCAATCTTTTCGGTGCTAACCTGTAAAATTTGCTCGGAGTCAGATAGAACCTTGTCGTTTTCAGGCCACGATATAAATTGCTAGCTAAATACTTGTATTGACAACAAAATCGATCAGCTGATTCAATACTCACGAGTGTAATGAAATTTTAAACATATCAATCATATAAAAACAAATAAACGATGTAATACTCACGAGTGTTATAAAATTTAAACATACCGGTCCTTTCTACAAACGATGAAATTTTATCTTGAATATCACAATTTATTACAGTGTGAATGAAGCGTCTCCAAAAGTATGTTTTAAAATATGCAAACTTCAAGAAAAAGTACACAGCTGCAATTCTCAAATGTCTCTCAATAATTTTACAGTATTTGATAATTGTCAATTTGAATAGTTTTACCACTCCTGAGAAGAACACTTTAATAGAACAATGAACACGAAACAAATTATTGAACTAAAACACTGGAAATTATTTTTACATTCTTAGACGTATGTCACTTATCCCAAACATTGTTTAAACATATCCAACTGTTAAGAGGACGATTTTTTATGTCCGAGATGTGTGAATTCTATGAAATGACCAGCTGTTTGTGGGTGTATTTATTACGCAGAACAATTGCAAATTTGGAGAATATTTCAACTTGTGATATTTTATCTAATTGCCTTCAGTGAACTTCCCTTCCAGAGGAGCTGTAGCTGCGTTATCTACGGTAAGTGACTTTTAATAAATTAACCCTGTTTGTCTGTGTTAATTAAAGAAGAAATAATACTACGAATTTGAATCTTAGTCATTTTACATTTGCTGTAGATTATAATTCACAATTTCTTATAAAGATTGGTGTGAGAATTATTTTTAAAGGTATAGAGCACACACGATTTCAAGGCTTTTTTTATATTCATATAATGTCGGAAAACAGGTTTTTTACTTGTTTTTATTCTGATAAATGTTTGAAAAGTAACCTACCTTGAGGAAACTATTTTTTATGTAGGACATGATTTAAACTTTATCCATGATTTCACCAATTGTTTGAGGCTACTAGGCACTACCAGAAATTGTTTGTTAACACTTTTGATTTGTCTCTAATGTTAAACTTGTATCCTCGAAGTATGTTATCTGGGGAACTGATAGAGAAAGAATGAAATTAAATGGCATTTTTAATTGAAGTGTGTTTGTTATTCGCAGCTTCATTCCAATTCACGAACACAAGAAATGTGAATCTGCGTAGTGTGTCTTCTCAAACTTCTCATTTCAGTGCATAAGAATGTTAAAAATTTGGTTGGTTTCTCCTCTAAAATAATATTTGTAACACGTGTATTATAATAATTTGCCCACTCTGCGTGTGGGACAATGTTTGTATTTCACATTCAACAAATCAGGTTTTTAATTTATATTTGCTTTGTTCTTTTTCCTCCGCGATATTGTGGTCTATTCCGCAGAAGGGATAAAAGTTATTTTTTTCGCTAAATAATGTGGTGTTTACTGTAATTTCGAATTTTACATCAGTAAGATAAGACGACGAAAATAGAGTGCTCTAGTAAAGTGTGTCATTGAAAACAAAAGTCATACATGCGTAAAATGGCAGTTCAATCTCTAGTTCGCCAACGAAGTCGTCTCTCCGTCGTCGAAGCGAACCGCTTTTCGCGCTATCGGCTGCAAGTGACGTATTCATTCCTTTCATTAGTCGAGCCCCGAACAGGAATTCTTCGGCAAAAATTAATAAGTGCGCGACCGCGGCAACGCTTGTCCGGGCTGGGGAGTGGGGGCGGTGAGGCGGGGGGGGGGGCGAGGCACCAGCGGAGCCTGGCGGGCGGCGTGGCGGAGCGCTCGCCACAGCTGCCGCGTCCGGTCGCTCTCGCTAGCGGCCAGCACTCCTCTCCTGCGGCCCACCCCACTCTCCACTACCCCTGTAGACCTCGCTCTCGTGTCCTACCCCCCCTCTCACCTCCGGTCGCCTGTGACCGCGGCCCCTCTGATAACCGCAGCGCGGCACGACTGGTGGCGGCGACATTGGTGGAGACGCCGCCGCTCTCTAAGAATTATGCGGGCCGGTGTCAACAGCCCGCCCAGAAATAAATTTCCAAACGAAAAAAATGCGAACCCGCTCCCTTCTGCCCACGCCTCTACCACCCGGAGGGAACAACGAGGAGCGAAGATGTACTGACGAGAGGGAAGGAGATCGGGGCGGAGGGAGAGAGAAATAAAGAGGGGGGCCAGGGAAGGGAGATTAAACCGGTTTGGAGTGAAACAAAGTTAGCCCTCGGTTGAGTTCACTGTGTAGAGCGCGCTGGTGCGCGATAAATAGGAGCTTGTCACCGAGTGGCGACAGATGCGAGCAAACAATATTTAATGAAATATTTTTTTCGGGAGCCACCGCTTGATGGCGGCTGCCCGGCGGTGCAGCGGTGGAGGGGGAAGAGGAGGGGTCGGTGCACGGGTGGGAGGCGCGAGGACTGCGACTGGCGGTCCAAGTTGCTCGCAAGTTCTCTTCCATCTCCCCGCCTCGTCCCACTGCCTTTCCCGCGCTCGCCCTGAACTGCTGCACCGTCACCCGCTCACGGACTTCGTCTGTGCCACGAAGCCGTGTTGCGGGTGCAAAGGACAAGCATCCTTTTGTGTACGGGTGTGTGGTTATCTACGTGGCATTTCTTTTTCGGGTGGTGGTATGAGCAGCCATGTTTCTAGTGGTGCCTGCCGTCCTGCATGTTTACTTTCTTCACCCCGCACGCTCAAGGGAACCAGAGGTCAGCAGAAAGTCCTAAGGCGGATTATTTATGTTGCGGTTAGCACCCTTTAGGAAGGTTACTAACGTGATTTATTAGATCTCGCGACACAATAAAGAACTACTTTTCCTGCTTACGGAGGGAAAGTTGAAGTTTCGCTAGTCCAGCTGGTACCGCCATTCGTTGGGTCTGAAGAAATGCCTGTCTCGTTGAGATTTTAGAATATTCGGTTTGATGGCGTGATTTACTTAACTGCGTAATCCACGTCCAGCGGAACGGGAATCATCAGAAAAAGAGAATTGGCTGTATTGGAAACTTTTAAATAGCTTTTCACACATGCCATTTTTATATCCCGTTCTCAGGCACATTACCTTCAATATGTAGACACATACTGATTTTCTAAGACTTATAGACTTATTTTCTAAGGCATACATGTAGTATTGTTCTTCGAATAATTTTGCAGTAGTGAAGGAAGTCATAAGGAAAGCCCATCTAGTAGAGCAGGGCTGCTCGAATGCAAGAATTTAGGCCGAACTGCCCGCGGACGCCCGCTGCAGTGGCGAACATGCCACTCCCCTTTCACGTGTCTAGATTCCTTTACCCGTCATTTCCCCACTATTCAGCAGTGGGCGCCGACCGATCGCTGCGACAGGCCGACTCGTCAAGCAGCGGGCCACACAGTTTGCCCATGTATCAACGTTGGCCCGCGGCGCGCCAAATGGACCGCCTACTTGAGCAGCCCTGATCTAGAGCATGAGTCATTTTTTTGAAAGTGAAAATACGGAACTGGACTTCTTCATGACGAACGTGGAATATCTGGTGTGGATATTGGGTTTACATGAGGATGGTAAGTCCCCGTATCTTCGTCTCACAATGACTTCATCAAACCTCTGTATTTCATTCCTCCGTACGCATTCTAAGTACAATATAGTCGTCATTCGACATTAATGTTTGCAAATATTACTTCTTTTTATCCAGTCGGGCGCAAAGTAAAATATGTTTCCAATACCTCTCAAGTAATTTGTGAGCAACCTAATTTTTTGTGACGATTTGTTTTTTCTTCGGTATACTTAATAATAATAATAATAATATAATAATAATATTATAATAATAATATTATAATAATATAATAATAATATAATAATAATAATAATAATAATAATAATAATGACCGGTGACGTCTGTTGGATTGTGTACGATATTGTACGACCAACAAATTCAAACTGATCGCACGATAGCGGCAAACAAACCGGATATAGTCATCCGGGATTTGGAGAACAAATCATGTTTACTTGTCGATGTTGCTGTACCTTGCGATCAAAACGTTACCAAGGAGGCAGAGAAACGTCTTAAATACAAGAGTTTGGAAATCGAGATCAGCCGAATGTGGGGTGTAAAAGCACAGGTCGTCCCGATAGTTATCGGAGCTCTGGGATTTGTTCCGCAAAATTTGTGTAAGAACTTGTCTAAACTCCTAGATAATTCAAAAGACTGGGAAGTGCAAGAAATTGCTTTATTTGGAACAGCCCACATTTTGCGCAAAGTATTGTAGAGGCACCGACAGTCCCTAGATCTACTCCTTAGGTAGCTGGTTGCAACCTGGAGTAGATTTTATATTCAGCCGACAGATAACATCTTTAGTCGTGATTTAGACGAACAATAATGACTAGCGTACCCGTGCGAGAACTCTCGCATGTTAAACACCACCCTTTCCCTATCCATTTGTATACCCTTTCCATTAAGAAGGAAAGTTGTTAACGAAACATGTCTATTTGTTTAAAAAATGTGTAAGTGTAACTTCTAATGTGCTTATAGAATATGAAACAAAAATAACAATGCAATTGATGTTGGAGGCAAATTTTCAATAAAGGTTTATTCAGCATAATAGAGAGATGTTCTTGGAATAATTCATACTTTTTTAAAAACAACACTTGAAGAAATTATTCAGTCTCACTTGAGAGTTAGCTTTTGGCTTTCCTTGGTAGTCACAAAAATAATAGAAAAGGTTTTTACCCTTGAGAAAGCAAAAATAAAGTAGTGTGAAAATACCAGATTTGTCAAGTACAACCCTACTCTTTGCAATATTATTTGACTTTCCTTAATTTGTTATGAGGAACAGAGGGGGTTTTGGAGAGTCAGGGTGCCAGCTTGTTGGGGTGCGAAAGTTGAAAAATTATTTGTATACTAAAAAGCATTGGATTATTTTCTGCGTTCTTACATACCTAAAGAAAATCAATTCCGAGTCGAAAAATAATGAAACTAATATTTCCACGTTTGAGAATTAAATACTATTTGTTACAGTTAGAAACAATTTAGTAGGCTTAGACATCACTTCGGTACATGGGAATGTTGCTGATGTTTGCATATTGAATATCTTAACTACCCGACACCTTGAGTTTAATATCAAACGGAGTATTATTTACAATATGAGTTTGCAGCTGGACGTTGATGTACACACTTCCAGATAACGCCAACATTTAAATCGTGCGTTTGGACTGCGATCATTGGCAGTTGCCGTGTGACTTGCGCTATTCTTTCTATAATTTAAATTTAGTTGCTTTTTTAAATTAATTTTCATAGTACTGTAGGGTAGCGCATTTTGATTTTTGTTTTTAATTTATTTCAAGCTATTTTACTATAGTTTAAAAATATTGTTATTTGTGTTGTGCCATAGCACAAGTTTTCCCCTACTACCTCCGCGAACCCGTGCGAGAACTCGCATGTTAGACCCCACACTCATCCCTATCCGTCTATTTCCATTCCAAGAGGAAAAGTAGTCAACGAAACGTGTTTCTTTATTTAAAATACTCGTATATAAAGGTCACTTGCAATGAATTATAATATCAAATTAAAATTAAAACAATCATATTTAAAAGAGCAATTGAATATATTGAATTGATAATAAAAGCAATTGATGTTTAAAATAAATTTTCAATAAAGATTTATTCAGTATCATGGGGAGAATTTCTTGGAACAATTCACAACACTTCCTTAAATATAATATTTGAAGTAATTATTCAATATTCTTTGACATTTAGCTTTTAGCTTTTCGTGATAGTCAAAAAAATATTATCTCTTTTATTTTGAGAAAGCTTTGTGTCTGAACCCGCTGATTTGAAAATTCCATCGAATGATAACGAAAATACTGGTACAGGTAAAACACAAACACAGTCTTCACTCTTCAACGTAAACCCAAATCTCTCCATAATTATGTACACAACACTTACAGACCACGGCAAAACGTTAATTGAATGGTTTCACTACACGCATAAGAAACAATCTTCACAGGTATCAAACAACTGCTAGTTGTTGCTGGAGAGCAAATCTTGAATTAATGATTATACAAATAAACCTCGTCAGACTGCACAAACCACCGTGTCTACAGAAAGCGTAAATATAAAATTGAGGAATCTAAGCCTTCTAAGCGTGTTGTCACAAAAAATAGCTACCAGTAATAAGGGCTGAAATATTTAGGTGGCATTGGTAGATTTGAAGCGACGAACCGAAAATTTAATTGAATGTCCAAGAATGTCTCATCTTGTAGATTATGACGTGAAAAATGTTTCTTTGAGGCCTTTGACCTCAAAACATTACTTTTTAAGGCCCCAAAACGCTTTGTTTAGGAGTTATTTGCAAATATAGTTTGGCATGCAATGCGGGTTGCATTTTTATGAATATTTCGATGCGTTTTTTTAAAACAAATCCTCCATATTTTTAAAGTCGAAGTGCAATTCGTCAAGTCTCCGTGAAATTCTCTTTCTTTAGAGACTTTATTTATAAATATTGGTTTTGTGTGAGAGCCGCAACAGAAAGGTATACTACTGAAATAATACAGGAGACGATAATAATAATAATATAATAATAATAGTTATTATTATTATTATTATTATAATAATTTTCCATATTTTGTTTTTCTCCCCTTATGTAATTTCCCATCTAATTTTTTTAATGAATGACACGTCCATAGGTTGACTAGTTGGTATTCCTAATTAAATTACTAGCTGAAACCGTACGAACATTTCACACCATGTAAGTTGTTGTATTAAATAAGGGTGGGGGAAGTGTCGAATTAGGCTTGAGTTACGACTTTCGTCGACTGACTTCTGTTAGCAATAAACTCGCTTAGATTTCAATTCACTTCTCTAGATGTCATCAATTGAAGTATATCAGTCGAGACCCATTCAGTAAGGACATGCCGAATTTAAACAAATCTGTTAAGACTATTGGTAATACAGGACATTATTCTACTAGGTTAGCTTGGCGCCTCCAGATAGTATTTTCATGTTAGGAAGTTTTTTTTGTGCTTTGTAAGTTGATAGTGAAAATATATTTTATTTTATTTAAGCTACCTGGATCCAATGGACACCGCTTGCCAGTTACGGCTGAAATAAGATAAGATTTTTTAAATTTATTATTCAGTAACGCTTTTGTAAAATGGTTACGGGTACATTTAAAAAACACAATAGCAAACAAAGTCACAAAAACTATCCTAATACCTTGGATGTTTTTCAGGTAAAATATTGAAAATTTGCTTCTAGGTCCAATGGACCCCGGTTGCCCGGATAAGGGTTCAACATGTTACAGTTACCCGGTTCATCCGTTTTCGGACCTAGAAAGTTGTACGCAAATGTCGATTAAAATGCTTGTTTAAATTTTTGTTTCGGTATTACATACTAAACTATATTTAATTATCGGCAATTTGCTAATCAAGTGTAACAATTCATATCGGGATGTGTGTAGTAGCGTTTCACCAATGCACTCAATAGGTGCATTGAAATCATCAAAAACCGATAATTCTTCCAGAATATTGTAGAATCTATGGGAACCTGCTGAGAATTATGCCAATCGATTTGACTTGTCGAGATGAATGGAATGAGCTATTGATTTTCTCTGTGGGTGCCGTCAGTCACCCAAAACATGTGTTAGTTGCTTAGAAATGACAAAAAATTTGTTGTTTTTTATATAGAAAAAATGTCTTAAAAAGTTGTGGTCAGATTCGAAAAAAAAACAGTTCGCCAGGCACCCGAGACTCGTCGAATTGGTCTGATTGGCGGACGGGAAACGGCCGTAACATTGAAGAGGGACGGACTGCACGTTACTCGAGTATTATATTTTCCGGAAGCTCCCGTTAGAAATCACTCCAACAGATTCTATGTTGACTTTCATGAAGAACAGTACATCCAGTTTTTAAGAACAAAAATTGTTTGAGAAATTTAGTTTAAATGATCCATTAGGGCGCGAAATCCAAACATACTTCCTAGCTACAGGTACCCGCGTCTGCAACGAGACTGGGAGTTGCGTCGTTTCATCTCGTTTCGGTGAAATTGAAGAAAACATCGATTGCAGAATATAGAGTACTACACAAAAGAATACTTCAATGGTACCAAGGGTTTAATATTCACTCAATCCATTAAATCTACTTAAAATGCCTATTTTATTATAAATTATAACCACGGAATTCAGCGTCGTGTCGGTAGGTTACACTAGTCACGATTAAAGCCTTAAGTAATTAACAAAATCCCTGGAATGCTGCAAGTTTTATTTTTAGCATATCTTCAATGTGAACTGTCTTATATTTTAGACAGTCACATACGGCAATTGAAAGTCCTTTGCAGACTATCCTTAATATGACAGAATTCAAAGCAATTTGGAGCTAAAACATTCCTACACAATGCAAAATTGGTTGACGTAGCTCGTACCTATTGCAAAGATTCCCCATTTATTAGTCGGCCTGTGGCCTCACAAAATTAAATGGGCGTAAGCATTAGTTAGAAAAGTAAGTCCAATTTTTTTAAATTTATGAAAATGAATATTTTAATGGACGCATTTTTGAACTGCAAACTATTATTAGCATGTTATAATGATAAAGATACAGTCTCCAGGGGACAATCATTTACGGTCTGTGTAAAGCACAAGACACTCGTTAACACTGAAGATATGCTAAAAATAACTCGTGTGTTTCAGGAGTTTAAGGCCATAAGACTTGTTCGGTGTTCGGGCTCATTGTTTCGCCGCTGCATTCCGTGCTTATAATTACTTACAAAAATGCGTTTAAAAAGATTTAATAAATTGAATAGGGAGTACATCTAAAAAGATATAAAAGTTGTATTGTGTGTGACAAGCGATGTTTTCCTCACTCGACACTTCCCCGAAAACGCGGAGAAACGATAGATTGCCTGGCGCTGTTTCAGACGATGGTGACGCTGCAGGCGGTTTGAATTTCGCGCTGGAAAGTAACGTTTAAACCCACTCTTTTGGAAGACATTTTTTCGTACATTGAATCTGCCGTTTTCGTGATAACCAACATTGAAAATGAGGATATTATTTAAGGGCAGCTTCCTAGCACTGTGTATAAGGATTAGTAATAGTATGTTGCTTCTTGATTTACTTCGGTCGGGCATTTCAGTGGTCCAAGGCGAGGCGCTTTTGACATTTGCGATTCAAATAAACAACCTTGAATTTGTGCTACGCTTCTTTATTCTGCTAGTGGGATAGTTTGAGAATATATTGAATAGTTTGAGAATTTGACTTGGTTCGCTTGCAGAACTACTCGTCGTACTATATTATTACTACTTAGGAGCCGTCCATAAATTACGTAAAGCAAACATGGAGTATTTTGAATACCCCCTCTCCCACCTGTAACACGGGTTCAGACACCCCCTCCCCCAGTTAATAACGTAACGCTTGCCATAAACCTCCAACCCCATTTACAATAAGTAAAAATAAATTATAAAGCGGTAACACGAGATGCATTTTGTGTTACGTATTAACATAATAAGTCGCTAGTTGGCGTTGCGGATTGCACCTAACAATAAATGTGAGGGCAATGTTTGAATGAAGGGAGGCCGCTTAAACGAGAAAATTTTTGACAGGCCGTGCACACGACGTCGTGCGTCGTGGATGACGCATGGGCAGAGTCTACTGCGCCTGCTTGATTGGATTCTTAATATTTTGAATATTTGCTTTCTAACCTGACATATTCAATCAGTATACCATTCATGAAAAAAATATTTTCATTTATTATAACAATTTATACGTAACTGTAATGCAGTCATAGTTTTTACTTGTTTGTTTTAGTATACGACTAAATAAAAGGAATTATTTCAGCAAATGGCGAAAAGTTTTAAAAATAATTATCAGCGTAACGTGATACTAAACCAATGGTCGCCAAACTTATGAAGCTTGTGAGCAACCATACCGTTACCACTTTGAATCCCACTGTGAGCTATCACGAAACAAACACAGATTTTTTTTCAAATCTTAACATTTGTATTTATGTATAAACATACACTTCTCTTAAATACGAAATATTTTAATAAAACTCCAAGAAAGAAAAAAATTGAAATGGAATTGCACATTACAAAAAATTAAAATACAGTTAATAAAAAATTATCAATGTGAGAAAAGATTTTTCATCAGACTTTTTAATGAGAAGGTTGGCACTTTTTTGTGATCAACAAGTTTTCTTTTATGTTGGAAAAGTGGGTAGTGGTTGCCATTCAAATACAGTTGTCCGAATGTTCTTCAGTGAGTCTGTTTCTGTACTTGTTTGTGCTCTATAGAACACGTCCAGGTTAACCAACCTTGAGTATGACTGCGGTGTACCGAAAATTGCCCCGCGAGCTACTAGTAGCTCGCGATCGACGGTTTGGTGATCACTACATTCAACTAGGATCCCCCCCCCTACTCGTGTGTAATGTATCGTAACTCCCCCTCCCTCCTCTTTAGCGTTTCATAATTTTTGGATGACCGATAATTAAATTAAATGGAAATCCCACCTCACACTTTACCCTTTCATTTTGTAATTTCGAATTGGGATCGCACCGGCGCATAGATTTGACTCCAGTGACTCACAGTCTGATATCCCTTCGACGCATGACTCAAAATAAACCCGCGTCAAAGGTGTATCGCGAAACATTCAGTTAGTTACAAACAGTGCACAAATACACACTAATAGTGCAATTAAAAAATAAATAGTGAATAATACCAAATAGTAGCATATGATTTACAAATATTAGCATGAGAAACAAAAATCTAAATACAAATGGAAACTGTTTAATTCTTAAATAGTATTTCAAATTTCAGCGTCATGAAGGCCCGTGTCCAGAAGGTTTCATTTGGATTGAGGAACAAATACTTAGGCACCTCAATCTTAAATACGTGTGAGAGAGTCGCGCGGGATAATTTTTATAATCTCTTCAAATAAAAACCAAATCTTTCGTCAAAAGCCCTAGACATTATGTTTTTAATGACGTGTAGTTCGTAAAGATTTGTTGAGTGTAAGGGTAGGTTGAGTGTAACGTTACTTTAATAGAAAATGCAATGCGATTCTTATTCACTTCAACGTGTAGTTTTTGTTACAGCGGTAAAATATATTTGTGTACAATATTATTTTATCATAGTAAAGCTAATACGTATACTTCCCGATGTTGACTCAGGACCGATTGCATCCTGGGGGAACACGCCGGGGAACGAGGCAAATGTTGCGCGAACAAGGGCCAGCCTCCAAGGCCGCCCATTTGTTGCCCGCGTGGGCTCGCGCGGCGGGGCGGGAGAGGGGCGGGCAGGGCGGCGCAACGCGGTGAGGGCGTGTCAGTGAGACACGACGCATGCAGTGGGCGGACAGACCACACACTCATCTCTGTGACACACGCGCGCCGCGCCCTCTACCACAGCCTCACGCCTCCACTCGGCGGCCCTTGTAATCAAGCTATTGCTACCGTCCTCGCCTCTTCGCCTCGTCACTGTGCTTTTCCATTTTCTCAGTCGTTTGCCTTTTATCATCTCTCTGACGATCTCCAGTCTTCTCGAACTCAATATCCGATATTTTTTGTAGCCTTGGCCTTCAATTTTTCCTTGAGATAATTGCAACGTATGGTTTATTTCTGGCTAGTCAATTCTTATAGCCACAGATGCACCCAGTACTTTTAATACAGTTAGCTTGAGACTGCTTGTTGGTAGTAACAGCAGGTCGCAGGCGTTTCTCTTTTCGAGCGTCTGTAAGTTTCGCGTCCATTGGGTTGAGTCGCAGGGTGCAGTAGCTTGATGCTGAATATTCAAAAGCGAAACCCACCGTGCAGGCACAACGGCAAATCCATGACGTGTACGCGCTTTCTTAGGGCTTCATACAGGGTGAGGCCGCCCTCGCGATCCTCGTCGCCACAATCGATGCTCGCGTGTCTTTCTGCCAGCTCTCTCCTTGGCTCTTCGGACGCGCCGTTGCCAAGTCCCATTGCACTCTCCCACACGTCGGTGCCTTTGGCAGCGGCGGGCGCTGGCGGCGCTGGCCGCGGAGGCCGCGCGTATTTTGGGGAGAGGTCGCGGAGCGGTGATGGAGGCGGCGCCTGGCCAGTCGCTGTGAGGAACGTTTTCGCACGTGGCGAACGTGGCGTTCTTGCCGGTGATGCGAAAAGGGAGGCCATTTTCGGAGTTAGTCCTTCGACAAATGGACAGTGCCTTATTTAAAGGACATTTTTAATTAAAGCCTTCAAAATTATTATTATTATTATTATTATTATTATTATTATTATTATTATTATTATAGTTCTAATATGAACTTTGAAGGCGGTACAGATCTGCCAGTGGAGGTGGCTACATACTGTGTCATGTCTTTTCAAGTATTCGGTCTTTGCTAGGATTGGACAAGCTGAGACAATATGATCAATGGTTTCTACTGCGCGTTTCTACCGGCAAACACGGCATTTATCATCTTGGGAAATTTTGAGAACCGCTTTATCATAATGTCGTGTTCTCAATGCCTGATCTTGGGCAGCAGTGGTTACAAGTCCTTCTGATTCTGGCTTCATTCTTCCCCTTTTAAGCCACATAAATTATTGATATTTATTGCTCTGTATCCTGTCCATTCGTTTCAAATATTGTCCGTGGAGTGGTTTGTCTCTCCACAATTTCTTTAACATTTTTTGTGTCTCATATTTCGTGTTAAGTAGCATCAGAAGTTCAGTGTCTCTGTCATTCTGCATGTGTTGCATAGTCTTGTGTGCAATACTTCTTCCTACACTTACAATGCCTCTGTTTCCCATTCTTCCGTCAGATTTCATGACCTGCCTCATTAGTGGGTCGTATTGATGACTGACTACGTACTTTTCCATCCCGACTATTGCTTTGTGCCAGGAGGCCTCAATTTGTTTGAGGCCTCTTCCTCCTTCCTTACGTGACACAAAGTCTATGTACATCAGCTCGAGGATGGGCGACATGATGCATTGTAAGTAGCTTTCTGGTTTTTCGATCCATGATGCGAATTTCTTGCTCAGTCCAGTCTACTAGTCCGAAACTATTCGGCTACAGGCACCGCCAAACTGACTCTTGCTGATAATTTGTTCCTGGAGTTCAGAGCGGACTGCAGGACCTGTCTCACTCTTCTGAAATACTCCCTGAGAATTCTCTCTTTCATTGTGTCGTTCGAGATGGTCTCACATTCTTCAATGCCCAGATATTTGTAAGTTTTACCTAGCTCAAGATCTTGAATCACAGTGTGCATATCAACTTCAATGTTCCATGACGTTGTCATTTTGCCTCTCTTTAAGTTGATTTTGGCACACTTGTCAAGACCAACTTTCATGCAGATGTCATTGCGAATATCATTGATGACGGACAGTATTTGTGAGAGAATCGCTTCATTCCTTGCAAACACTTTAAGATCATCCATGTAAAACAAACGTGATACCGGCCTTTCATCAACATGGAGCTTGTAACCAAAGTCAGTGTGCGACAACTGTCTAGATAGTGGGATCAAACTAGTGCAAAACAACCGAGGTTATAGCGAATGTCCTTGGAAAACTCTCCTGTTAATCTGAACACTTCTTGTTTCTACTACTCCTTTTTCGCTGTGTTTTAGTTACCTGGTACTCCACGACTTCATACTAGCCTTGCAAAACTCAGTATGTCCAGGATGAAATCGATATATCTCCAGGGTGTTCAAGATCCAATCTTGTGGCCCAATGCCAAAGGCCTTCTGATAGTCAATCCAAGCCATGCTTAAATTACGTTTTCATTTCTTTACATCATTCAAGATTTTATTCAGTAGCAAGATTTCTTTACAGCCATAAGAACTTTTACGACATCCTTTGTTCAACTGGGAACAGATGGTTCTTCTGTAGGTGTCTACACATTTTGTCAGCTGTGGCTGTAGTTATAACTTTGTACTTTACTAGCAGGCAAGTGATTGGACGGTACTTCTTCGCCAAAGAGCTGTCTCCCTCTTCGGGTCGCAAATACGTGATACCGCGGGTGAGCCATTCTGGGAGTTCCTTAGGGTTTTCTAAAATTTTAATAACAGTTTTTGCTAGATGAGAATGTAATGCTGTTAATTTCTTAATTCAATAAATCTGCATCTTATCAATCCCGGAGGATTTTCAGTTTCCCATGTTCTTAATTGCTTGGCAGATGTCCTCTTCCGAGAATTCGTGAACATGTTCCACAGTTTCCCCGAGTCCATCGGCAGCATCAACTTCAGATTGGAGCCAAGATGCGTCTTTGATGTAGGATCTAGTTTCTACCCAGATTCCTGCCCACAATGTTTCGACGTTATCTTTTGAAGGAGGAACAGCATTGCCATTCTGTTTTTGAGTCATACTGCGATAGAATCTCTTAGCGTCTGTTTTAAACAATCGGTTCTGTATACGGAAATCTTCTTTACGTTTGTAACGTCTAATTCATTGAGCCCATGCTTGGATTTTCTCTTTTAGTTTCTCAGCTACCATTAGCCTTGTTGTGTCATTTTCAGTTAGGTATTTTTGTTCAACATGGGTCAACATTTTTTTCAGCATTGTTCAAGTGTTGTTATTATTACTATTATTATTATTATTATTATTATTATTATTATTATTCCTCTAAATCACGACTAAAGATGTTATGTGTCGGCTGAATTATTATTATTATTATTATTATTATTATTATTATTATTATTAGAACGGAAGGAGGATGAATAACGAAATTTCTTCCAATTTCTGAATTTTAAGTCCAGTATATGATAAAGGTTTCCAAAAATTAGAAAACGATTTATTATTTGATTTGAGAACTGTTATTGTTCATTGAATATCGTGTTATAAATTTCATATCTTTTTACTTTTCCCCCATAGCAATTAGAATGTACTTTCGATTTTGTAAATCTCTCTTCAGCCTTGATCCCTCTTCAGCACTGAATACGCTGATGACAGCTAGTAAATTGTTGTAAAGCTCTTTCTCAATAGATACCGCACCTACCGTGAATCAGTAGGACCCACTCGGGTGAAGTCCTTTTAAAATAATCGTCGACCGCCACTCTTGAATCACACGTAGAAACGCTGCCGGAACCAGGACTCGATCTGGCATCCGCCCGCCGGCTGGGCGCGCGCCCACGCCGTCGCTTTACGAGGGAAAGTAGCCGGCGAGTGAGGTGGAGTTCGCTGGGCTAGATCATCTCGTCGATTTGCGTCTTTGCCAGTAAACGTCATCGCCTAGTTAACTGTCGAGTCGCAGGTGCGGGGGAGGCTGCGAGTAGGAATAGAGGCTCATTTCGTGTTCGCTTTTGATGTGTTGTGTTTTTTGTGACCAATCGTATTTTTAAATCGGAGCATTTTGCTACCCAGTTGTTTGTTTTTTTTTCGTCTTTTTTTCGCGATTCGTGACCGCGAGAGAGCGACGCGAAGCGCTGTGGCAAGGTGTGGTCGGGGTAACAGGTGCGTCTCCTTGGCTTGCAGGAGTGCTACCGTTACGACCGGAGCTCGGCTCCTTCAGAAACTGCATACACTTTGGACGCGTCTTTCCTTTCAAAACAGCCATTCTTGTCTGAAGTTTTCTTGCGGCGCGGCGTCTCCCTCCTCGCAGACGCAGCAAGAGCGGCGGCGGCAGCAAGACGGGCCCGAATTTTACGAGCAACCATCGTTCTCCTTGAGTATTCCGCCGTCGTTTCGCTTCGAATCCTCTCGTTTGAACACAGCCTCGGGTCGGAAACTGTGTTTTTGAGCGTGGCCTCACTTTCGACGCCGAGGAGCGTATTCAATTCCTGCCACGTAGCTCGGCCGGGGATGTTTCTCGCGCGCGCCATCGGCGGAGCCGGCGGCGGCGGCGGCGGCGGTACTTTTTGAATAGAAGAAATAAAGTGGGTCGGGCGGGCCGAGGGGCGGCGGAGCCAAGGAGCCACTGGGAAGCGGCGCCTATGCGCGCCGCCCACCCCACGCCGCCCGTTTCGAGCTTCTTTGAAGGCGGCCCGCACGCCCATGCATGCATGCGGAGTGTGCATGTATGCATGTCTGTCTGCTCGCGTGCCCCGCCTCCCCCCAACCGTTCCCTTCCGGAATGTCCCGTACCTCTGTTGCCGTCCGCGAGTCGGTGTTGTTGCTGCGGCTGCTTCTGCGAACGGGCCCACTCTTGCCACTGTACGTGCTGCCACGTGATAAGGGTTTTAATACTGTGCTACGAATATGCGTCATGTTTGGGGTTCAGTTGACAGAAATGACAGCTACGAACGCTGTTGATTTGTCATTTGAATTTTCTTCTCTCTGATATGGTATATTTACGATACTATTATTCCTTGAACTGATTGTACTGTGGCCACACTTCGGAAATGAAAACTGAAATGAATAGGTATATAGAGATGGAGAAATGTAAATATTATAAACAGGGTTAGGATTTTTATGGAATAACGTGTATAACTTGTGTACTTAATATGTACCCACATAATATGGACAAAAGTTTTCAGAATATAAAGTATGGTTCAATAGTGAAAGAAAATTAAAACAGTGAAAATAATGTCTAATAAAATATTTAAGATATATAAATAAATAGAACGGGCAAAGAACGTAGATATAATATTAGTTATAGTACAAGATTGAATAATGTACTAAAATAGACTGAACACTTGTGTTGACGAACATTGTTTCCTTTAATTCTTTTTTGATAAGTCTTTTACCAAGCAATGGGCTCTTTTGTAAATTTTCAAGAGTGAAACTTCTCTTATTCTTTTTTTTGTACTGTTTCTATAAATAAGTGCAATTAATGCCGCTGAAATGAAGTTTCTGAGAATAAATCTAGGCTGCAGAAAAAAAAGTGCTATACCAAACAAGAAAACAACTGCATGTGGAAGGAACTGGAAGCAAAATAAATACCGTAATAACTGCTGTTAACACACACAGATAGAATTCAAGGCTACCTAAATTAACTTTATCTACCATATGGAAGAAGAGACATGAGCAGACCGAAAAAACACTGGCAGGAAAACTTGTGAATACGGAACAGGCTCAAGCATGATCCATGCGATGCAGATGAAGAAGACTGTCTACAATGACCCCCGAAATCAGAAATAGTAATGGATTCCATCTTGGGCCTTGCAATATAATGTGCAGTTAAATCCAGATCTACTCCTAAACGCAATTCACCTCTTTCAAATGCGCTAAAAGTTAAAAATAAACTTCAGTACGGGGCTTCCTCCATCTCTGCTAATTGAGATACCTTTGTTCCTGGCTGTCTGTTCTTCCCACTCCTTGTCAATACACGGCTGTATTTGCCAATCTCTGACTGTTTACGTTTTGCATGAGTATATCTCCAAGTATCCAGGGCGGTTCCAAGCGATTTCACTTCCACAACGCGAGCCACCTCCGGGAAGCGCGCAACTTACAAAAGACTCGAGCATTCCTCTCCGGCCGCCCCGCACCCCGCTCCTGCCCCTCCTGCCCCCTCCCCGCTCCGCCCCGCGCCGGTTCCGATGCGCGCGTTTCGCAATTTTCAGCGACATTACGGGCTAATTGATTCCCGGTCCGTCCATCCCGGCCGCTTACGTGTACAATGCATGCAACGGCCCACTAATTCCCTTCGCGTGCGCGCCTTCCCTCTCCTCCGGCCCCGCCCCCGCCGCCCCGCGTCGTGCGATGTTCTCCGAAACTCGCAGCCGGCCGGGATCGCGTCTGGACAGGCCCATTTTTGTCCTCTAATTACGTGTGTAATGGCGTAGTTTGTAGTCTTTGCGCAAGCCATAACTTTCGACCCGACTCGCCCCGCGCCCCGTCCCGGGCCGCATGGCGCGCGCCGACGCCGGGTGGGGTCGGGCCTGAGCCGGGCTGGGCCCGGGACGTGTGCCTGGCGGCGGCGGCGGCGGCGGAGGCGCAACCCGTACGCTCGTCGCTCGCTTGCATGCGAACCGCCGGCGACGCTGTTACGAAAGTGCTGCTCCGCTGCCGGTACTCCCCGCGGCTGCCGTCTCCCTGCTCCTGCTGCTGCTGCTCGTTCCCGAACTTTTTGACTCTGGGAGGTTCGTTGGTCTTTTGGTTAATTCGCTTCTTGCACGCTAGCGAAAAGTGCCCCCGTGTAGATGCCTGCCGGATAACCTGGTTTCTTTATCGACGTTGTTGCATTCACCGCGAGGGCAACGTCTTTTCATTATCGACTTTTGGAAGAAAAAGAAGGGGCAGACACCTTGCTCCTTGGGAAATAGTAGTTTTTCTTCGCCGGGAGTTGCCTTATCCACATGAAGAAGACAATTTTTTTATGGATTTCTGGACGTCAGACTCTACCATTTACACAAATGTGAACTGCTGTTAAGAGACAAACGATCAACAGCTGACAATAATTAATTTTGCCATATACGAGAACTTAATGTTAAAGTGCTTCAGAGTCGAGTTCTTAACAAAGGTAAGATAATAGGCATTTCTAAGGTTAAATGAAAAAGAGTTATTGGAATTAATACTACCAATTAAAATTTTTTACCTCTTTTAACATCGATACTAAAATCATGACGATTTCTAATTCTGAAAAAGTTTATTGGCAATTATTACACTTTCTTTCGTACAATGAATTTCCGACCACATTACACGTTTGAACGACCTGCAGATGAGTATTTTATAGTCTAGTTTAGGGACGTGATGGCAAAGAATGAAATAACTTTTATGATTCATGATTCGGATATATTGTATGAAATAGAACGTACTTTTTATTACATGCTGAGAGAAAGCGCTCAGTGCATTTTCTCTCTCCTTTAAGTTCATGGTATATTTGCAAAGAAAATAGTTTTGGAAATTTCTCGTAGCTGCATCTTATTTATAGAAGATTCAAGAAGTCGATGTCCATAGAAGAACACGGAAAGCAAGTAAATTATTAGTATTCGAACTCAACTTCATCCGAAGAGATTACACGTATTTATACTTTTTTTCAGTAAAACAATCCAATTTCTTTAGCAATTTTTTAGTAAGAGCCCATCCGTGCTAATACATTTCTACAAACACACCGTTCTGTACGTTAACCTTGCAGAATCAGAAATGGTGTGTACTTCTGTGAAATTCAGAATGATGCATTCTTATGAGAATACATTGCACGAAAGCGAACTGTTTCAATTTCGACTCGTATTATCGTCCATTTCCTTCGATTCTTTCCAACCCCCACGGGCGGCAGTTCCATGCAGATGCATTACGTTTTGCGCGGCAGCGCATTCAAATTGTTTTAAGGAGAGTCATTCCCACCTGTTTGGTCCTGGAGTCGTAAAGGCCATTTAACGTCGGAACTTCCTTCAAATTGACGAGTTGGGCAAGCCGGTTGCAGGCGCGTTCGGCTGCGCCGCCTTCATTAAGTGGTTGTTTCTGCAAAGGTCAAATCGAATGGCTATCGCCCGGCCCGGCCGGGACGCATCGCGTCTGCTTCCCCTAGACGTGGATAGAGGGAAGGGGGGGGCGCCAGGCGAAGAGGGCGGTGCTCAGTGGCGATGGGGGAGACGCAGGAGGGCGGAGGGCGTCGCCCAAGAGATTGCGCCGAGACGCAGTGCCCGCGGCGCCGCCGTCCGAGGCGCGAGACACCTCTGCCCAGCGCGGCGCGACGCGACGCGGCAGCACCGCTGAATGGAAGGCTAGAGGTTGTGATGGAGATGTGGGAGTCACAGGGCTCCCGATTTGTGGAGGAGGAAGTAAATAATTGAAATTGGCTTGTGGCATCAAAATAAATACTCGTACTTTTTATGTAGGATTCCTTGAGCGAAACAGACGAATGAATTGTTGAGTTCATTGATGACTAATTCGTGGTAATAATTAAACAAATATTTTCAATTAGCGTTCCATTTGAAATCTCATGTAGTTAATGTGTAATTGACATTGTATGGACTGAGCATGCAAAATTATGAATTTCTTCTGTGGTAGATAAAGGAATACTGTTATGATGCGAAGGGATATTTTATTTAAAATCACTCATTTATAGTACGTACTGAAGTGGGATGGCCCGATGAAGTTAATATAGAGAAAACTGTCCTCTCAGAGGCGAAACGCAGTTAACCAAAGGTTACTCTGAATATAATATGTATTTACGTTAAGAGTTTGTGAAATGAATTGTGCAGAATTGTCGCTGGCCGTGGGGAACATGGATACCAAAGGCATATCGCGATGGCTGACACTTAGAAATGACAGATTGCTGCAAAGAAATTGTGTTTTGGGATGTGCGAATAGCGAATGATACTGCGCATAAAGTAAAGGCTATCTCAATTTTTTTTTTAACAAATAAAGCCTAAAACGGCCAGGGAACTAAATTACAGTACATTCACATTTGATAATCACTTTCGATACAAGGTAGTAATATGAATTGTGCCATATTTCATAAATGCTAATTTTCTGCGTCCGTAACAGATGTGTGTTAAATTGAATTCAAAACAAGATCTTCCGTTTAATGATATTTAAGGACGCTTCAGGCACAGTGCACTGGCGGTTTGAGTTCAAGATGAGAGGGTTATGAATAGTCAAAAGCATGCCCATCGAATTTCCCAATCTGTACTATACTTTGGTATCTGAATCTGCAAATTATATGTACTTTGAGGAATCTCTCAGTTTTCCTAAATTCAATAGCACAGCTCGAAGTGTTCATTCTTGTTTCACTCAGAACCATGGTGTATATACTTATATGTACACACTCTCCATGTAGATGTAATTACGGGATTTTGTTGTGATTTGCTCTAAAGAGTGCTTGATAAGTAACTGAAGGATTCAGGCTCCTTAGAAATGGCTAATCTAAATATTTTCAAAAAGAAAAAATAAATAGATAACAAGCATGTTATTGAAATTTTTACTTGTCAGACGAAATTTGAAGCACGCGATTTTCAGTAAATTTGATCCCGAGCTATTGTTTGCGTATAAGATGATGTGTTCGTACGTACTTTGTGTGTTGGATCCAACACGCATTTTGTTTAATAATCAGCTTTGTGTTTTTCTTTCCGATTCATTGTCACAGGCATTGTGATGCTGCATAATTCGTGCTGAAATTGAGTTCGCTCGTCAATTTTAAAACAGACATGGGTCGGTTGAAAAATAACGCGCCCATGTACAACCCCATTGGCAGCGGTTTACTATTAATTCCGCCGTAATGGAAGTACTGCTGAACGCTATTAAAGTTTGTTTTTTGGAGAATGAAGGCCGGGTGGCGGCGGCGGCGGCGGGCAGTGCGATTGGCGGCCGGGCCTCGTGCCGCCGCCGCCGCCGCCGCCTCGTGTCAACGCCAGGCGAAGGGGGCGTGGCCGAGAGCGGCGGGAGGACGCTGCTCCTCGTGTAAGGGTCCAGTCGTCAGGCTTTTGCTGGGCACTCGAACTCATGGGGATCCTTTGCGGTTCCATGGAGACCATTTGTTCTTGAAATTAATTTTTTGAAAGGGAACTTTTTGTGTAATCTTGAATTCTGTTCTAAAGATTGAGAGGAAACCTAAAATTACGAAATATGTGATATTATGAAGGCATGTCTGAAGGACTCTCGTGTTAGACTTTTTCGTTTAGCGTACCTTCAGTGCAAGCTTTGGTTCTATCTTTATATTGCTTTTCTATCTAGGATCATTTGACTAAATTAATGTAAAATGTCTCGAAGCTAGTACAATTTTGGACTTTTAATGGACGTACATTACAAATATCATATGTAATGAGCTGAGCGTGTGATTGGTTCCGAGACAACTCACAAAAGTGGTTCATTTAAAAGCTTGTAAGACATTTTGAGAATGAAAACAGGATTTATCGTCTCTTTCGTTACTTAAGGGCGGCAGTAAGACATTTTCTATCGAAAAAATCGCTGATATCAGGCGTACAATTACAATACTTTCTTTTCTTACGAAGTAAGGCGAGGAAGTAAAAATAAATGAGAAATCACTTTTTCCTACAGTAACGATCAATAATATATGTAAAAAGTTTTACAAATTCGAAATTTAATATTAAATATTATTCTCAAAAGTAATACTACCGTTTATTTATTTATAAATCATAAAAATAATGAACTGTGTATAACGTGTTTATATTTCAATTGATCAGAAATGTTCTAAATAGTTAATTGGGTTTACTATTGACTTTCATTTTTCTATACATGATTAAGCTGCGGATTTTCGACCGATCTAGTCATTCTTCATTACTTCATACATGTATGCACGCTTTTATTTAGTCGAAATTTTATTAATTATTTTCGATTTCAACCATGAAAAACATATTTTGGGAAGGAAATTAGTACAATTTAGTGTTAAGGGCCTCCGTGATTTGATAGACATTGTTTACAAATTATTGACTGGAATTTATTTAAAGACATTAAATCTTCATTGTGATTCATCCATTCGCGCCATCTGGTTCGAAGACCAAACAGTCAATTGACATCCGTGTCAAATTGTTTTGGGTAATCAAAAGAAGACCGATTTGAAAACAATATACTGTAAACTACTGATGGTATCTGATGATTGGATAGTGGTGACAGCAATACTTATAACATGATGGAGTCTGTAAGAAGTTGAGTCACTGGCACGTAATACTTCGCGTAAACGCACAGGAAAGTAAACTTTTTTTCACTGTTTTTTGTCTTTTTTCTACTGTGAGGTAAAAAGTCGTAAATTACACATGCACCCTGTAAGCATTCGCGCACGCGGCGCGGGGACGAGCAGTGCTCGACGCCGAGTCGAGAGCGAGCCATAACGAGCGGTTGTGTGCACACGAGTCGTCGTCGTCGAAGGCGGTGGAGGAAGACGCGCTTCTTCGCAACGTCATCACCCCTATCATCAGGCGCCTGCTCCTCCTCGCCTTGCCAAATGCACGTTGCAGCACATGCGCCCGTACCCACGGCAAGCCTTCTGCCCGGAGGCGGCGACGGCGGCGCGGCAGACGCGGGTGGAGCGCGGTGCGTTTCTCTCTGCCGCCGCAGGTCGCACGCACACGCGAGTGCTCCGCGCCCCTGCAACGGCCGCCTGCACTCCAGCGGCATGCTGCTTTGGAATTGGCCTACCACTTAACCGATGCGTAATCAAAACAAACAAGCAATGTTATAACTCGACCAAGCGAAGAATGAAGGATGCAATTGCGGCACGTCGTGGAACTAACAGTGTAAACACGGGTCTGTACAGTCAGTTTCCCTAACAAAAGTCGCCAGAAGCGTAAAGCGAGTTCAGACACTGCTACGGAATCACCATGGCCTCCTTCAAGAGGTGAATCAGCTGATAAAATATAACTTCAGAGACACATCAAACACGATTTGCACTGACTGTTTTATTTCTGTCTCTTAATGTTGCTTTTTTACTTTTCACCGTTCTAGTACAAGAATGTAATAAAAAGTTATATTTATATAGAATTTTTAATACTTATTCATTGAATTTAAACATTTTGTATTCTTCTTTATTCATCTTTTTGCCATAGGTGAGAGGCGGTTTGTTAGGTATGCAGTAAAGTACCAAAACATTAACTTTACTGTCATAAGTATCTACAATATTCTTCATTATTGTTGTAGTTACTTTTTACATAAAATGAATTTTATTGGGAATTCTAAAAAACTACATTAGTTAAAATAAACGATTTACATGAATGTTACTGCTCATCGAAAGAATTAGTTTCAAAATGTTGAATGGTTTTGTAGAGAAAAGTTTACTTTTATTTACTCCAATAAGAGGTGCAGACATGTCCAAATACAGTTACAATATTAATTGGGAAGACATTAGATTTGCAACGAAATAAATCGCGCTTTTTTCCCGCAATAGTTTGGCATGGTCACATTTTAATTTTGAATTCAGTATCCTTATATATCCGTCTGTCGTTTCGGCTGTAACCACAGACGGTAGCGCGCTCCTGTAAACATCATTCTCAATTTGGTCGAGATATACGTTGCCGACACTTTCGTATGTTTTAAAAATATTTATCATTGTCACCATTCCCATCTCCTTGATGGAAGCTATACGCTCGGAGGATATGCTCCGCAGCCATATGGACACCCAGGGGGTGTCGATAGAATCCAAATTGTGACCATGTTACCAAGTAACAATGCGTTGTAATAATTTCTTCGAACAAATTTGATTTTTTTAAAATATTGTTATATGTTAAAAGATTCTACTAAGCAAGTTCTAAATAAAAAGAAACTTCAAACATACAGTTGTCTAGATGTTTCAATCACAGGCGCGGTAGGTCAGAAATTATCTATTCATTCTAAAAATTATAATTAGGTACTAAAAACACCAAAAATATGAGACGCAAGTCTTCTTGTCGGATGTTCTTTCGGGTTACTACCCGTCCTTCAATACGGAGTGGGAGAATCCGAACGCTCCCAGTACTTGTTCTGAAGAGTACATTCCTTCAGTATCAGGTAACCTATTAAGGAAAATTTGTCCATATACAAGATCCTATTTTACAACATACCGTTCTAGTCTTATAAATGTATATTAGAATATAATTTTGTCCATATACAAGATCCTATTGTACAACATACCGTTCCAGTCTTAATAGTACAGTTCCAGTCTTTTTATAAATGTATATTAGAATATAATTTTGTAGCCGAAATTATCCTACGAAAGGGGAGTATCCCATTTGCACTATCGTATATGTTACACATAACGAAATTATCCCACAAAACGATATTTTCTTGCGGGGTGGCTACACTAACGAAGAAACTTTTATTTCCGAGTGATCCACGCCCTAAACCGCCCTAAATACTGTAAACAGCAACTTAGCGATACAATTTCCAGCGACCTGTGTTAATCACGGCGTCGTTGACGTCACATTTAGCATTCATCACAAGTGGTTGTGGCGTCTTCCGAGACGATAGCGCTGAGGCGTGGTTCGCGCGAGCACCGCTAGAGTGCAGTACTAAAAACTCAAAAAACACGTTTGTGGAGAAATTTCTAGAATCTTTTTAGTGGGTCTGAAAACAAGTCATCAGTTCACCGCGAAGACCGAAACAAATCGAATGCTACTTCATTTGTCTCTGGTCGTGGAAGTGGTCTAACCATGAGTGACGGACGAGCGGACGCATGCACGCAAGCATGCCCACACGGACGGACGGATGTAGCTACTCGAATATATGAGGAGTGAGTGAAGAATAGAATATCAGGCAGCAGTAGATTGCCATTAGCACTGTTGAGGCAGTAAATATACGTTCTCTGCAGTTCTAACCATGTATATAAAGCAGACAAATATTCATGGCTGAGGATATGGCTATGTCCGGCTATGTCCTATTCAGTGCAACTCAGCCTCCTTTCAAAATTAGTACCAATATTTAATGGCTTTACTAATAGTAAATATTGGGAAAAATATGCATGATGCATGGCACTTGCCACGCCGTCTTCAACTTCCAGAAAAGCATCTAAGATGTTCTGTGACCCGTTAATTTACAGAGGGACATGGAAGGGGAGAAACAAATGCCAAAAGGTTACTACAGAAAGTAGTCCTAACCTCATGTAACCCTAAGTAGGCAGTAAGTAATTGCACAAAGGATATATAAAGGGAATATCCATCATTATTTAATCATGCCTTTCAAGAACTGACGGAAGGGGGTATCAACCCTCGGAGCTCGGGGGTAACAACACTCGGAGCTCGGGTGTTCCTTAATACATTGAGAGAAGGAGAATGCCTTTCACAGAATTACATGCAGTGATACACCTACTCGGATTTGCCGTATCGTAGGGCTTAGGACGGTTTCGGTGTATGAGCAGCATCCACAGCTCAATCATACGTGAGTCGCAAAATTTCGAGTAATGTTCAGTCATGAATTTAATATTGAATGAAATGCAATACAGTACTTGTTCTTGTAGAGTTCTCTATCGCATTACACGCTCTCGCACCGAACTCTCTCCGAGTCCCTTCCACCTACCGATTTCCCGACTTGTGCATGTTGACGTGGCGATCGCCTGCCTTATCTGATGCCATCACGCCCACACATTTCATCGTGTCAGATTTCTTGCACACGCTTTCTGTCTGTTCCTCGTGTACCATAGTCATGTTCGCGCCCTTACGTCTTTTGCCTCTGAACTCCCACAGCACCCACCCAGGTCTGGCCTTCCCCCTCTCTTCCAGCAGGCCGTTGACTCATCTCTTGGAGCCGTACTCGCACGCACGCGCCCTGCGTGCGTGTGTACAATCTGCTGACGAGCACGCGGGTGCAGAAAAATTGCATTTGAAAGTCGCAAAAGTTTTCCCAGAACTCTTCATTCACTTTCAGTATTGGATGCAAGGGTGATGAATTGAGAAGTTAATGATGATTTTTCTTTGAGGTGCGAGGTATCACTCAGTTATATTTTCAGTTTCTTCCGTATTAATACTTGCTCGCCTCTGCCATGTCCGGATAGAAGAGTGGATTACTTTCCAAGTGGCCAGGCATTACAAACCGAAAAAAATTACATTTCTTATAGAGCATTAATTAAATTTGAGTAAAGAAGAAACACTCTCCGTTTCCATTAAGGGCCCGGAAACGTTCAGAAATCAACTTTCCTTAAAATGGAATTTGGTGTTCTGGTATTCTTCGCGAATTTGTGTCACAGGCGAGCAGAATGATGCTTTTGTTAATTTCTCGTGGTTTAGCGTTCAGTTTTGTTGGCAATTCTTCTTGCTCATTGATATTCTCCTCCACGAACCGGCTGAGGTTTCTCAGGGTAATAGCTGTTGCCGCTGTAATGCCTCTGACCGAGAGGCCTCAGTGTTGGAGTTTCGATGGCGGCGGATTTTCGACTCTAACAAGATAGCAACTAGGTCGAATGTACCCGCTATCTGCCAAAGAATACTAGCGGAGCGGGCTGCTGCCCTGGTCCGTAGGTTTCCTTGGATTCTCCTATCAATACCAGGCAAATGCCGGAACAGTACCCTAACAAACGGGCGACGGAACGCGCGCGATCTTTCCTTCATCATCCCTGTCTCTTCCTCTTCCCTTACATACACTTTCATGCCAGGAGTCTAGTAGGGAACTTAGAACTTGTCCCGGCTGGCGCGGTTGCTCGCTGGCGGAGATACCTGGTGTGGAAATCCGCGAGCCAACGTGTAGGTCGGCGCCGGAATCTCATGTTCCAGTGGGGGAGGAACATCGCCAGCTCCCGGGGTGTTACAAGAACTACACCTACGGGACCAATGTCCTTTGCAGTTTACGCGCCCGGAAACATCAATCAACAGCAAGTATGTGACACTAAATGATTGACTGTCAGGCCGGGTGCGTCAACTACTGAGGTCATTAGACCCGTAAGAGCATGTTTTTTTCATCGGGGGATGGTGGTGATCATCTCCCGCTGGATGGCGAGATCCGACGCCGACCAACGTCGGCTAGCGGAGTTTTCCCCAACCAGGTATCTCCCACCAGTGGGGCACCGCCCTAGCCGGGACGAGCTCTAAGCTCCAGAGTAGTCTCTCGGCATGTGTGGTAGTGTAGTGCATGTTATTGTAAGTGTAAGGAAGGGGAGAGGATACGACGAGGAAGAGGAACGAAGGAAAGATCGCGCGCGATTCATGGCCCGTTTATTGTGTGTGGTCCGGCATTCGCCTGGTGTTGATCGGAGAAACTATGGAAAACTACCGATCAGGGCAGCCGGCCGCTAGAATTCTCGTCCAGACAGCGCTGAATTCGACCTAGCTGACAAGCTAGTATCGGAAATCCTGCCGCCGTCGGGTCATGAACCTAGGACCTCCCGGCCAGAGGAACTGCCGTGATATCAGGTGAAGCACTGAGCCACCTCTCCTGGTGTGTCACTAAATATTTCGTGACGTTAGGTGAGACACAATTTTAGAAGAAAAAGGAAAAGGAAAAGGAAAAAAAAATATAGGAAAACAGTTATGCGAAGGGGTAGCGTAGGCATCGTTGCCGCAGAAAAAGGCTGCGAGTGCCACCACTCGTATGCTAGGCGCCGTTTGCGTTTTCCCGCACCGCCTCCACCATCACCCCAGCGGCGTCCTATATGGGAGTCAACACACCTCTCCTATCTATGTAAAATAACGGAGGAATAGAAAATTCAAATGCGGCGCGAGAGGAGCGGAACGCGGCGATAGTGTGTGTTTGCGGGCCCTGCGTGCGCATAATCGGGGAGCGACGCGACGCGCTGCGACTCGACGCCGCCGCCTCTGCCGCCGCCGCCGCTGCAGCGCCGCGGCTTTGCACTGCGCGCCAGAGAGCGAGGCTGTTCGCGGAGGCGTGGCCGGCTGGCTGGGGCGCCTAATGGCACGCACGGCATAAAGCGGGAAATTAAAACTGCGACCGTAAACAAGCGGCTCTGCGGGAGCGGCGTTGCCGGTTCTCTGCCTCCTGCGGCAATTGTGTTGTGCGATTTGAGGGAGGGGGATGGGTTGCAGTTTGGAGGCTTGGTAGCGGCGTCGAAAAGTTCTTGATTTGAGTTGGAAGTAAACCATTTTTCGTACTAGTTTTCTTGCGGGCCTCAGGAATGTGTTTTCCAATGACCAAGTTCAATACGTCGCGTCGTGCTCTTCGAAGCGTGGAATTTAATGTAACAGCATTCTAGACGTGTATAGCATAGATAATATTAAAGATAAATGTAAGATAAGTAATAATAAGTATTCGATAAGTAAGACTATACTAAAGATAAGTAGAAATGTTAGTTCATAGCTGTCAGACAATGCTTTCTTTTGTTTTCTGAACAAACACGAATTCCTAATTTTATAGGCTATTAATCGTAGGTAATGTGCAAAGTAAAGAAAGCGTAAATACTACTGCTGGAAAAATAATTACATTTCCCAGTTAATTACAATTTCCATTTTATCGAGACAGATGTTACTGACGTGGACACCCAATAGTGAATTCTAAATTAGCAATTGGAAGTAAAGTGGTACGAGTAACAAATTTTTTAAAAATCAAGTGAACTGGATTCGAGGAAGCTCATGCATGGAAAAGTTGCAGAAACTTTATGTAAAATTGTAGGAAATTATGTTTCGTGGAAACTCACAGTGTTTAGAAAACAACTGGATACTTTTCGAGACATTGACAAGGATAATCATCAGTAGGAATAAGTTTTTGCAATACCATTTCAATATGTTAAATTTAAATTTATTATTGATGAATTCTGTGAGAAGAAAACGATAAATTGTATAATTCCACTGTATAGTACAGAATTGATTCAATAACTCCACAGTAATAAGGAATAAGATTCTAATCTATTTATTACTTGATGTAATTACCCTACACGAAATCGTAACATTATGTAAATAGACCTTTATTGTCAGGTGGGGAGGGACTATTAAAACTAGTTTTTAAAAGAAGAAAGAGTGCTTAGACTGGCATTGAACAGAAAATAAATTAAAAATAGTTGTCGAAAGAATGTAAAGACCTGAATGGAATGTGAGTAATTCTCTTTAAATAAGACTAAAATGAAGTCAAGAAATACAACGGAAGGACAAAATCTTCTCTTCATGTTTGTTGGAAAAATACTCTCCTTTTATCACTAATGGTTATAAGAATGCTCTCAGATGAATTTGGAATAATTTGTATGTGTAGGTGTTTTACAATTAAACAATCGAGTACGTCGTACCAGGAACGCAGTCGCATTCGTGAAACATCCTGTACATGCTGCAGAGGGTTTAGTGTACAGAAATTATCATAACCAAAAACACAACTTACATTTATTTGCTTATTATAAATTTTACGTGTTATTTTTGTTATAGCTAGTGGGGGTCCGGTGTAACGATATGGTGGGGCTTGCTCCCTGTTCCTAATGGGCCAGTGTTTTGCAAGTTCGCGCGCCGGATGAAGTTTCGATTACATCATTCGCGGCGCAGCCATGGCGCTATCTCCTCACGCGACACATACGCAGTAGCCTTATTTCTCTAATCAACCAGATCAAAGTAAGCTTCGCGGATGATACGGTTGCAAAGATACAAGCGATATTAGAAGTTTTTCTGCAAGCGACTCCCTGCTGACCGATTTGAAATGTTTCACGCCACGTGGTCTACTATTTGCATTCCTCATTATTGCTGCCCGCGTCTCATTATACCATTTGTGGATCGTAAGTTTGAAACAAGTAGGCGTCATAGCCTATCGACTGCAAAATTCAAATGAGACCCCCAGAAAGTACGGTTGCAAAGGTGTAAGCTAAATACAAGTAAACGCATGCTCTCCTTTTCTCTTCCGACCGAAATCGAAGTCGTCAAAAAGGAAACAAATAAATAATAATGCTTAGAATGAATACAATACTAGCAAGTTCTAAAATTCCAAATAAGTTTTATAAAACAGAAGATGACCAGTATTAAATTTTGAGAGTAAGGTAGCATAAGTCAAGGGCACTCCTACATATTAAAAGAAATTACAATTTTTTTTTCAAATACAAATTCTGTGACAAACATTAACGAAGATTAGCTTGTATTTCCTCATCCATTCTTGTGAGTGATTTAGTTTCGGGTTTGAGAAGCTGAAAGAAATTATAATAATGAATAGTGCCTTCTTGTTTCTAAGCGTAGACGAGGGTGGACACGTACGTCTTTCTAAACAGGTGATCGTAGTGGTTCGTCTTTGCCTTGCGAAAGATTATAATGTAGTCGTGAGTGGTGAGTGACGTTGAGAAATGAGTTATCACGTATAGAACGATGTTCAGTTGGATACGTGGATGGTATGACAAAGAAAAACACAATCAAGATAAAGACATTCTTATAAGTAATCGAGACTCAGACGATTCTTCCGACCCCGACTCGGACGATTGTGAAAAAAGATGAAACAATGTAACGAGAATAAAGAGAAATGCAAACTAACAAACCTTCTGACTCTCCCCCCGCGTAACCTTCAAATGTTTCATTTTCCATTTTGAGAGACTAGTATTTGAACCCGAGCACTCAGTGTAAGAAGGCTAGCGTGCTGATCCATATGCCATACATCTGTTTCATTTTCCCTGATAGTTTTCTATTTTCGCAATGTTTTATTTGGAAAAGACCAAACCAACTCCCTGAAAAAATTGGTTATAAAGCCGCATCTCATTACTTGCAGGAATTGTTTCTGTTTGTACCCAAGTTTTCTTTCGAACGGATCACACATTCGGCGATGTAGTAAATGAACACACCTTTGTAATTTTGACATGCACAATCTGTTACGTAGGATGCCAGACAAACGTTTATATTGTTTGTACACCTTGCGTCACGATTCCCTGTTGTCGCCGCGTGTCTCATTTCCTGTCAAGTGTGTGCCATCGCCGTGACAGAAGCACCCCACAATCTTCCCGTAATATGAGAACCTAGATATTGCCGTAGAAGTGCGGAGTAATAACAGTATGCATGTGAGCAGTTGGTTAAAGATTGCATTTACAATTCGAAATGGTGTGAGATTAACGAAATCGATGAACAGAAACGCTGACCTTGTTAATGGGCGACTTTTTGGAGTGGTGCTTTCATACAGCTGGGTAAACGTGAAAGGGGTCTTCCATGCGCGCTAATTGAAAAATCTTGGAAAGATGCAAAGTATTTAGTGTAATTTGATTTGTGTAATGTAGATGTGTACCAGCACTCTAAGTAATATTTCGAGGGTTTAACGTAACTCTCAAGTTTAACGTATTACATTTAGCAATACTCTACGCGAAGATTTTATTTAATTTTAAATGTTTTGGTCAACCGTGTTCTTGTTATCATTAAATTCTACAAATTTTGTAAAAACTCCAGCGATTTTAACGTCATTCTTAAACCTTTTATTGTCATTTCAATGTAAAATACACATTTATAGTTTATCCATCGCAATTAGTCGTTAACATTTGAACAAATTTGAGAACAAATGTAATTATTAACTTTAACTTTTAAGCAATACCGGTAGAAGACGGTAATAAGAGGGGTTTGTTTGACAAAGGAAACATTTGGGGAACAAATTTTGTGAGACAGAAAGGAAATGTAAATGAAAGGTCTCTTACCTTATTCAATGACGAATATATGAATTGACAGTGTGCGGGTGTTGTTTGATCCAGATAATAAAAGTTCTTTAATGGAATGTATTTTCAAATGCTGCGTGCAAGAAGTAACATGTGAATTATTCTCATTCCTTTCATATGTGTGACCTTCATGCAACACGCATATCCAGTAATTATAAATACATTTTCCTGGTTTAAAGCGTCATTCAAACTATCATTGCAAAATCCGTGATTTAGTGGTGTGCTGGATATTTACTAGTGTATTGATCACTTTCCTTTGTTTCTCCTCAATTGTTTTGCATATCTTGTCGCGGAGTATGGAAAGTACGGAAGGCCGTGGTTAGTAGCGACCGTCCATCCATCTTAACCATTCGTTGAGCGGTTGAAAGTCGCGTATCGTTGCCCCGGTATTACACCGACGCTTTCCTTCCGCTGACAGTATGACATCTCGCATAGCATCTATCAAGAAGAGGCAGATAGCTGCCAGGGGGCGTAATACCGCAATTACAATGTCCGGACAGCACCACTCCTCGTCATAACTTTCCATCGGTGCGTCGAGGCATCTTGCACTTTCTTCTGTTCGCATGCCGCACTCGCCCGGCGCGGCGCGTCGTCTACTCGCGCGTGCGTTTTGCTGAGCCGCCCGCGCCGGACGCCGGGAAATATTAGGAGCTGCCGTGCACGTTTCAATCAGCTTTCCCGGCGGCGGCGGCGGCGCCAGCGGCCCTCGTGCGGACGTTTGAAGGAGGCGCTCCGAGACGCAGCGAGCGCTGCCCGTCAGGAACGCGCATCTTCCGCCGCCCGCTCCCGCGCGGGGGAAACACGCGCCGCGGACAATGGGTTGACGCGCGTGACTGCGGCCCGCTGAATCGCTGATGGCCGGACCCTCCGGCCTAGGCCTGCGCGCTGCTGCACACCTGCTCCATGTGTTCGCCACGCGCGTAGCTTTCATAAATGAATTATCTGTCAGTGGCGGATCCATGGAGGACGGGGACCATTCAGGTTTTGAAAAATCTGAGTTTTCAAAAAAAAATGAGACCTGCATTATTCTCTTAAACGTACAACAAAATTTAATTAAAAATGTTGGAGCTTTTTTTGTGCGAAATTTTGAAAATGTCCCAGAGGTTTCTTGTAAAGTATCCCCCAAAATTAAAATATCGATTTCAAATTCAAGGGGCCGCGACATCAGCCAGATCAATAGGGGAATATCAATTCTGGAGAAAATCGGCTGAACGGTTTAGCCGTTGAACCAAGGTGAAATTGACAAGTATGCTGTCTTTGCACGTTTGTACAGTTTTCTTTGAAATCAGTCATTTAATTATCCTCCAGGAATGTATTTTTCATAGGAATGGACGCCACGTGTCGTCCGCGACCAAGTCACTTTTTCTGGCGTTTCGAAACAGCCTTCCGGTCTGTGAAGCTAAAGTATACGAGATTGCTTTTCAAAAAGAACATTTCATGACGTGAAGTTGCTTCTTCACCAAAGATTAGAAAACGGGAGATTTAAACGGCTTTTTTATTTATTTAGTGTGCAAAAGAAATTCATATTTGAGTAAATAATTAGGTATTCCTTTTTGAATTTTATTTCACCAGATAAGTGGGATTACCACTTTACAGGTGAGTGTTAGCCTTTATATATGTATTATAATGGATGGATGCACTACAGTGCCCCGAAGGTACGAGTAACTGCAAATTAGCTTACCATCATACCCCTGTTTCTGAGCGAGGACATTCCCACTGGGTACCTCTATGACGATTATTGTTAATTGTATGAAATTGAAGGCAAGAGAGGCAATATGTAAAGTGAGAGGTGAGATAATTATTTCTCAAGGTTATGGGGGACGGAACAGACGTCAACGTCTTATGGGAGACGGCTTTTAATTCTTGCAGGAGCAACGCTGGTTTTCCTGAGATTAAGGATGTAAGGGGCAGTTAGTAGATTACAAAAGAATTTGGACGACTGTAAGGAAATGTAATTTGTAATTGGTTCTATGTCGAGTTCTCTAAGCGGTTGCCTGTTTGTTATATGCCACGAGGCATTGGTAATTGTACATAGCACTTTATTCTGGATGGTTTGCAAGGGTTTTAGAACGGAAGAAGCGGCATCTCCCTAGATGGGGCTGCGTAAGTTATTGAGGGTCTTAGGACTGATTTGTAGTGAAACAATTTTCAATTTTTACAGATGTAATTTTATTAATAAGGGGATATAATTTAAGTAAGGCGCTAGTTTTATTCAGTCTGTGAATAATGTGAGGTTTCCTTGTGAGACGAGTATCCAGGTGTATCCCTGGGTATTTGATTGGATTATTAGATGATACATTTACTTTTAAAGAGAGAGGGATATTTGTTCTTCTGAAAGTAAAAATTTTGATTTCACATTTAAGGGGTTCAGCTGTAATCTCCATTTTTTGTCCATTCAGAAAAGATATTTAACTTTTGTTGCTGGTCATTTACTTATTCAGAGATTAGGTCGTTGGATGTGAAGGAAGTTGTGTCGGAAGAGACGTAGCACAGTTTGATAATTGAGGAATATCTGCTGTGAAGGTACTAAAGAGGGTTGGAGAGATGGGGGACCCTTCAGGAATGCCGGCTAGAAATGGGGTAGATAGGGATGGGGTATTATTCATTTTTACTGTGAAGAATCGATTATCCAGAAAGCGTTTGATTATTTGGAATAGATATTCCGGGAGTCCTAGTTTACGTAAATTGAATAATAATCCATTGTGCCAGACTTTATCAAACGTCTGCGCGAAGTCTAAGAAGGCCGCTACGCAGAATTGTTTACGCTGATAAGCTATTCTTAATAGTTGGTGGGTTGAGGAGTAAAGAGGATGGAATCCAAACTGATGTGGCGGAATTGCATTTATTTTATTATGGTAGGCGTTTAATCTACGTAAGACAAGCTTTTCGAAAATTTTTGCAAATGCTGGTATTGGACTAATTGGTTTGTAATTTGATGGGAGTATTGGGAATGTATTAGGTTTTAAAATGGGAATTACTATTGGATTTTTCCAGCATGGGAGGAAGAATCTTTGTCTTAGGCAACTGTAGAAAACAGCAGTCAGATAAGCAAGGACCCGTGATGGAAGATGTTTTAGAGATAGGTTAGATATGGAATCTGTTCCGGGGGAAGATTTGTTTTTGATTTTCTTGATTAATGTTTTACGTTGGCTGGAGATATATAATCTGTAGGTAAAGGGACAGTGATGTTCGGGTATTTAGGAATTTCTCTGCAGATGTTTTCTCAGTGGAGAGTGAACCTTAAGAGTACTGCGATTTATAGTGTGCTATGAAGTGTGCTAGCTTTTCTGGGATCGTATGCGCTATTCTTTGGCTGTCGCGAATCAAAATTTATGTATCCTTTTCTCGCAGGCGCGGCGACGGTACGGAGATAATATAACTTGAACACAAATTAATTTGAAATTGATTGTGTTGTTTCAACGTTTTCTTTCGTAATTGATGCGACCTGTATTTTCTTTGAACAGATTAACTTGAATATATTTGTGGTAGCTAACTACAGAATGTCTTGTGTGATATTCATTTGCTCTTCTTGTGTACACTTAGTTTTAGATTATGAGCGTTTAATTTTCTATACCTAGTGCGTTACTTATGACTCGAGGCAAGATTTGGATATACTTTACAGAGCTGACAGAGATCGATGGTATTGCAAACACGTTTTTCATCGTTGGCAGGCAGGGCTTCATCATATAATCTTGTATCTACTAAGTGGAAAGCATTAAAATCGAGTTTTATAATTTCATATCCACGAACATACTTTATGGGAACCATGAAGTGATGTGCCACCTAAATAACATCACTTTCGTACCGAGATTTGTGAAGCAAATGGGAAAATTAGTATTTAACAACTTTAATTGTATCTCACTGCTTTCTTCGATTGCACATTTGACTCTATTGGTGTTTTCTAAGGCTTATCTTGATTACTTACGAGTACTTTTTTGGCAACATTTTTCTGATTAAATAACTTTTCAACGTGATCTTCACTTTAAATCGATTTGTAATCAGTGTTTGTTCATTTTCAGTTGATCAACACGTCAAGGATATTGAGTGTCTTCTCGTACGAAGAATGTTAATAGAATGACCTATTCTTCTATGTCGGTATTTACAGATCACTACCCATAAATATACAGAAACCAAATGTTCATGAGAGTTTGACAATATTTTCAGAGTTCGAAGAAATGCATGTGAACGGAGGTTCCGCTCTGGGCCAGGCCCTCGCATCCGCGTTGCCCAGGGCGGGCACGACGTGAAGGCACTCTCGTGGCCGCAAATGTTTCCGTAATCAGAAGGCGGGGCTCTAACGAGGAGAGATCCATCGCGTCGGGGCGCCAATGCTTCCGGGTGCTCAGGAGCGCGGACGTCTAGTCTCCACGTCAGAGATTCTGGGCTGCATATCACCGCGCACTTGCTCAGGAAAAATTCGAATTGAACCGGAAATAACTTCGCTTTTGAAAAGCCGTCAGCTATTGGTGTCGTATAGGAATGAGTAAATTTGGAGAATTTACAACATAAAGAATTTCTGCTAATAGTTGTGTAGCAGGTTGAGGGGAAGAATGATATTTCAAGATGTGAGTGAGTAACAGATCCCCTCCCATCCCTGTAAGGACATGATTCAGAAGAGAGAGTTAATATTAACCGGATGCTTCCTCTGATTGGCAACAGGTTGATCAGCGTGGTATACAGTTATAATTAAAAATTATCGTGTTCTTTCCTTATTTTCCATAAATCAGAATTGGTTTTGAACTCTGCTTCTTGTACCTTTTTTCCCTTCAATTAAACATTGAACAGAGTTAAAAGGCCTAGGTTATTTTAATAGCATTGTTAGTTAAGAGAGAATTCGCACATTTTCTCCAAATGGCGAGAAGATTCTAGAATTCTCTGAAATAGGATTATGTGAAGTCTACGAACTCGTAAGAGAACTCCGAAGGAGGTTTTGAAGTGTAATATGAAAATTTGCAAATAGACCTAATTGTTTGTGGTAATATATTTGATAAACTGGACACCTCGTCTTTAACGAAAAATAGTGAATCTCTCTTACTCTTGGAAAGTGTACATCGTAGTGTGGATGTGAAGAGCAAGGAGGAAAGAGCAAGCAATGAACGCGCCGACTAGTGTGTCTGGTCAGGTGCTCCTAGAAACGCCAGGGCAGCAAACTCGTCCCTTCATTAAGATAATAATTGGGGACCGGGTGAAAGTGGCTATTAATATTCAAGGGTCGGCAGACGGCGGCGCGGCGGCCGCCGCTGCGACTGGCGCCGCGGCGCGGCGTTGCAAGCCGAGTGGCGCAACGCGCATGCGTCACCGTCACCATCGCCACTGGAGCCTCTTGCTCCCTGACGCTTGGAATAGAGAGATTATTTTATACTGCGATTTTTCTAACTTTGCCCCTGAAGGCTCATCTTCACGATGGAATATGTCGCGGTATTTCGCGACGTTCTTAGTCGTGCCGCCAGATATCGCATGATCGCGACCATATCAAGCAGTGCTTGCGATCATGCGACTTCTACCGGCATGAAGGAGAAAGACGCAAAATGCCGTGTGATATTCCATCGTGGCCATACGGGCTTGAGGGGCAGAGTTAGAAAAATCGCAGTGTAAGAAGGGACCGCTTTGACAGCTTCTGCTTGGCTACAACTAGCAACATGTTACTGCCGGTTGTGTCCATTTTGTCATTGCGTTCTTTTATAGGTAGCTCATTTGTAAATTGCTTCATCACTAGGTATCGGAAAAATATGTAGTATAAAACGTCAAAATATGTACATAAATATGTAATGAAAATAGTAAGAATATGTAATAAATATGTAAAATCGGATATAATATGTAATATTAAAATTCTCTAATGAAAAACCATTTTTATAGCAAGAACTTACATTTAGAAAAACTGTTCAATTTACATCATACAATTTTCTCGTCAGTAGTAAAAGCTTAATCTATTGTAATCCAGGACAGGTGTCTAGCAGCCAGACTATTCGCAATAGAAGCCATCGCACAAACTGGCGAGACGACCAGCAAACATACACTGCAGCATCGTCATCGGAGTGTTACACGTCAGTGATCGCAAATTTGTCTCGGAAATTAAGGTTACAGATAACAAAACGCGGTATCAATAATGCTTTGGACATCTAGATTTCCCCAATCATGTTGACATGATTCCTACAGGAAAAATGCTGATTTAAAAAAAACAACATTTTTTCATAAAAAATATTGAATTAAATAGGAGAAACTTGATAAAAAAAGAAAATAAATTGTGAAAATAGCAAAATATGTAAAATATGTAATATAGTACTAAATATGTAAAAATATGTAACGAAAAAATTCGATATTGTGTTAGGAGGACTATGATTGGCCAATATTACAATTTGAGAACAGTAAGTAGAAAGACAAAAAATATGTAATTACATAAAAATCCGGTCTCTATTCATCACTATCTCTTGCAATATTACGGCCCTGCATGACGTTCATTTGTTTCCCGATTTGTCAAAGTGGTCCCTTCTTAGAGTAACTCCTCTACACGAAGTCGTTGGCTAGTCCTTTGAGATGAATTTTCAATCGGCTATCGGTTACTCGTCCAGGCCCTTAGAGATGTGTTCTTCGAGATGTTCAATTGGCCTTCATAGCGAGTAGGAAAAGAAGTGGAAATGTACTCTTTATTTCTGGGAAGGTAATTCGCTCTCCCCTTGACAAACATAATGCCAAAAGGACTTCTGAAACGGTGCTGATCTCTGATAGTGGAATAACATCCGTGGCCTGACAAATGGACAAGATATTGATTTTCCTGGAGATGATCACCATTTATTCATTTGATATCAGTATTTAGCAGCATTGTTTGTTGCTAAGCTGTCAAAATCATATTTTATTACTTCACATACCGTAAGTTTAAAATTTATACTGTTAATTGATAACTTAAATCATAATATAGAGTGCATGTCTATCTCTCTCATCGACTTATCGCGGGCACGATGACCGGTCACTTGTCTAGGCTGAGAATTGTCCCCGCGCGGACCTTTTTTAGTTGAACATTGCTGCCTTAGAGGTTGGTCGAGCTTGTTTTCTGTATACATCAGATTCGAGTTCCAATCGCGTTAAACTTTCAAACGCGAGTTGTGGGCGTGCAATTAGAACCTAGGACGATTTTCCATTCAGATAGGGAATTGAAATTGAGTTATCTCTTCCATTTTCCAGAAGTATGACATTAAAGTGTAGGGTATGATATTTGTGCTGTTGTCAAAATTCACTTATAGCCAGCGAATATGGCTTGCAGTTACAAAATGGAAGAAGGATTTTGGTTGTGGTTGTGTAAAATGTTTGAGGAACGTGTTTCAAAAATTTACAGACAAATGTTAAATGTAAAACACTTTTTGTATGTGACATGTATTAATGATTAATTTTCAAGTTTGACAAAATGACACACATAAAATTTGGCCCAGATGCACATTCATGCATTCAATCACACACACACACACACGCACACACAACCTTACGACAAGATACGTGAGCCATTATTACTACACTGTCAGAAATTTCCACATTACGTTATTATAAATTATATTTAAGTCTTTATCATGAACGCACGTTAAATTTAATGTACACATTACATTAGGATGGAAGAACGAAAGCTTTGTGGTCATATCTTGAAGGAATGAATGAACGATCTTGATAGACAGGTGATTATGAAAGCATGAGATAAATGATCAGAGGCGGAAGAAACGGGAGAACCTCTACATTAAATCTACAATGATTTTAACTTGTGCATTAAATTTAATGTAGAAATATTATCTTTTTAAAGTACAAGGTTACATTAAGTTTCATGAACAATACCTTAATCTATATTAAATTTAATAACTTTTTGATAGTGCATCTTTCAATATCTGTAAATGAATCTCATAACAGTTTCCTGCGTAGCTGCGATTGTATTGTTAAGTCTGAGATACTGGAGCAAGGCAGAATTTTTGTTTTGTTTTGGGTATTATTACTTAAAACAGGAAGTTTTTTGAATACGACATCTCTACAGACTATGAAAAAAACCTGAATAGGTCGCTATGAAATCAGCCTTATTTGAGGCTTGGATTGCCATTAGCTCTTCAATTCGGTAGTTTTCGCGCCGCATCTGGCAGTACAATTGGTAGTTGGAGTAAGTTTGGGATTAGGGGAGGGTAGTTGGAGGGTGTTTGACATTTGGAGAATTTGCAAAATTCAACAATACCAGGTAGGCTTCTCTAAATTGATTTCAATCCTGATTTTGTGTGCCCAATTTAATTCACTATTAAGATATTAAATTACATTCTACTGTACATTATAATGAATTCTAATTCATTAATAATATGTAAATTTGATTCCGTTCCATCATTTTTCTACGGATTACTCGTAATTTTACTCATGCTTTGAATTCAGAACAATAATTACAAGCAGGAGCAGGCTAATGTACAGTATAAACACATCAGTTAATATTGAGAGGAGACATGGTGCTTGTATTGTCGCATGTATTGAGAAATCAATGCATTATACTCTTTCTTTCCCGGTTACTTACAAGTATGTCGAAAAATCTGAACAAATCATGATATCTCATTTTGAGAACACTTACTTCTGTCGTTCGATGTGTCGATGTACTTTTCTTAACTAATATTTGATACCACATTTAAAATGTTTTAATGACCACATCCTATGCGAATGTAGAAGAGATTTTGTGTTTTTATCAACAAGATGTACAAATGAATTAGGGAACTGATGATTAGTTTGTCATTATTCCAAATCTTTTTTCGAAATTGGTCCATGACCTCTCCCGCTTCTTTCTCCCTTCAAGCTGTACATCCTCGCATAGGAGACATAAAGACTTTCACATAAACGCGCATGCGTAATGCCGAAATTCACTTTCTGATTTGAAAGTCGTGCTTGGTTGTCAGAGTAATACTCTTAAGCTTGGTGTATTGCGTAGTCGTTAGGCACTAGGAAGTCATCCGCATGAGTTTCTCAGAATAGTTCTCTCGTTTGCGGAGAAGGCAATCACATTCAACCTTTCACCGGAGGGTAGATATTGGATGTGGGTGCGATTTCAATCCGTTGTCTACATGTAATCATCTACTTGGAGTTGAGTAGTATAATACAACGTTGGATGATGTAAAATATAGATGAGAATATTGCAAATGCGTGCATGTATAAGTATTATTTGTACCTTGGAAGAACATAATAATTAAACATATTGCAGTTGCACGGCTCGTTTAGTTTCGGATATAGAAAGTTACATGAATAAGTATCAATTAAAATGCTCGTTTAAATTTTTGTTTCAATACAAAATAGGTCTAATTGTCCTCAGTCTTATGAATCAAGTCGTAACGACTTATGTAATTGCCGGAAAGAGTATAGTAAATTCACATCGTTTCACCATTGTCCTCACAGATACGTTGAAACCATGAAATCACGTGCTTTTTCTAGAATTATTCCAGAATATCCTAGAGGGTACCGGGTAAGACTTGTGCCAATCGATATGTCATGTCGAGAGGACTCGAATGACCTGTTGTTCACCTCCGTAGGAGGCATTAGTCACCCAAAACACGTTTTAGTTAATTAAGGGAAAATAAAAAAAGACACGTTTTTAGAGAAATTTCTTACCAACTTCTGGATCGCAAAAAAATCAGATCCCCACCAGGAGACAGGTCGCATAGAATGACACCTCATTTGTCTTGATTGGTGAATCGCAAGGGGCCTGTGAGTGACGGACGCACGCACGTACTCTGTGACTAAATAAAGATGCATCGAAATATGTAAGATATTAGTAACAATAGGTAAAATATACACTTAAACGAAAATATGTAAAATAAAAATGTTATAAAACATTCAGAATGTCGTGCGAACTCTTCACGAAATAATTGAATGCACGTAACGAGTACGTGTATTTACACGTGAGTCCTTAACCAACGTCCATACAATTCTAAAAATAAATGGAAATCAAAGGTTTGTACACGAAGCGCTTCAAATATTGCATTCGTAAAACAAAACAAATAAATACGATCTACACACTGACGGCACGCTCCTTGAATATTGGCAAAAGAACGCCTTTGGAAGTCGAATGCAGCCTGCACGTCGGGCAGCTGCTGTCCTCAGTGATAGAACATGGTCTGTGGTGCCGCGGGGGCGGTGGTGGGGGGAGCGGGCGAGCGGGCGATCTGTATGCCGCCTCCGCGTGCGGCGCCCGCGGGTCGAGCCCCTGCGGCCGCGCCCGGAGCCAAGGCGGCCGTGCCAAGGCGGGCGCGCCGCCGCCCCCGCCCCCACCGCCCCCGCCGCCGCGCGGGAGATATTGCCGCCGGGTCAGTGCCAATGTCACGCACGCGCCGCGCCGCGCCGCGCCGCGCCGCGTCGCTCGGCGTACTCCGCTTTCCAGTGAAACCGGCGACACGCGCGGAGGAGACGGAGCGCTAGCACTGCCTGTGCTCCTGGCGTACTAATAGGTGGAGGCGTTTTTCGGTTGTGGGGATGTCGCAACGTTAGGCAAACGTCACAAATCTGCAATGTTGATGGCGACATAACTTATAGTCAGTTTATAAATGATTATTGGGTTATAAATTCAAAGTTGGTCATGTTATAATTTATCACTTAATGGAAAGAGTTGCAAAGTATTAAAAATAATGTATGTTGAACTCTAAATAGCAGTTGATATCCAGGCATATTAGAGGCCTCGTTTCCAGAAAGTTGCCAAAAGAGGTGTTTAATGTAGCAACACCATAATTGGCGGCAGAAAAGGTAGGGATGTATTTGATTGAAGTTTTAGAATTTGAATGTCGCAGTTTGCAATTGAAGTAGTAGATATGTTAATATAATATTGATATTTCAAAGTAATACTTTTTGAAAACCCTTAGGTCAGGGCCAGTTTGGTTCCCTTAGCACTGTATATGAACATGCGATGTCCCTATAATTTCACCTGTTCTTGCGTTTCAAACATTCACCGTGAGCAGGGGCGGATCTAGAAAGTATTTTGAGGGGAGGGAATTTTAGTTCTTCTCTCTCACCATAAATATGTTTGAGATAAAAATTGTAGAATATGAAATGCCTTCTTGAAATACCGTCCATTCGGGCTAAATGGGGATACAATATAAAATGCCTTCTTGAAATACCGTCTATTCAGGTTTAATGGGGAAACTCTGCAAAATGATGCGATCGATATGTGGTAATTATTTTTAATAAATAGAATAACTGCACGAAAGACGGATATCAAAGGGGGTACAGCTCCAAGGTCCCCTCCCCAGGTCCGGGTTTCACCAATCGTGAGTGCGTGTATGACAGGCTAGCACAAACTACAGGATAAGCAAAAGCGGTGGAGACGGCATCAGGGTGGCGGGGGGAGATGGGACATGGTTGTGAGAGCCTCGCGCATCGACGCCTACGAGATTGAAATTCCCTGCCGCACGCGGCGTGTTATAATAGAGATATCCCCAGTCGAGCCGCGTCCATCCTTGCTTTTACTCTCCGCTGCTCCGCCCACTCTGTCAACATCCCAGATGAACTTTCTATTTTAATAAAAAACTTCTATCGGAAGCAATTGCGAAATATGACCCGGCGCTTTTTTTTCTGTATTTTTATTTGTCGGAAGGCGTAATGAAATTCACGAGAGAAACAAAGCTTCAAAAGTACAATTTTTATGTGGTCTGCACGCCGCACTCTCATTCAGAAAAAGATCAAAGAATATTCAATTCGCTCCTTTGAGCAGCTCTTCGGGGACTTTTTCGCAGCCGCAAAGGGAACGGCCGGCTCCAAGCGATTCGTTAGCTACAACCAGTGCGCGAGATGGAGTTACGTACAATTACAGCTGTTTTCAGCTCTTTTTGATTGGTCCGATGCAAAGTAAATCTCCGACCGAGTGGAGTCTGCGTTGCGCGAATACGTTGTGCGAATACGTTGTGCTTCTGTTGCTCATGCTCACACGCCCTCTACTTCTTACACTAGAAGAATTCGCTCACTTCATGGTAACTTGTCACTGGCTTCGAATTGGGCTGATCTATTAGACCTTGGGGATCTTTGAAACCGTTTTAGTTTGATGATGATGACTAAATCGAAACCGATCATAGAGATCACGACTTGGAGTTGGAGAAACTGCTGCTTTTTATACCTAAACGTATTATTAAAACATTTTCATTAAGCTTCTCAGAAATATATTGGTTTTAGTTTCCACAAATCAGGCAATAAACAAAAGATCAATAAACAAACTGAATCTTCTTAAAGAATTAAATGAACTGAATGGACGGGAAACAAATATGTAGATCTGCCGAACAGTCTCGTGTTGCTTAATTCCACTGCGTCCGTAGGCCGAGAGCATTCGCATTTCTAGTCGTTTCAGCGAAATGTTTGATGTTGGGGACTACTTTCTTACATGGCATAGACGCTATGAGTAAGGAAACGTAAGAATGAGTGCGGAGGACTACTTCTTTCACGGTGAGAAACATGACCTACGGCGATATGACCTGGAGGGTAACATATACGATGTAAAAGCATTTCTAAAGAATTGTATATACGCTCTGTTTACCGTGTTAATGTGCAGTAACAATTAGGACTACTTCTAAATTGCAAAAATTCATTGCAGTGTCAGTATTGACGCAGAATATTTAACTATATTACTACTTCAATATACACAATGCACATTCCATTTGCTTTTCTTGCATGCATTTCTTGTGTATCTTCCATTATTATAAATGGCTCTTCATTTTCGCACCAACACGGAATTTATTTTTAAGTCAACAATGGATCATAGGTGTAGTACATAGGCATTTGTACCAATATCAAATATTCAAGATTTATTCGTGCTTATTTTATACATAATATATTAAAATTATTATATATTATTCAGTCTGGAATGGATAGCTTTTATTGTTTGTTGCTAGTTTGATCCTGCTTAGTTTTTATGTTATAATTCAGATAATAAATAAACCACCACAATAAACCAGTTTATTAGAAAATTGCCTGAAATCTCTGAAAACGAATAATTGTACTTTAAGACCGTGGAGTCAGGAAGAAAATTATTTTACCGTTCACGTACTCACTTCACGGCACTACGTTCAATTATATAATCATTGCCTAATAAATACTCGGTGAATATGAATCGAGCTGGCAGGAAATGTACTGAGAGAATCTGTCCACGAGTCTTCTGAGGGCGCCCATACTCCCAACTGGAATTCTCTACCTTGATTATAAGCGAAGGGGTTGCAGCCGATTTAGGCGAGCTCACAAGCTCCTGTTGCTCGCCTTCTCGTTATTGAATGGAAAACAAAACGAAAAAAAAAAACCCAACGGAAAAATCTTTTAACGAAGCCATAAATTAATGTGCGCCCTCCCCCTCGAAGCCCAAACTGCTAAGTCTCTTGTCTCCCCGGTAGCGCCACGGCGCGCTCTGGAGCTCGCGGCGCGGCGCGGCGCGGCGTCGCCCCTTGCCGCCTCGCAGCGCCAGGGGGAAGCGGGCCGTGTATGAAATACAAGCTGTCGGTGCGCGGCAAAAGATGAAGTGCCTACTTAAGCCAAGTTTTCGCACCGAAATCATTAATTACAGGCGGCGACGAACGGTGGCAAGCTTGCGCGTCCTTTTCGCTCCCAAGCGCTGTCGTTGCTGGCACCCGCGCTCGAGAAGCGAGCTGCAGTGAGTGGGGGCCGAGCGAGTTGTATTTAAAATAAATAATTTGTAAGGTAAAACAAGGTGAAATTATTCCTTACAATTGGGGAAATTTATCCATTAATGCAATATAATGTAAAATTACATTAAAATAATACTGTTAATAATTATAATACCAACAACACTACCATTAATATTCGTACATGCTTATATTATGCTACTGTGTGTTTTAATATTAAACGCCTGATTTTTTTAAAACTAAAATGTACTGCACCAATATAATAATAATAATAATAATAATAATAATAATAATAATAATGATGATGATAATACAATATTAATAACGATCATACCGATGATAATAGTAATAACTAAATGTGTGTGACTATCCTGAACAGATACTTTAAGCTTTTAAATGCGAGTTTCTTAACAACACTCCACACCACGATATACTTTAGTACAAACACGACATTGAAAATCATTACATTGTTATTTAATAATAACCCATGTAATTAATAGTAATAATATTGTTTTAATGAGCTGAACCTATTAATAAATTGACTGTTAAATTCTGAACACTTGTTTTCTTCCGTTTCGTTCCGTATTAAAAGAATATTTCATACCGTGGTAGAAAATATAGAGAGAAATGTGGCCCCAAACACAAAAATCAGAGACACAATACGAACGCTGGAAATGGACTAAACGAGGACACGTTTACATTTAACACGGTATGATAAAGTCCGAAATGAGGATGTATGGAAGCAGATGGAGGTAATTTGTTCAATTACTAAAATATTAGAAAACAAAGCACTCTAATGGTATGGACACGTCGAGAGGATGCCAGAAGGAAGATGGCCAAAGAAAATTTTGGAATGGCAACAATCAAGAAGAAGGAAGAGAGGAAGGCCAACTCTGGATGGGAAAAATACATCAAAGAAGCCATGGAGGACAGAAGTTTAAGACCTGATGATTGGGAAAACCGAGATCTGTGGAGGTCGAAAACTGCGAACTCCTGAAGGGGAAATGCTGAAGAAGGAGAAGAAGAGAAAGAAGAAGAAGAATTCTGAACACCTAGTCCAGGCTCCAGGGATCCCAGCGACCGCACAGCGGAGGCTGCCGCACGCCACCCGAAAGCGAAGCACAAGAGAAGCGAAAGTATTTCCCAAGCCCCGCACACAGGGACGGCGTGGATGGGTCAAACGTATGCTGAGAAGCGGCGCGACGAAACAATAGGATTTATATTTGGGGGGGAAACAAAAAGGAGCATGAAAGTAAACGCGGCGCGAAGATAATTATCTCCTTCTTTTTTTTTCATGGAAAGTCGCACTTGTTTCTCTCCAGCAAGCGCACACTCGCGGAGCTGCTGCGGACAGTTACGCTGCGAAAGACTTTCGGCTTCATTCGTCGCCCCGCGTCTTTGCCGTCTCACGGTGGGGGTTCACGCGCGGGAAAGGTACACAGGAACTGTCCGTGTTCAGATGACGTGGACCGCGCGGAGGCGGGGGGGAAGCCGGTCGTTCTGTAACACCTTGCTTCGTTTTGTATTTGCCGAAATGATGCACAACTGCAAGCGTAACTGTATGTTAGGACAGAGAAACAGTCCGTGAAATTTTTGCTTTATACGTCATGCGTGTGTTTGTATTGGCAGGCAACTCGCTGGCGGCAATGTGTATTTTTGTCGCTCTTCTGAATGTGGCGCGGTCGCATATCATCTTACAGCAATAGAAATTAGGTGGAAGCAAACTGTTTTAGTAAAAAAGTATATCGACAATTTCTACTTAAATTTGTTTTTCGTAACTGTTATAATTGCTTAACAATTTATAAGTTCTTACAAATATATTCTGGTTTGAATATTCTTTATATAGTTCTTAATTTGATAAATTTGAAAAAAAAAAGTCGTTCGTGATCAGTATTCATTTATTAACAATTTGCGTCTCACTTGGATTTTTGTCACCAGTGTAGATATTGGCAAATTGAAGTGTGACACCCCTGAAATAAAAACGAAGTACACATAACGAGCTACTATATACCTCTTTCACATACTCAAAGAGGACACAAAACGAATCGAATGATAATCAATGCCGTATTATATTATCTGTGTTGCTGTGCAGGTACAATAGAATAATTGGCATTACTCTGATTGGTTATTCCCCGTCATGCCGTGTATTTTCTCGCTATTTTTTATTCTGATGTACCTGACGTGGACTCCTATGGGCCTGGCAGAAAACTGAGCGGATTTCTGGCCATTGCAAAACCTTGTACGGCCATTAGAGAATCTTCGAGGTGCACAAGAACCGCATATGCGGTGTCATCTGGCAGCGGCCCAAAAACCATCGACGCAATGCTGCAGCCGGCCAATTTACGTGACCATTCATTGGCCTCGCGAGAGCTCTGCGCCTCACCTCAGTGAATACAATGCGGCCGCCGGGGAACATTTTTATCGTTTCTTTGAACTCTTTGACACTGACGGAAGAGAGATAAGAGAAAGAGACAGAGAAAAGACGGCAGTGAAGAGATGAGAGAGTGATGGAAAAGGAGAAGGTAAAAGAGAGAGAGAGAAAAAAAAAAGGTTGGACGAGCCTGGCCCCGCGGCGCCGGACAGCGGTCTGGACAGCTAGCGCTCGACCGGCGTTTCATTGCCCGCGCTGGTAGCTGGTGGCGATGGAGGCGGCGGGGCGCGCTGTTCCTCCCCGGGCTCCGGTCGGCCGGCCCGGCGCGGCCCGGCGCGGCGCCCCCGCGTACAACACGCCCCGCTCTAATTGTATTTGCTGTGGCAGTCCCTATCAATCAGTCCAATCAAACGCTCATCGCGTCCGCCCGCTATTCATTTCGCGGGACGGGCCCGACTGGGGCGGTCGGCGGCGCTCGGCCCCGCGCGGACGACGGACGCCACTCGCCCCGCCCGTCATCCCCGCTTCCAGTCTTCTCGTCTCCACGAACCTCCCATCGCGCTCGCGCGCACTTCAAGGTGACCGCTCCGTGTGCGCCGTCACGTCTGCGCCAATTGAAACGGAGCACATACTATTAACTCTAGTGTTACCGAGGCTGGCGTCTCAAAGACCCACCAGATGATGGTTTTTATTGGTTGCAGTTTATTTAGGAAGCTTAAAAACCATCATTATTCTCTATGATGTAGCTTCAAATCGATATTACATTGCAAGGGAAATTTATTGGAAGATTCATTAAGTCTCAAAGGATTAGATGGCTGGGACGCATAGGACGGATGCGGAAATTAGCATACCTGAGAATACATTAGAGAGTAACCTCTTTTCACAACATAGTAGAGGACACCCAAAAAAGAGAAGGTAAGATGTTGCGCTGCATCGGAATAATGTGCATTTTGTTCAAAATAATATGCCATTTTTCATCAGTGTTTGCCAGAATTTGAGTGATGACTCCACTTTTGGCTGCAGGTAAAAGAAATTTGGATCTTTTCACTCAAAAGATGAAAATTCAGAATGAATTTTAGAAACTTTTTGTGATATTTTAAGCGTATAGTTAAACACATTGCTAAGTTATGAAGATATTGGCCCCGACGTAAAAATGTAATCTTACGTACAAATACTGTTGCGGAAAGCTTTTTCAATTGTAGAACTTGAAAATTAAACAGTTGTGTTTAAACGGGTAAAAATGTCTATTAAATGCCATGATATACAATAAATTAATAACAAAAATTGTCTAATGTCGAATAAATTAAGCTGTGAGGTCAGGAGTCCCCCTCCCTTTATTGCACGAGGCCATTTATTCTGGGAATCGCTAAAGCTAAGAGATGCGGTTCAGCTATTCAAAATTTGCAATGTCTTATTTTCTGTTTCAATACGGCGCCGCGTGGCTTTAACCGCTAGTTTCTGAATAAAGCACCGTATGAATTGGGAATTTATGTCTATAATACAAGATTAGATCGGCTATAAATCAAAATGGTTACATGCTTGGGAGTTGCCTTAGGCTGCATTAAACCTAGTGGCAACGCAAATTATTATCATAAATATGTCATCGTAGTTTATTTACATCATATTTAATTTTTATTGTATTCATAATGTCTGTGAAGAGTGAATAAAATATAAGGGGGCGAAATGTCAAGTCTAGGAAATATACATGGTATTACAATAGCACGTAATATTGCTTCACGGTTTAGCTCATAATATTGATTTTCTAATAGGCTAGTTCGTTACATATCACATTAATATGCCTACCAGAACATTCATCGCTGTTTGCTACAAAGTCTCGTGAGAATGAATAAAATTATTACCTCATGTACGTAATAATAAAATAATTTATATATGTATTCGTAAATGGCGTAAGTTTAACCTTGACATCTCTTGTGAATACTTATTGCAATTGCAGTTACGTAAGTCACGTTTGAACGGCTTTGATTGACATAAACCTGCCTAGTAACATGCTTTCGTATACTCCGAATACGAATTTTGCTGTAAAATTGCCTTTAGTATAATCTGGAGGGTACTTTTTTATTAGATGATTTGAGAGCATGTTTACATGCTCTGCAATTGGAGCGAAACGAATAACATTGTATGGTTGTTTATATCAGTAGTCGAACTATTTAGCTGATTCGAGTCAGGCTGATTTGTGAATGCTAGTTCCTATATTTATCGTCTATTTATTTTTCTATTATTCCAACGTATGCAAGAGAATGTGGAAATTTACTAAACACGTTATTGAATGGAAGCACTAATTTGAAAGTCCATTAAGACTTCATATCCAGTTAACAAATATTTGAAAATAGTGTGAAAGTCAAAATGCGTGTTCATTTATTCGTAAGTCTCCTTAATGTAAAAGTTATCCTAACAAAACTATATATAATGCAAATGATTTTGATGTTACAGGATTCAAATCCATGCTGATTCTCGAAATGAGAACATGCGCTACAGTCAGCTTACGGTCGCAGTGTTTCGAATCAGCCAAATACACTACGGCTCTTCTGAACTGACGAAATCCTCGGTCTTTTCTTGGAGTCCACCACCCTCAAAATGCACATCAGGGCATTTTAATATCAACCGAGCCATTCTTACTCCTATTGGAGCACTAACAACGATTATTTCCTGTTGGCAGCGTTTGGGAAGACTGCTTCCTTTGTGATCACTGGGATCTGCTAAACGTCTCTTAACGTGCGCGGTGCAGGTAGACGCTAATGGTTTTTTGTAATCGCTTTGCTCGATTTCCTTCCCATGTTAAAAGTCGCTTTGTCGGTCACGTCTAACGAAAAAATTCTCTGCACAGGAGGAATGAAGCACGAAAGACTCGCTTCTTCTGATTATCTAAAGTGTTTCACGAAAAATCACGGAAACGTTGGACTGTTATTAATGATCAACAGAATGACGAATGACCGGTCCTTTGAAATAGTCTGTAGCTTGTGCCTCTGTGTTGCGATGTGACCTACATGTATTGGTATTTTTATTTCACTGCATATAAAGGCGTGGCATACAGCGAAATTAATTCAACGCGCCCTTTCGAAATAATTGAGCGTTGTCTGCAGATTGAAGAATTTAATCAAAAACATTATTAAAGCAGGGAACGTTCGCAGGCGGCGAAGGCTGGATGGGGAGGTCTCCTCTCCACGGCCCCTCCTGCGTACCTGTTGGTTCGACATCGGCAATAAATCACCTCTTAATTACACTGCGGATCGAGGAGGGGTCGTCGGTGAAGATGCCGAGGGAGGACGCGCAGAAGAATTACAGAGGGAGGACACGGTGGGGACCGGGCAATTCTTTTGCAGAGCACGCAGGGCCGCCCGACAGAGACGATTTAGAAGGAACAGCAGGGGAAGGTAATTTTTTTTTGCAGTAATTGAAGTCAATGACATGCATAATCGGCGGAGAATTGCTTTATTGTTTGACTAATTGCGATTTTGTCATCTACCATTCAGTGTTGTATTGCGTTAGAGTACTTATATGCCTATAACACACAAAGAGATTGTTCCCAAGACCCAGTAAAATTGTGAACTTCATGTACTTTTGTTAGCACGCAAATTTTTAGGGGAATGAAAATAAACTAATTTTCGTTATATACTATTTTAAGCCGTCTGGATGGCCGAGGTGGCTAAGAGCGCGCAGCGACTCTGCGCTTCGGTCCCGACGGTTGCGAGTTCGAGTCCCGCCTTGGGCTTGGTTGTTTGTCCCTTGTCTCTCATGTATGTGTTGTCGCGTAGAGCTTCACATTCTGCTGACCCCAGATCGGAGGAGTCCGAAAGCGCAAGCGTGTTTGTGTCGAGTGTATGGATGAACATGCGTCCCATTGCTATGGGACGTATGGGGATAATGGGATGCATCGGGACGTAAAGGGTAACCGGCTGTCGGCTACATATAAGCCTTAGAGAAAAAAAAATTAATTCGCATTGTTTCAAGTTACATGAATTCTTGATGAACGAAATTCGCTTCCTATACTCGTAGGATTTATTATATTTAATGATCCTAAAAAAGAATCATTATTACCGGTTGCAAGAAATTTGCGTTAATAATGTCATTGGATTTGTGTCGTAAAATTACTTTCCCACGGTGTCAGAATGAGTTCACCGCAGCATTTCTGAGTTTATGGCTTGTTACGGCAGCGCATGAAATCGTACTGGATGGCGAGTCTCCTCTTTCAAAATTCCAAGAGCATCGTAATACTATATGCGCATTTTAAAGCGACAAGACAAATGAAGAGTATGTACCAATGTGGATATTTGAGTGCTTTATAAACAATAAATGTTTTTTAAAAAACAGTTTTAAGGAAAATGTATTTACGAAACCTACGTAGTTCTATACTGTCATTGCGTACGAGTATGGTCATGACGTCCATAATGTGTTGAAGTCTTCTTTTTTGTGTTTTTAAGGCAGACTTATTTAGCGAAGAAAATGATAAAGATATTCGTATGAATTTCTTTTAAAATGAGAGGTACTTTGGGAAGGATAGTTAAAAGGAAGGAATTGCATGCAAATTAATAATTGAGTTGTGAAGTGCATCGGGTTCCTTTATACGTTTTCATTCGCAAACTTTTATTTTAATTTCAGAAAGTTTTGGTGTTCTAATAGTTTCAATGCTGTCACATTGATCATTATCTTATTTCGTAGTACAGAGCAAGATAAGTTACGAATAAAATGATGTTTGAATTTCGCATTTTATGTCAAAATCTAGTTGTCTTCACTTGAGGAAAAAAGTGTTGTTAATTATTCAGTCATAGGGTGAAAGGCTTCTCCAAAAGTATTTTCTTCTCACTTTTCTTCTCGATTAATAAAATCCTAAATTAATTTTTGAATCTTATTAACCAAACTCTGCCAAACCAGTATTTTCATTACGTGTTCGTTTTTCAACTAGCCATTTGCATTATTTCTTGTCATCCCATTGTCAGATTTTTCTTGCCTGCTGCCGTCTTTATTTTCCCATCTTCTTGTACGCTCGTCGTTACTTTGCCCTTGCATCTCCCGCCTGTTCCTTGTATCTCCGTTGGGCTATCGCTGCAACTTCCGCCGCGCTCTCCGTCGTCGTCGTCGGCGCCGCCGCTGCTGTTCTTTAATTATAAGCGGAGTTTTGCTTGCGACCCTCGGGCGAGAGGGCGCCGTCGACGGCCCTGTGTTGACTCTGCTCAAACATCTTCCGCGGGCGCGAATCTGTGCGCGGGCCGGGTCGCCCTGCCTCGTGAAAGGACACCCACCCCACGCTGTCCCCGTCGTTGTCAGCATGGAAGATTCCCATGCCGCGCCGACCTCCAGTGTCTTTTAGTCATCACCACGAGACACATTTTGATATCGTAAAACAGCGCAGAAACGATGAATAAAATGGTCTTCAAATGTTTTTAAAATACCGTCAAAACAAAGAAAAATGACGCAACAAAATTATCAAAACCAGTACAGATAAACGACTCAATCTGTTGGGTAGTTACTGATGTAATCTAGGCTTCTTCCTTTTGTTCAAGTGAACTCAGCTTGTTGGTTTGGACTGATTTTTAAAAGAAAATCTCTGACATTATTTATCGCGAAATCGGCCGAACTGACAATTGCGCTGAAAGGCGTCACAGGAACCTTAGATTACATACAACCTCTGACATTACCATTTGTGGGCGAAGAAATCAAATAGACTGCTCAGGAATTCTGTTTAGAACATATATGTTGTATTTCGTAAATATTATTTGAAGCAGGAACCATTCAAATTATATTAAATTGATATCAAAATCGATGCAACCAAAATGATGTGAAAAAGGTTGAAACGACTTATTAATTGAAAGCGACAAAACATACAAGAAAAAAAGTCGTATGAAAAGGGGTCATTTCCTTTTGTCAGAACATAAAATTAATATTTATACTGAAAGGCATTCTACAGTGAAAAGAATAAAAATTGTATTTCATTAAAATCTGCTCCCTAGTCATCACCAACACCACCGCCTTTATCACTTTCATTTCCTCTCCTACTATCGCAACGATCATCATCAGTATGAACAGAGTGTGGATGGGGTTAGTTAGATAATATTACTCATTCCGTTGCACCCAGAAATTGAAAGAAAAACTATGCAGCCTCCGGCACGTGAGAAGTGTCTGTGGTTTCGTTGGATACCCAGAAGCTCAGGGAAAATCCAGGAACAAAGAAACAATTCTATTTTGACCGAAAAATGCAGATTGCCCCTATTCTCGTACTGCTTACGTCACAGCGCCATTGCTTGCGACGCAGCTGATGTCATCCGACTTCAACTCTCCAGGAGGTCGCCCGCCTTTAAATATTTGCTATTCTCATGTTGCTTGCGCGTTAATAATGGTACATTCTTACATTCTAGGTGCGTAAAGAACTGTGTGTTTTCTGTATGTTTTATCACAATGTTATTGCAGTATTGGTCAAGGCTGTTTTTGTTAAAATAATTAATTTCTTGATGTGTTATACAATAATGTTTCTTTTCAAAAGCAGTGTGAGTGCCTGTTAAAAAAAGTATTTTCTGTGGTTCCATTTCATTATTTTTGCCTTGTTCAGCTGCATATTTCCTTTTGTAGGCCATTAGTTATAACAGATTTTTAGTAAAAAATATTCTCATTTATTTATAGGTGCCTGTAATATTTCTACTGCTTGTTAATTGTTTTTAGTTTTTAAATCGTATAACAGAATTCTCATTTGGTTAGTTATATAATACTATTATTTTTCTTGTAATTCTTAATGTACATTTTAAATCAGTCATTCATATTTCAATCCCAATACCTGTCTAGATTTTTTTATAATTCTTGATTGTACCTATCCGGTTCTTTACATTCCAAGTTTTATAGTAAAACTTCATTGGCATTGTGCTTCACCATAATAATATAATTATTATTATTATTATTATTATTATTATTATTATTATTTTAATATCTACCAGAGTTGCAAGAGGCTGTGACCCTGCTGGCTATGCCACCTTTTCACCCCCCTCTTCCATTGGCTTCCCCCTCCTTGGCTCTTTCTCGGGCCTGTTTCTACCTCCGCTGGCCGCCCGCGTTGCATTGGTCCCGCGAGAACGGAATATTATCGCGGTCCTTAATGTGAAAGTTGTAGCCCATTCGCAGGCTACAATAGCGCGGGGATTAGGAGACCAGTCGCCTCTCAGGGGCGGATCGCCGCTCTTTTCTCTCTCTTGAACGTCACGATCGGCGCGCGGCCTCCCCGCCGCCGCCGCCGCCGTCGCCAGCCACCTCCCGGACTGCACGGCGACGGACCAAGGAATAAATACTGCAATTTGTAATCAGTCCCTCTATTGGCGGCGGAGACCGGCTGTGGTGGAGGTTGGAGGTAACAACAGAGCTTGGAATGACGATGGGTGTGGTGGGCCAACGTAAGGGTGGAAGAGGGTGGGAGGGCGGTAGACGTGGCGAACATTAGTCTGTAACAGGCCAAAAGGCACGCATAGAAAAAAAAGTTCATTGATAAGTTTTCTTGAAATAACTAATTTGGATAACTGAATGAGGGAGGGGACAGGCAAGCAAGCAAGAAAGAAAGATAGAGCTTTAAACATCAGTGTTTTTAGATGTGGAACTGTTAATTATGATTACCTAGCTGAAGTACCCGGCGTTCCCCTTATACTATTTGTGTACAGCCATCATCAATTAGAAAAAGAATGGAATGGATATTATTTATAAGGTAAAATGAATTCAATTATGTTTACAACTCGCACCGTTCCACCATACACCGTTCCATCCCGCTCTGCCTCCATCTTTGCCACCTCTGCCACCGTTCCATCCCGATCCCGCTACGATCGCGGTAGCTGCATTGCGGGTCCCACACTCCAAATTGTATTGGACTATCATATCACATTGATAGCCGACTATTAATGTGAATTAATTCGATCCTAAGTAAGGCTATAGTCCATGGTTTTTTAATGTGTCTCAAATTATCAGTTCTCAAAGTCTGGAAGTCTGAATTCGCTTGTGAAATCTAGGATGATTTAGCTGACTGAACTATGAAATACAGACAACAAATCTGTAAAAGAAAAATCACATACTATCAAAAATTAAATAAGAGCAACAAATGGGATTAAATATTTTGTAATGATATCGTTTGGTGTGAAAATGGAAAATATATCCGCAATATTCCTTTCTTTAATATTTTGTCTGTTAGAATGCCACGTGCGATTTGGAAAGAAAACAAAAATGTTCTGCGCTTTTTTGTATCACTTCGACCCACTGCGTGGGGGGGGGGAGGAGAGTAGGATTGCTTGCTGGTGGGTGGCGCTGCGGGGGCGGAGACGGGGGCGGAGGCGACTCGGGCGGTGGAGACAACGGCCACCGCGCACGGTCCGGGATCGCTGCCGGGCACTACTTGATTTGAATATTGTAATAACGGCGCCGCCGCCGCCGCCGCCGCTGGAAACCTGCTGCGAGGCAGTCGCGGCGCGGCGCGGCGCAGATACGGGCCGAGATAACCCGTAATCATTGGGCGAAGTGGCGGCGCGGAGGCGGGCGACTGCGTTGTGCGACGCGGATTACAACTGAAATCGGTCCGAGTGCGACGCGACGCGGCGCGGCGCGGCGGGGAAAGTGCAGTTGAACGCGGACGTGTTCGGACGATTGAGCTGCAAGACCTGCTGTGTAATTTGGTCGGAAAGTCCGCGTGGCTGATGAGCAGGACTCTGCAAAGTGGGGGTTACGTACCTGGCTCATTTAGAAGTGAGATTAAGAAATACATAAGGGAAAAAATTAAAAAAAGAAAAAAAGAAAGCAGTTACTGTATTTGCTCCTCTGAGAAGTACGAACGCATTTGAAAGACCTTGCTAACATCGTGCATTTTGAAAGAGTTTCTTTGTTTGTGGGACCAACGTAATTGATACACTTGAATGAGAATTCTTGAGCTCATTAAAATATAATTTAAAGATTAGTGGGAAGTCCTGAAGATGGTACGTAATTTATCGTGATCCATAAAGATTTAGCAATTGAAGGAAATGAAAATAAGCGACTTTTAAATTATAGGGAATTGTCTTGCCATCTGCAAAAGGTTTTAATCATGTAATTTGTAATCTTGTCATCTTGTAATTTGTAGTTATTAGAATTCCAAATTATTTGTCTGTAAAGTACAGGTGTAGACATTTATGAAGTGTACACCTCGGTAAAATGGCAAAAGATTTCGTTATCAAGATGTAAAGTATAAGAAAGGAACACACACGACATTGTTGTATAATTGTAATGCCGGAAGGAAACAAAAAGTATAATCTTGTAGTTTCGCTCATATACCAGTAAAGTGGTGTTGAACATTTTGAAAGCACTCTCCAAGACCATAATTTTCTAACCACTGTGACCAGGTTCTGTGGTAACATGGCACAGTCCTTTATTTGTCTGAAAGTATTCTTTCCAATTCCTAAAACTACTTTTCTTTTCGATGCTTGAAATCTCGTAATTCTCTTTGCATAGTTTTATTTAAGATAAGTGTATTATTGATTCAGATATGTAAGGGTAAGATTTTATATTAATTCATCTTTCATTTACTTTGAATCCCCTTAAAAATTGATACTTCCTTATGAGAATTAATTAACCGATTTCGGATCACTGATTAAAACGCAGACTTACAACAAATATGATTATCATTAGAAATCAATTCCATTTTCACAATTTTTGTGCGTTCAAATTATCGAAAAACGTAGAACATAAGAATATTTTGAATCTTGTCAAAGTAATAATACTGTAAATACCGTTCTTGCGATTCCTATAAGCCATTTGAAACACTTGATTCCCGATTTTGTGCAATGCTGTTTTCTGTCTGTCCCGCGGAATAAGGTACCTGCTTGCGATCTCGTTGACAGTGTGGCGTCATACGGGTGTAATCAAAACACAGACGAGAGTGGGTTGTAATAACAGTGAGTTTATTCATAAACTAGATCGTAGTCACAAATAACAAATTTCACTGCTTACAATTAACTAACTAAATAGATCCCACAGCTGGGAGAGATTTTAATCGAATGGCTACTACACTGCTCTTTATCTGAGACCTAATGCATGTCTCGCTCGTCACGACACTGAATTGCTGGCCCCTTGCCCACGTGTGCCACTCGCACAAACTTACTCACAACCGCACGCTGACGCTGCTGAGAAGCAAGAAGAAGGTGGCATTGTTTTCGTGCCGTTATATAGGCCTTTCGCCGTCCCCATTGCCTCCGCGCCGTATCCGCGCTAGGCTAGTAATTCCCAATGCGTCATCTTCTGCGCCCTTTGTTTTAACATCCTGCCATCCACCGCAGGTAGTCACCGTTTGAGGGCGCCATGACGCTACAACAGGGATTTCCTTACAAACGAAATGCTTTTTATATATTTCTGTCTGTGAGAAGGAAGAAGAACGATTAGCGGTTTTGAAATTATATACTAACTATGAATGAGATGGAGATGTACATTTTTAGACCTATTTGCATTCTGTTGCATAATTTGTTTCCGAAAGTTGGCCAGATAAATTAAGCTATCGCCGTTGACCATCGTGATCGCTTCATCTCAGTAGACAGCATCACGCGTTCGTTAGACAGCGTCAAAACACGTGCGCAGGCAGTAGTTAGTATAATCGGCATGTCTGTCTGCGCCTGTTTCTTGCTCCCTCGTTGCCTCGCCGGCCTCTTCTGAGTCGCGCGGGCAGCACTGCTTCTTCCTTGGAGGAAGTGGAAGGGGCGCGACTCGCATCTTTGCCCTTGGCGATCCCCCTCTGGATCCTCCATGCGGAGGTGAGTCCAAATCACGAAGACTGCAGGAAGGAGACCCAGTTCCGGTGGTGGGGGTATGTATCAAAAACGTCGTGGCTACTTGAAAAAAAACAAAAGAAAACCAGCCCTTTTTGCTTCAGCGACGTCACAAGGCGAATGAAAGAACCACGAAGGAACCTTTCAAAGCAGCCAATGGCAGCAAAGCCAAGCGTTTCCGCGGGAAGCAACAATATATTTATTTATTTATTAACGGACACTCCCTTGACAATAATAATAATTAATAAATTATTATAAATTTCTCACATAAACACAGCCTAAGCTGCGTAAAGACCTGACAGGAGAGTTGCAATACGCTGCCTTACAATCTTCCAGATGAAGATAACAATGAACCCGATCCGGTTCCAAGTTGGCTAGCACTACAATACTGTCCCGTTACCACTTCTTTTCCACCTTATTGTCTTGGACTGAAGCACGCCCAAAGACCGTCTCAGCAGGGCCGAGCGCCAACTGGGGCCGACTGACCCAACCAATCTTGTGGAAAGCCGAGATAAGTTACTTCACTCACCGCGTGATGTCGCTGAAGTAAAAGGGGTCCAGTTTTCTATTGTTTGTTCAAGAAGCTGCCGAGGATTTTCCTGCATACATCCACCATGCCTCCACTACAGGAGTTGAGTCTTCTTCCTGTAGACTTCGTGATCCAAATTAGGTGCCCTGGACGAGGGAGGCGCGAAGGCACGCGCAGATTTATGAGGAGACCTCTTCACTCCCCCCCACTCCCCCTGTGAAGCAATGGCAGTGGGGGGGGGGCACTGGGGCTGCAGTGTGTGTGGGGGGGAGATCACTAGCGGGTACCTTATTCCGCGGGACAGACAAAAAAGGAGCATTGCACTAAATTGGGAATCAAGTGTTTCAGATGGCTTATAGTAATCGCAAGAACGGTATTTAAAATATTATTACTTTGACAAGATTAATAATATTCGTAGGTTCTACGTTTTTCGATAATCTGAACGCACAAAATATTGTGAAAATGGAATTGATTTCCTATGATAATCGTATTTGTTGTAAGAGTCTGCGTTTTAATCAGTGATACGAAAAAATTATTCACCCCCCCCTCCACGTCGCCAATGTTGCACTTGTCGCACCTGTCCCCCTTGCTCCTTACTTCCCGTGTGCCTCTGCTCCTCTCGGTCCAGGGGATAAGTTGCCATGTTTAGTCGTGCAACTGATTACGAACACGTTAGTCATCTTTTGCTGGCCACTTTTCATTTTCTCCGACAATAATTTGATTTCCTTATTATTACTACTCACGATTCAGTAAAAACACAAGCATCCTTCTGGTGTGTTAAGAATTTTTGCGTATCATACTGTACACACGACTGTTACAAAACTAACTACAAAAACTACCCTCAATTACGGAGGTACATACACATTGATAAGTGACATTTTCGGCTTTTGTAAGACGTCTATAGAACATTTTTTCCCCTTTTGATCATTAATGAGTTGAAGTTCATCAGTTCCTTCTTTCATCCAGCACTGGTGAACAATTTCGACTTTATGATATGAGTTATCACAGCTTTATCTTTCGCAAAAAATCACATTACATTTCTCTTTCCTCACTGCTTGTCTGACATCGTCGGATTTTCCCCAACTCGTCGAATTGCGTGTTTATCCTAACGTAATATGTGTATCACGTATTACGTGTGTATCACTCCAGTCATACTATTTTTCATAAACCATTTAGCCAATGCGCATTCACAACTGTTTCATCTATACCCCGCATCTTTTACTATTTACACAACTGGATTGACTTCGTTTTTTTCAACCGTTACACTTTAAGCACTCTGCTAACGCCCTCATCTGCTCGATCACTTCTTCTTTCGCTAAAATCTCGTGCAGGGATCAATTATGCAACTATTTGCGAGGAAGCTCTACAATCAAACTACCCAATTCCTACACACGTTTTCACTACCTCGTGGCCGGCTTGTCTCGATCATACTGCAGTGCCTCTGACCGTGAGGTCCTAGGGTTCGAGTACCGATGGTGGCAGGATTTTCGATACTAGCTAGATCAAATTCAGGCGCTGTCTGGAGGAGAATTCTAGTGGCCGCCTCTTCTAATCGTTAGTTTTCAGGGTCTCTCCAATCACCTCCAGGTGAATGTCGGACCAGTACCGTAACGAACGGGCCAGGCCGCCCGGGCCCTTTCCTTCTCTTCCTTGTCGTATCCTCACTCATTACTTACACGCTCTACACTACCACACTATGCCGAGAGACCTATCGGGAGCTTAGGGCGTGTACCGACTGGGACGGTGCCCCGTTAGTGGGAGATACCAGGTTGGGGGAAATCCCGCAAGTCGACGTGTAGGTCAGCGCTAGATCTCGCCAACCAGCTTGGCGAGATGACCGACTCCCGCGATAAAAAAGCATTATATTAAGAGACCAGTGACCTTAGGAGTTGACGCGTCCGGAATCGCTAATCAATGAATCAACTACTACGTGAGGCTTATGAGTATTGCTTTATTTAAGACGTTAACTGTAACCCATTTTTTAAATATATACTGCATTTACGGATATTTCTTTTTTTTTTAAAAAAATGTGGACATATTCGGAATGTGGACACGATAACCACGTTAACGTCAACCAGTTTTCAATTAATCGGTTCTTAGAAACACTCAACCAAATGCGGTTTTCTATGCAATTCTTTTACACAGTTTACCAAGAAAGTACTGTTGTGAATGTGTATTATTCATTACTGTATTATTACTCGGCCTCATTTTGTTATATGCCTATTTTCATGTATCGGATATTTGCTCGTGTTTTTATTAACAAAAACCATCCATAGTAAAATCATAGGCATTTGCTTGGAATTCAGCGAAAATAGGTTTTTACAGCAATATGGCATGACATTCGTTTCATGAATGAAAGTAGCAGCAATCCAGTAGACGAGGAACGCGTATTTCCGGGATTCCTTTACATCCGCGCGGAATCTTTCATACATACGATGGCATGCACCCTCTCCTTCACTTCGATTCCCATTTGTTCGTTTTGTTTCGAGGTCACGTTATCCGCGATCGCTCCACATCTGTGTTTCGTATTAAACCGTATCACTTTCTCTGTCCCGTGCAGGGGAAAGTGCTCTTGATGCACTGCCGTGCACTGCGTCCGCCGGCCGCGTAATTCAGTCGCCTGACTTCTCTCGCTCCTTTCGCTTCGCTTGGCGGCGCGGGCGCCGGGCGACGCTCGTGACCTTCGCGAAGTTCACAACACTTGGGCGAGCCCCGCCGTTCCCCTCTTGCATCCGCACCGCCAGCGCACTTCCCACCCGCGCTGGCTCTTCCCCCCTCCCCCCCATTCACCGAAGGGGAGCCCATCTCTAGCATCTCTAGCTACTCAAAAAGAAAAAATGTGATATCCTTAAAAAGCGGGTAATACAGAAAAAATTCCTGCGAACTGTAACCAGTGACCCATGCTTCTTTACAAATAGACTCTATAAAGAAATGCAAATAAAACCAATCGTTAATCACTTCAGTAAGTTATCCCACAAACACCCAGAAACAACTCCAGAATTAAAAATAGATTTCCCAATTATGTGTTTTCCGTACAAGTTGCTAATATGGAATTCTTTCTGAGGTTCTCATTGGGTCTTCTCTCCCTGATAAAACAGTTGTAAAGGAGTAATAGTTTAGTGTTTTAAAATATGTAGTAAGCATAAACACGTGAAAAAGTATTTGTTTTTGTTGAACTGATGTTTCAAGGCATTGCTTTACTTACTTTGTCTCTTCCTGTACTGTACGTCATTTCACACCCATCGGCAATAGAAGTTCTATTGCGATTACAGTTGATGATTCCGATTGCAGTAGTTCGGCATTACGGTAATAAGGTGACACACTTCCAATAATCCATAGCATTCGAATTTCTGTAATGGTGACTATTCGCCGCCTACTCGTACTTCCCCACCACGCTCAGTCAGTGACCTTATCCTGGTCATGTTTCTACGTTCTCTCCCTCTTTACGTCTCTCTACCTCTCTTTTTCTCTTCCTCTCTCTATATTTCTCTCTCTCTATCCTATCTCTTTCTCTCTCCCCTCTCTCTCCTCTCTCTCGTCTCTCTCCTCTCTCTCCTCTCTCTCCCTTCTCCTCTTTGTCTCTCTCTACTTCTTTCTATTTCTCTCTCTCTCTCTCTCTCTCTCTCTTCTGGATCCTTACTTGTCTGATTGTGCATTCTCGCTGTTGTCGGTCTCGGCCCATGCTCTCCTTTCGTCCGCCGTCGTGGGCGGCGCTGCAGAAAGTAGCCGGAACGCTTGCAGGGAAGGGCGCGAGAATGACTCATTATTGGAACGAGCGTCACGCTCGCACGGGCGCCAATCGCAACCCGAAGGAAACACCGCCGCTGAGAAATACGCGAGGCGCGAGCGTTTAGCGGGAAATCAATCGCGGGCTGCGGCGAGCACTTTCTAGTAAGAAGAGGGCGCCTGCACCTTCTTTACTGCTCGGCCGGCAAATGCACGCCGAAGAAAACGAACTCGGAACGACTAATCCAGTTGATGGATTTTCTTGGATCATCGAGCCTTGCGGAAAGACATGTTCTTTAAACAGACGTGTGTGACTTGTTGATATTATTTCCTCTTGGCAGGGCGTCTACGAGGGAGATGAGTGTGCAGTTTGATTCGAGAAGAGACAAAAAATAGAGTTGGGCAATCGAGTATATTTGAAAGTTCTCAGGGCAGATTATTTACTAGTAAAATTCTATCCTGAACTTCAGAATAAATGACATGATGTAAATATCTGTAGGTGAAAAAACATTCGTTCATTTTCTTGAAAATTATTTTTAAAAATACGTTTACAAGCCTGCAAATATAACTCAACAAAATACGAATGATCTGATACCAAACGGGAAACTGGAGTGCGGGAATTTATTGAATTGAATATTGAAGAACTCACAAATACCAAACTTTTCAGAACTGTAATAGGTTATATTGTTAAAACTGATAAAAAATATAAGAAGAAGCAAACAAATGAATCCTTTGTGTAAACGAGTGTACTGATAAAGATTCTAGACGTGTTGTCAGCAAGTTCTCTGAATTCATGAGCTTTTTCACGTACGGTAGATGAATTTGTGTCAGTATTTAAAGCGCCATTTTTAAACTTTTCATTATGAACAGGATTCTTTTTTCAGCACGCTGCGAAATTTTTCTCGAAATTGCATCGCTTGTTACTTCTCCGCTTTCGTAAGAGTGTATCTTTCGGAGACGAGGCAGTTAGTTCCCCCAGAGTTCTTCGAATGATTGGTAGTTACCGGTTTTTGCCGCACTAATTGAGGGAAGCGTCATGTGAGCCGAGGAGGCGTGTTCGTTCGTAACTGCTCCTCGTGGAGCGGCGTTCTGAAGCAATTCTGCGGTGCGTGGGTGCTTCAGCTTTGATGTTTCCCGCTCCTCGGTAATGTGTGAGTTACGGTCTTGCGAGTGCGATAGCATTATGCGTGAGGAAATTATTATTGCTCTATTAAACACGCTGTCTTACGTCTTGTGTGATAGCAATAATGGGATGTTCTACATGCGAATTGTGTTGATAGAATACCTTGTTTCCGTACGAATCAGTAGGGGATTGGAAATAACGGAATATATTTGTCGTGATCGCAGAAACGACTGTTTTGAACGCATATTTTAGTGTCTGATTGGAGATTAAAGTTGACTGTAAAGGAAATTGTCTAACATTGCATGAAACAGTGGATAAAAAAAAACAAGGTAGATTGTGGGGGTTGGGAAGAAATATCAATTTGCAATGTTTTACTTTCTAGCTTCGCGCCGTGGTAAATGTGAAAACAAATTTCATTCCAAGGCAAAGCTGCAAAATTATTCCCCTTTATTTGGCTTCAACAATTTGACTTCAGCAGTCTAATTTCCGAGATAGATTCTCAGGAAATACCGTTTTTTCGGTGTTATTCTTTTACAAAGACAAAAAACGTTTGAAATTTAACCATAAAAATTAATATTAATGGATTGACGAAATGTCTGGTCGTGCTTATCCTTTTCCAATTTATTGAATACCATTCTCGACGCGTATCCAATACAGAACTTAAGAGAACATTTGCAGAACATTTAGAGGCCGTTTACAGAATATGTCATGAAATTTATTTTTTCACAGCAAAATAAATTAAATATAGAAATAACTTATTTGAAGTATCACTGTATTATGTAAGTCTACGATATTTTTCGAATAGGAGGCTTATGCTCCATTGAACGAGTTAATATTGGAGAAGAGCGTTTTCAGTATTGCGTACGAACAGTTTAAGCGGTACTTCCAACTTCACGGACATTGACTGGTACGACCTGTCTCCCCGTTGGAGTAAGCGAGGTGTTCCAGTCACGGCTGGCGTTTTACTGACCTATAAATGCGATAAGTGACGTCGCTTGGCACAAGGTACGGCCTTCGAGTGGTATTGAACATTGACGACACGTAGGGGCGGCCGTATCTAGTCCGCGTCCGCCCTGACAAGACAACGCCGCCGCGCCGCCGTCCCCATCAACTGCGACCGGCGGCGGCGGCGGCGGCGGCGGCGGCGGCGGCGCCGAGCGTCGTTGGGCAGGACGTGCGCCGGGCCGCCGTTCCCTCGCAGGCGCGCGCTCACGCGTCCATTTCCGCGGAAGGAATCGCGCTGAAAAACGAGCGGCGCGCGTAACGAAAATAATGGAAGGTATCGTGGCGGAGCCTCCGATAGCTCCGGCGGGCGCGGTAGTTATCGCCCAGCTCAGTGCCTTCGCTCGCTTTTCGAAGGCCGCCCCGGCCTGCTCCGCGCCCGCTCACTATCCGCCGCCGCCGCCGCTTGCTCGGATTTCTTTCCCTTCGCCACTGCCGTTATGCCCTCAATTAAGAGCGTCCGACTTCTGTTTAATGACGCTTTTCTTTCTCCATTTTCCCTATCATGCTCAACTTCTACTTCTCTGCCTTGTTTTTCTTCTCTACTTCGTTTTTTTTTATTTCCATTCTTTCGTCGTTTTATTCACATCTTTTTGATGTAACTGCATTGTAGTTCTTGCAGGTGCACTCTTCACTTTAAAAATTACTGACAGTTATTCCCGCCCGATAGATTATTTCTTTTATTTAAATCTTTCTGTCATGGTTGCGTTCATCCTCCGTCTCCTTGTTTTCTTTAGTGGTCTCCTTTCCTTGGGTACTTTTAACCTCGCCTTTCGTGTACAAGACAGAGCAAAGATAACTTGGGTTCCTGCATTTTGAAGATTAGTTTAGCATCTTGCGTCTTCTTATATCTTGTCTCTGCTCTCACATCACAAACCTTGAGAGTGCCTGTCGCCTTAACTGCGTTTTTCCTTTGCTTTTGGATCCTTTCACCCTTTCGTTTCCGTTTTCCAGACTTTCCTTTCACCACGTTCATTCTGTAAAGCTCTCGATGATCTTTCTCTCCGGCCGCCTCTTGTCATTGCCACCACGTCGCACCTCGATATGTACTGCCTGTGCCTGCGTTCCGTTTAGAACGGCGTCCTGGCTCCAGTTGTCTCTCCGCAGGGGCCCCTCGGCCCCGCGCTACGGCCCCCGCGCTCTCACGCTCCTCGCCTCGCCGCACCGCGCCTTCCCGCTCCACACAGCCCCGCCCCGCAGAGCCCCGGCCCGCGCAGCCCGCACCGTGCATCCTCACCCCGCGCAACCCCACCCCGCGCAGCCCCACCCGCGCAGCTCGCCCCGCGCCGCCCCGCGCCGGCTCTCCCCGCCGCGCCTCTCCTCGCCCCGCCCCGCGGTGCCTCTCCCCGCCCCGCCACGCATCGCCTCTCGCGGCCCCACATCGCCTCTCCCCGCCACGCCCCGCATCGCCTTGCCCCGCCCCGCATCGCCTCTCCCCGCCCCGCATCGCCACTTCCCGTCCCTCCCCACATTGCGTCTCCTCGCCTGCACCGCCTTTCCCCGCCCCGCCCAGCGCGGTGGCACGTCGAGCCGCCGTCACCCACCCACTCATCGCCCGCGGCGCGGAGCGGAACGCTAGAAGCGAGCAGCCGCGTCGCGCTGTCCCAGAAAATGGTAAATCGGTAACAAACGAGGCAGAGACTTAATTGTTTGGAAGTCATTAGACAAAGATATGGGTGTGAAATTGCAGGAGGAGAACGGCGAAGGCGGTGGCGGAGCCTGTGGCGACGAAAACGGCAACAGCAATGAATGGGGAGGGGAGGCTTGGTTCGGAGATGGTGCAGCCTCCTCCGGACAAACGAGTGTAGCTCGGTCTTTTTTCTTTCTTTGCGCGTATCTTCCCACTCTCATGGACTTAAGTACTCATAAACTCAAATAATTTGAGACCATGGCAGAGTTTTCTAATCCTTGATGTAGATCGAACTCACACACTCACTTGGCTTTTAGAATAAAAGTGCTCCAGGTGTAATGAGATTTAATTGAAGATTTTTATTAAAAAACCTTTGTTCAGGTTTCCATTCATACCTCAGTTTTTTCTGCTCTGTTTAAAAATGTGTGTACAATTAAAATTAGCCTGGAATTTCATTTAATTTCTTAAAACAGTGCTCTTACACGCACGCGTTGCTCTAGTGAGATTGTGCATTTGAAGAATGAGGTGGCAAATATGAGCGAGGTGAACAAGAGCTTCCAATACAAGTGATTCCCAAGATTTAATATTATAATAAGCTCTCTCGATTCTGTTGTTTATATGTTTTCATTATAAAACTTGTTTTTGCTAGGGAAATGTGGAAATTTGGTTTGTCAAAGTGCAACAGGAAAGAAAAACAATTTTATTTGTGAAAACAAGGTACTTAGTGCTTGCCTTTATTATGAAACGAATAGATCTTTTAAGGTAAAAATGCTGCACAAAGAAAGTAATGTCTTTCGTATACTTCTATTGCATTTTTCTTCACATCAGACTTGTTTGTTGCTCGTGACACACGAATATCTGTGTGTACTATGCTCACAATGATGAATATATTTCTAGAATTAGCATAAAAATAAAGTAAATATTGGGTAATATCAACAAAGTGTGCGTTTAATATAATAAATGTGTTGGATACGAATAAATATAAGTTACGTTTTCGATAGGTTGTGAAAGCAATATTGACGTTCATATAATTATGTACACAATGCATTTATATAAGATTTTTTTCATCCACTGTCGTTATTTCCCTGCTACGAGAAACTTCTGCGTTTTGGATGCGTCATAAGGGCATCATTTATCACATTAAACTACACTTAAACATACTAAGCGTATTAAATATCCGGAAGGTAAATAATATGGGGTAATAGTATGCTGAATGTACAGATACATGATAATATTATCATATAGTAGTTAAACATTGTTCAATACCTAATACTTGGCAAGAATGTTTCATAAAAATAGCTCTCTGTGCTTATGTTAGTGAATGGTGTAATCGATTTACAACCGTACTATTTGTTTCCGCTATAATTATCACGACACACGAATATGGGCTTCTTAGTATTATCGAAGTGATATTTTTATATGACATAAAAGAAAAAGAAGGAATTCCAAAGAATTGAATTATGAAAAAAAAAAATATCGATAGCTAATGTAGAGCGAATCGCTGAATTTTTGAAACAACCATTTCGCTTATATGGAGTCGCAATTTAACGTCTGTGTCAGTAGGTGGAAATTAAATTCCTCCTGTAACTCTCACTCCTGTAACTCTTTGCACGTCAAAACTGCTTGCATTTCTCAAAAAGAAGGTTCTGCATCTAAAGTAAGAAAACAACACATTCTTTTGTTCCCAAATGTATTGTGAAGTTGCATTGTTTCATGTGGGAAGTAGCAATAATAATTTATTACGCGGGCTAATGCGAACAATTTTTCTCATGCGGAAGAAAAAAAGAAAGAAAGAATAATTGGGGATTGAGGGAAGTGTGGAGAAATTGAAATAGGTTCCGGATAGTCCGAAGAAGCGGCGCGGCGGCGGGGAGGAGATCGTTTCCCGCAGCCGCCGCCAGAGTGGAGGCGCGACGCCCGCGCGCGCTCTGTAGGGCCCGCGCGTCTGCAGCTTCCGGCCGCTTCCTCCCGTAATTACGCCGGCCGCCATTCTTTTGTTGACGCTCGCGGCGCGCGTCTGCACGTGCTACATGCGAACAATTGCCGGGCGAGCGGCGGACGAAGCCTCCGGCGGCGGTGGCGGCGGGCGGGCGCGCGGGCGGACAGGCACCCTTGGCGCAATTTTTTTTTTCTTCTCCCCAGCGGGAGAGTAATGACGGGAGGCTGTCGCACAATTAACAGAACCTGGCTGTCGGCGCGTCAGAATAGACCGCGGGCGGGCGAGTGCGAAGATAGGGAAACGAGAATGGCGGAGGCGGCGTGGAGAAGGCAAACGGTTGAGCAAGTGTGAGAGGGAAAGAAAGTGAGTGTTGTTTAATGCAGACCGCACGGGTGAATGGGTAGACAGATCGAGAAGGATGGCTGGAGGTGGTTGGTTGCAGGCAGTAGACAAGTTAGGAAATTGGTAAAAGGAAAGTCAACGAGCAGATGATGGAGAGAGACTGTGAGTGAAAACTAGGGAAATCCCCAGTGCCCAAGAACTATCAAAAAGGAGATAGTGTTATATTTTGATGGCAAGTACTTGAAAGTAAATAAGTTGCTCTTATGCAATTGCATAAGCGAGTACTTTCACATCAGGTAGTATATGAAATAATTACCGGGGAGGTAACTGGAGAATGGAAGCGCAGAGAACGACCGATGTACAGGGAGACTCCAGAGAGAGGGCGAAATGCGGATGGGTGAGGCGTTGGACGACGGTCTGCCTCTTCGTCGCGTTTCCTCCCCTGCGCGGGGAGGGGAAGGGAAAAAGAAATATCGCATTTAAATAACGGGGAGGGATGCAAACGGTTTCTAACGCGAGGGGCTTCGCCAAAATAAGACGATTTCTCTGCAGTTCCGCGTACAACGTGTTTAGCATTCCAAATACCGCGCGCCTGTTCCGACTCGTTCACTGTGTCATTAGCGCTATTGTGCTGCGGGTAATTTGTCATTACGGCGCGGGGCGTTTCCGCGTGGCCGGCGCGGCGCCGAGCGGAGCGGCGCTGGCTCCCTTTGCCTGTCAGCGCCCTTCGTCGGGTGGCGGTGAGTGTCTCTTTCCCTTTCCGTTTGCTTCGCATTCCGTCTCTCTTCGTCCACCTGCTTGCTTCCTTTTCGATATTTTTGTGTATCTTTTTGTTTCTCTCTTCTAATTTTATGTGATTCTCTCTTTCACTCTCTCATCTCTCTCTCCTCCCTCTCTCTGTCTCTCCTTCTCCCTTTTTTATCTGATTGACGCGTGTTGAAACGTGCTGTTTCTTTCGTTTCTTGTTCTCGTCGCTTGACCGTTCATTTCTAGTTGTGTCATCATATCTCTTTCATCATTTATTAGGAATCTCTTCAATCACTCCTCTATCCTTTCGTCGGTTGTTGGGCGCGACACCTTCTCCTTTTCTCTCGTGACTCTCACTTACACCGCCGTTGATACTCTTATGGATGGCGCCGCTTCATTTGCCCCGTTCCTTTCTCGCCATTGAGACATGTCAACGTATAAAATGCTGCGTTGTGGACTTGCAGGGAACTTCGAAGGGAAATAAAGCATCTGGTTAGAATGTGTCATTTGCAACATAAATAACGAAGAAATTGCGTTGTTGAGTTTGGGATTCCAAGCTATTGCTTTCGGGACAATGGATCTGCAAGTATCAGTGCCGCACCCTTCTTCTGACGATTGATTGTATTACTGAAATTCTTCGCAAGTGTAAAGAATCAATAGAAAATTCATTTCCATTGTTCTTCCTAGAAACAATTATCGCGCTTTATTTAAAAAAACGTAGCTACTTTAATATCATATGGAAGCAAAAAAGTTCCGTACGTCATTCGTAACGTGATAATTCAAACAGAGTCAACGGACTGTTTTAAATTTGATGGACGATGCATTAATCCTTATGAATCATTATTCAATGATTTAGAGCAAAAAAATATTTTATGCTATGCAACACAATGAGCAGCAATCTTTCATTACTACGTTCAAATTTTTAAAAAATAATATTGTATTAACATCATTATCATGACATCATTTATGTTATGATAATTCAAGTGTTTTGTTTAAAATGAGAAATATCCAGTTGGATTTCAACACATCATTTTTAATTTTCAAAATTTCCAAAATACAGTTCGTTAAAGGATAGAAAAACATGATGGAAACTTGGGGCAAAGTGGTGTATTAACACGTTGGTTGTTGGTCCCCTCAACGAAAATCTTTTGCTCCCTGGAGCGAGAGGGACGCGGAAAGGTTGGAGGGCAGAGCTGCAGCGGTCGGCACGTACGCGCCGCGTGCACGTACGTCACGTGTCGCGTGGAAGGTCGCCACGCCTCGCCTCGCTCGCCTCGCGCTGCACCCGCGGCCGCCCCGCCCCCGCCCAAGTGGCGGCGCTGTTCGCCTAATGAAGTGCCCTGGTTTGTGTGTTCTCTTGCTCGCCCCTCCCCTCCCCTCCCCCTTCCACCCTGCTGTCCGCCCGCCCCCGCCCCGCCCTCGCCCTCCCACCCGCGCTCGATCCTCCTGCTGCTCGGCCTCTCGTCTGTATGTCACCTCGGTGAAGCGTGCACAAGGGACGCGTCGATCGAGCTAATTAACTAATAATTAACAAGTCGTTTGATAGGGTTAATTAACAATAACGCGTGGGCTCATTTTGCGGTCGCACTCACAGACGCCAGCGGCGGGGAGGGCAGCGGAGGCGGAGGGCGAGGAGGGTCGGCCCGTCGCGGCGGGCGGGCCGCTGGGCCGTGCGGTCACTTACACGTGTGTTCCAGCTGCACCGCAACGCACGCGCCTCCCCAGGCAGCGGGTGCTCATGAAATTATTCCTTCTTGCCCTCTTATGTACTAATATGATTGGGTTAAACTGTTCACTAATGCGAAAATTATGTGTTGGAGGCATGAAGTTGACGTGAGAGGAGAATGTTTTTATTTCCATTTTATCTTTTTACCTATGCCGACCCACTATGTCTATTAGGCCTACTATCCCTTTATCCCGAACAAATAATATGAAATTATTACGGGTTTATTTCAAATGGGAATGTGTTTCTTAAATTCATTAAATTCAACATAATTTCATTTTATATACTTCCAAGTAAAGGTTTTTAGGTAATTCTCTAAAATATTTTTTGCTTTGACATTTGTGTTGAAGCCAAAATTCATATTTAGTTGGTTCTTTTAAAAGTTCTATTTTGACAATTCGAAGTTAGGTGTTTATAGATTTCAAAGACGATAAAAATCACGACTTCAAATAACGTTCCAGTTTGGAAAAAAACATCACGCTGTTGACGGAAAGAAAAGCATCGTTGCGAAAATTCGAAGTATTGGAACCATTAACAACGGATTACGGAGGTATGTTAAGTGTGTGATAATTACACGTCGTTGACAGTTGTGACCTAGAGTGTTGTAGACATGTGGATGAACTTAGCATCTTTTATAGTGATCTATTAGGTTATCAAAAGCAGGCAAGTAATTAAAGTAAGCCCTTTTTAATTTTTGACATTTTGTAGAAAATTAATGTTGAGTAATTGAATTTTCAATTAATTGGTATGTTTATAGTTCCCTCTCGAGATAAAATTAAAAGGGTAATTTTATTAATGCATTTAACATTTATTTACTTCTTGCCATTGGGAATGAAAATTATTTATTTGAACCGTTTGAAACTCGATAATTCTGTCATCGCGGGCATCTTGTTTCAAAAATCCACAAAACCATCTTCAACGTTGTGTTCCTTGTGTCATCCTGAATTTCTTTATATTATTTGTCGTTCTGCAACTGGGCGTTTCTCCTCCCTTTTTGAAGATATTTTTTGGCAATTTCCTAGTGAACTAGTGTCCATTGTAATGTTCGCTATTCACTAGAAGGATGGTTTCCTCACTTGTAGAGCCTGTGGGTCCAGGCTTTGAAAGAGCTCTGCAAAATGCTTACTTCCGAGCTTTGGTTTTACTATCTCTTTGAACATCCCCTGTGATCCGTAATTTGATTTTCAAAAATCTGATCTTAAAACGTCTAACTCTAGTTGGAGTGCTTTTATCACCGGTGTTTCACAAACTTAGTTCTTTTAATAACTCAGATCAGTTCTTGAACGGTTTACTGCGTAATATTTTCTCGGGTGATATTTCGACATTGTGTCCTCTTTTATTTTCCAATTTCAAACACAGCTCCTCTCCTCTTTTCGTGGCGTGCGGAGTAACGTTGCACTATTTTTAATTGGCCTTCACCGCCACTCGCTCCACCGCGGGCTACCAGCGGCGGCCCCAGGTCCTCTCCGCCGCCGGCCCATTCACTCCGCGAGTTGGTTCATCGGGGCCGTGCGTGGTGCGTGCGTGGGCGACTGCGTGCGCGCACGGGGCCTTTGACGCAAGCCGAGCGCCGCCGGCCGCGTCGCCCCGGGCCACGCGCTCCCTGCCTGCGCGCCGCCCGCACACGCGAGGACGGAACGCCCCGCGTTGCGAGCCGAACCCAGCCGAGGCGCGCGTTCCTCTGTTGGCGCTCTTGCCCTTCACGACCCCGCCCCCCACCGGTCCCCGCCGCCGCACGTCGCGCAATGTGCTTAAACGAGCTAAAAAGCGCGCAATGGAAAGAAGAAACGAAATCTTTGGAAATGATGAAAATGAATGAATATTTATATTTTCTGTAATTGACGAATATTTAATCCAATTTGCGGACCCCTACACATCTTTAAAAAGGGAATAGCCATTGCAAGGAATAAACAACAAACTAATTTGAAAAACATCTAACAATAACGACGAACTTGTTGCAATTCTCTTATTTCTATTTATCTAAAGAATAACTGTAATTTGTGAATGAAATGTATTATTGCTGTTGTGTATAAATTCTGTTATTTTTCTGTGTTTGTGGTTTGAGTTGTTATTTACACTAAAACAATCCCTGTAAAGAAATCATTCGGGACTAGGGAAATAAAAATAATAAAACAAAAAAAAATATTTTGAAAATTTACATTCACAATATATACGATATACATTTATTGTATTGTATACATTTATTGTATATTCACAATAAATATGGTGTACCTTTTATTGATTGCTTTTACCTAACTTGATGTTCAACACTGTCTATTGATCATGTATTTTATAAGAGAAATAACGCCAAATACAGCATCAAAAACGTCGTGAAATTTCAACGGGAAATTAAACCTTACTTTAAAATGCTGTCACTTGTTTCTGCCTGAGAGTGCCAAATTCTATTTTGATGAAAAAAGTGCCCAATTTAAGAGCTCTATTGTGGCCTCAAATGCACCTGCGACTACTTGTGACCTGAAAATTATAGCATTTTGAAAACATGTTTACAATGCCAGAAAATTCACTTTCACTCAAATACAGTTCCTACCTTACGTAAAAATTCTTCCCTACGTCAGGCAATTTTCAAAAATTATACACGTTCCCAAATGTGCATTCAGTGCTAAAGAACGAACACGTAATTCATAATTAAAGGCCGTACAAACAAGTTTTGTATAAATAAAAAGAAAACATGAAAGAATATTTATTTATTACTGGTAACCATTATTCAGTGATGTGTCCGCAAAAAAAATGATCCACCGGTTTGTGTTAACTGCAATGGTAATCACAAGGCCGACGTCAGAAATGAATCGTGCTCATATTATAAAAAAATCATTGGGCAAAAAAATAGTAATCAGTCTAAAAACAGTAGTAATGTAATCCGCCAACCTTCTACCCCTCCCCCAAATTTTTCTCAGACTACCTTTCCAAATTTACCAGAAACTCAAACCATCCCGAATTTCTCTCACCAAAACCGTACCAATCCAAACCCTTCAAATTCACAAATTCCAAACCGCAATCGCATCCAATCAAATTATCACCTAAATAATAATTCCAGCAACAATATAATCAACACAATCATAAATTCCATCACCTCTTGTGTAATAAATTTCATCAACTCGCTAATACCATCTTTAATTTCAACCATTCAAAATTCAGTCACAGAATATTTAAGCAGTAATCATGGCCAGTCAAACTAATAAAAACTTAATTATCATGAATTGGAATGCAAACAGCATCCAAAATAAAAAAACTGAATTTATTCACTTCTTGCATCATTTCCAGATTGGCATAGCATGCGTTACTGAATCACACCTGCGTAATAGAAACAAACTCTATATCCCTAACTACACTATCTATAGAAATGACAGAAACCAAACAAAAGGAGGAGGCGTATTCATCGCAATTTCATCTCACATCATTCATTACCAAATTGACATTCCACAGACACCAGGTATAGAAACAATAGCAATACGCACAACTCTAAATGGCCAAACCATTACGATAATAGCAGCTTACAAATCACCCTCAACAAAAATCAAAGACTCAAATATAATTAGCCTTTTCAATCCAAACGAAAAGACATTATTACTCGGGGATCTTAATGCCAAGCATATTAGTTGGGGCTGCCTCACAAATAATCACGATGGTAAGATCCTTGCCCAAACTATAACAAGCAATAATTTAAAAATCATCACAACAATAGACCCAACCTACTACCCTCATGATCGAACACGTAAACCAGATATACTGGATATAGGTATAACAAACACAAACATAAAATTTCACACCACTACGGTATCCGAGCTAGATTCTGATCACATCCCTGTACTGATCTCAGCACAAAAGCTAATCCCACAACATGCAACCGTTCCTAAATCGAACACCTTAAAAATCAACTGGAGAAAATTCCAAGAAATACTAAGAAATAATATCCACATTTTAGAATACTAAATTGCCCCACCGAAATCAATCAAGCTGTATCCCATATAAATACGTTAATCCACTCTACTATTCAAGAATCACAATTAAATAAATCATCAAATAACCACACTAATAAATATAAAAAATTACCGCCTGAAATATTAAATGTAATCTTGATAAAAAACAAAACAAAAAGACTATGGAATAAGTTAAGAACGCCGAATCTAAAATCTGAACTGAATTTAATTACAAAGGTAGTTAAAAACTTAATAAAAAATCACAACAATCAACAATACCATGCATTATTAACTTCACTCCATACAAACAACAACTCTTTATGGCAATTCACTAACAGAATATTGAAAAAGAAATCACGATACCACCAATAAACACCTCAACTGGTAAAGCATACACATCCGTTGAAAAATCCGAAGAGCTGGCATCCTACTTCTCATCAACATTTACAAACAACATCTCAAAACCTCATCCTGAACATAAAACGATAAACAAATGCAACAAAGAGACATACTACGGCCCACATCACAACATTAAGTTCACCAACCCAGCTGAAATTAACAAAATAATTAAAAACTTACCCTCCAGGAAAGCACCCGGACACGATAACATAAACAATACCATAGCGAAAAACCTGCCTCCCCCTGCAATAGCATATATAGCTAATATTTATAATTCCTGCCTCAGAATTGGTTATTTTCCTCAATCATGGAAGCATGCCATAGTTATTCCCATTGCCAAACCCAACAAAAATCATGCCCTCACAAATAGCTACCGACCCATAAGTTTACTACCCACCTTATCTAAAATTTTTGAAAAAATAATTCTCAAAAGACTTAAAGACCACTTACAGGTAACAAAAGCCATACCAAAGGAGCAATTTGGGTTCACCGAAAAAATTTCTACACTTCACCAACTCCTTCGCATTACCGAACATCTTTATACGTCATTTCAAAAGAAATACCACACAGTAGCAGTTTTCATTGACATAACGCAAGCGTTTGACCGGACATGGCATGAAGGACTCATATACAAGATTAAGAAAATAGGCACACCGCACTATATCCAATCCATCATACAAAGCTTCATCAGTAACAGAACCTTCTCCGTAAATGTAAACAACCACCATTCCAACCCAAGACCAATCTTAGCAGGACTACCACAAGGATCCCCCCTATCACCTACTTTATTTAATTTATATGTTGCAGACATTCCCAACCTAAACAACGTACACATTGCACAGTTTGCTGATGATACAGCTATCTACAACTCCGGTCCTTCACTTACTGATTGTAGCAACAAAGTTCAATTGTACCTTAACCTAATTGACAGCTGGGCTTCAAAATACAAAATTCAACTGAATCCAACCAAAACGGCCGCCAAGATCTTCACTCTCCGTCCATATTCACCCCCGCGTCCATTATTGCTAAACAATACAACCATCAACTGGCTGCCTCTCAATAAACCAGTCAGATACTTAGGACTGAACATGGACACAAAACTCAACTGGAAGCAGCATATAGATGCCAAAATCACCCAAGCCAGAATCAAATTAATTCAATTAAAGCCATTAATACACAGATCCAGCCCATTATCATACAATTCAGCATTGCAAATTTACAAAGCAATAATAAGACCTCTGCTCCTATATGCCTGCCCAATCTGGTTAAATGCAGCAAAAATCAACCAAAAGAAACTGCAAATTGTTCAAAACCAATTTCTTAGAATCATTTCAAACGCCCCCTGGTATGTCTCCAATAAACAATTACATAAAGAATTCAACCTAGACACCATAGACCATCATATCACCTATCTTGCTACCAACTTCTTCTCAAACATATCCCAAATTCCTTCATTATCAGTTCACAGACTCGGCAAAAACCCATCACATAGAACCAGAATACAAAATAAGTTTCCCTTTCACATTTTCCTCAGGAAATTCTCCGAACTAGATCCCGACTAGAGGAGCCCGATGGGTAACCTCAACCGTGTATTAGTTTTAAGTTTTAATTTAAGTTAGCTATTAAGTCATCAAACATATGTATAGTTATATTAAACTGAGCTATGTATTCACCATCTGTGTAAATAAAATGAAAAAAAAAAAAAAAAAGGTGTTTATAGATTTCAAAGACGATAAAAATCACGACTTCAAATAACGTTCCAGTATGGAAAAAACATCACACTGTTGACGGAAAGAAAAGCATCGTTGCGAAAATTCGAAGTATTGGAACCATTAACAACGGATTACGGAGGTATGTTAAGTGTGTGATAATTTCACGTCGTTGACAATTGTGACCTAGAGTGTTGTAGACATGTGGATGAACTTAGCGTCTTTTATAGTGATCTATTAGGTTATCAAAAGCAGGCAAGTAATTAAAGTAAGCCCTTTTTAATTTTTGACATTTTGTAGAAAATTAATGTTGAGTAATTTAATTTTCAATTAATTGGTATGTTTATAGTTCCCTCTCGAGATAAAATTAAAAGGGTAATTTTATTAATGCATTTAACATTTATTTACTTCTTGCCATTGGGAATGAAAATGATTTATTTGAACCGTTTGAAACTCGATAATTCTGTCATGGCGGGCATCTTGTTTCAAAAATCCACAAAACCATCTTCAACGTTGTGTTCCTTGTGTCATCCTGAATTTCTTTATATTATTTGTCGTTCTGCAACTGGGCGTTTCTCCTCCCTTTTTGAAGATACTTTTTGGCAATTCCTAGTGAACTAGTGTCCCTTGTAATGTTCGCTATTCACTAGAAGGATGGTTTCCTCACTTGTAGAGCCTGTGGGTCCAGGCTTTGAAAGAGCTCTGCAAAATGCTTACTTCCGAGCTTTGGTTTTACTATCTCTTTGAACATCCCCTGTGATCCGTAATTTGATTTTCAAAAATCTGATCTTAAAACGTCTAACTCTATTTGGAGTGCTTTTATTCACCGGTGTTTCACAAACTTAGTTCTTTTAATAACTCATATCAGTTCTTGACGGTTTACTGCGTAATATTTTCTAGGGTGATATTTCGACATTGTGTCCTCTTTATTTTCCAATTTCAAACACAGCTCCTCTCCTCTTTTCGTGGCGTGCGGAGTAACGTTGCACTATTTTTAATTGGCCTTCACCGCCACTCGCTCCACCGCGGGCTACCAGCGGCGCCCCAGGTCCTCTCCGCCGCCGGCCCATTCACTCCGCGAGTTGGTTCATCGGGGCCGTGCGTGGTGCGTGCGTGGGCGACTGCGTGCGCGCACGGGGCCTTTGACGCAAGCCGAGCGCCGCCGGCCGCGTCGCCCCGGGCCACGCGCTCCCTGCCTGCGCGCCGCCCGCACACGCGAGGACGGAACGCCCCGCGTTGCGAGCCGAACCCAGCCGAGGCGCGCGTTCCTCTGTTGGCGCTCTTGCCCTTCACGACCCCCCCCCCGGTCCCCGCCGCCGCACGTCACGCAGTGTGCTTAAACGAGCTAAAAAGCGCGCAATGGAAAGAAGAAACGAAATCTTTGGAAATGATGAAATGAATAAATATTTATATTTTCTGTAATTGACGAATATGTAATCCAATTTGCGGACCCCCACACATCTTTAAAAAAGGGAATAATCATTGCAAGGAATAAACAACAAACTAATTTGAAAAACATCTAACAATAACTTCTCAATTGTTGCAATTCTCTTATTTCTATTTATCTAAAGAATAACTGTAATTTGTGAATTAAATGTATTATTGCTGTTGTGTATGAATTCTGTTACTTTTCTGTGTTTGTGGTTTGAGTTGTTATTTACACTAAAGCAATCCCTGTAAAGAAATTATTCTGAACTAGGGAAATAAAAATAATAAAACAAAAAAAAAATATTTTGAAAATTTACATTCACAATGTATACGATATACATTTATTGTATTGTATACATTTATTGTATATTCACAATAAATATGTATACCTTTTATTTATTGCTTTTACCTAACTTGATGTTCAACACTGTCTATTGATCACGTATTTTATAAGAAAAAGCACGCCAAATACAGCATCAAAAACGTCGTGAAATTTCAACGGGAAGTTAAACCTTACTTTAAAATGCTGTCACTTGTTTCTGCCTGAGGGTGTCAAATTCTATTTTGATGAAAAAAGTGCCCAGTTTAAGAGCTCTATTGTGGCCTCAAATGCACCTGCGACTACTTGTGACCTGAAAATTATAGCATTTTGAAACATGTTTACAATGCCAGAAAATTCACTTTCACTCAAATACAGTTCCTACCTTACGTAAAAATTCTTCCCTACGTCAGGCAATTTTCAAAAATTATACACGTTCCCAAATGTGCATTCAGTGCTAAAGAACGAACACGTAATTTATAATTAAAGGCCGTACAAACAAGTTTTGTATAAATAAAAAGAAAACATGAAAGAATATTTATTTATTACTTAGAAATTCGTAACTGCCTGTCGAACAGCACGACAACGATTTTGTAAGGAAATGTAATTAAATCAGAGTAGTGTCATCGATAATATTCACTTTAAAAAATTGTAACTGAAAATCTAAGATTAAATACCCATGACCCTCATCGACATTTATCAATATACTTTATAAATCAAAGACATGCATACAAGTTAAGTCATAAATAAGAAGGAAACATTAAATAGTATTTTTACCTAGTAATTCGTAGCTGTCCGTCAAAGAGCACGGAATCGACTTCATAAGGAAATGTATTTAAATAGAAGTGGCGCCATCGGTAATTTTCAGTTTAAAAAAAAGTACCTTAAGATATGAAATTAAATACCCGTGACGTGCATCTACATTTTGATCGCGTTATTCGAAGAGAACTGCGAACGAGTGAAAGGCGACGCGCGTGTCATCCCATTGCGGTGGGCGCTCGGCGATCGCGCCTTGCGAAATGCTGCGACGCGCTCCGCGGGCTTCCTCCGAACTTCTTGCGGTTCACACGTGCGGGAACGTTAATGAGTGAATGTTGCGGGAGTGATTGTTCATGAATTATGTCGAGTTGCGTGATGGCATGCGCGTTTTGGTGAATGTAAAATGAGGTGAAACGAAAGGGGAGGGGGGAAAAAAGCGTGTAGTACATGTGAGGAAATGTGTTTCAAAATTGTGTAAAACATTTATGAGATGAGAAATGTTGGAATTTACATGCGTTGTGTTCGTTACAGATGAGAATTTCGTGTTTTAAAGAGCATTATGCACTAAATATTACTGATTGGCCGTTCATTAATGCATTACTATTGTAGTATTGTCACCCATTTATAATTTAATGTGCATTCGCTTAATCCTATTCGTATTTCACAATTCATGTGTTTATGCAGTACTTATTGTAAAGAGCCCTTAACTCGTTCACATTTATTGTACATTTATTATACGGTACCTCTTATAGTATTTTGCGTTAACATTAAAACCATTTCTGTTTTAGCACTTCGTTTGCTATACAATCAAATTGTTTGTCTCACGAAATGACTGGTTTATTATCTCGTTTGAATGGGTAGTTCCTATTACTACTCATAATTTAACTGTGTGTCATAATTAAACTGTGATATGTTGCCAAGATTCGCCCACCTCACAGATGTTCGCCTTCGCTTTCATGTCATGTCGTAACAGAAACGTTAGTTAAATAATACTTGTAGGCTGGTATATTATAAGTATAAATGCAGTTTTTACACTCGCATTTGGGGGACTCGAAGAAACAATCGAGTCTGTTAGAAAGTAATAGGTTCTGTATGAAATATCACAGTGTTTCCCATTCTTCAGAGCACAGAAGAAAAAAATAATCACACGTTAATCTGATATAAATGATCTTGTTTTTAAAAATATAATAAATTTAAATATTAATCGAACTTTCACAAGAACTACAAACAACGTGCTACATGAATTGTGTCATGCACAGTGAGTTCTGCCCGCTTCCGATGTACGCATCTTGCTTTTGCTGAAGCCTGACTTGCTATGATACTAGTCCAGAGCCATTCATACACACATTCAATTGTTCTTGAATCCCTCCAAATCACACTTCCTCGTCCAGCTAAAAAGAAGAATAGCCAGTTTAGTACCAAATCGAACTCTAGGCCAGCGATTTCTGCGCACGATGATGGTGTTTGTTCAGCTATATTTCAACACTCCTCCGCGGGTGCGGGGCGCGAGGAGGCGTGGGTGGGCCCTCCGGAGGCTTTTGTGTAATATCCGCCCACGAATAAAAGGCGCGCGCGCTGTACGGGCCGGCGAGGCCGGGCGTAGCGGGGCGGGGCGGGGCGGAGCGGCGCGGCGCGGGAAAGTAATGCAAATACGGGACAGTGCTCTTGAAAAGAGAGTGACACCTCATTTCCATACAGACACGGGAGCTTACCCCGCAAGCTGCCGCCGCCGCCGCCGCCGCGCCGCGTGAACCAGGCTCGCTCAACGCGCCTACAAGCCTCGCGGTCGTGTGCGCGGCGAGTGGCAGCGATCTGCAGTCGACCGTGTTGCCACGTGGCTGTTGAGAGATGTGAACTAGTACGAGGGTTGTAGAAAGGGTAATAGCTGAGCACCAAGTTTATTTCGTGGGGAAATGTATGCCTGGCGGGTTATACATTTACGAGGATCAAAAAAATTAAAGCCGACGGGAAATCATAAAAGATATATTTGTATGAAACGAACCAGTTGATGAAACCAACTGTAATAATAGTTATATAGTTAATTACAGTGCAGTTGGTTTCACTTCTACGGACTTACTTATTGATTTAAAATGCAGATTTTTCATTTTCTTTACATTAAACAACTGTTTATTATTTATCGCTACTGGAGAATGTACGTGAGAATTGAGAATTATATTGAATACTTGAGAGTTATATTTGTTTGCAGTCCATATCAAGACGAGCAGAAGATGTGAAGTTTCTTGCTTAGGAATCTACTATATTATTTTAGTGTCATCTGATGAATAGGAATAATTTCCCTGTTTAAGTCGCGCGCTGAATATTATTGCTTCAGTTAAATTTGTACATATCTGCTTTTATACTATTTTAGAGAATGTTTTACTGTCTCTTTTTGTTGTATTTTTCTTTTGTATATTCGTGTCAGACATAAAGCGTATTCCTAGAAAATTCGATTTATCGGGTGTTACCCGTTAAGCGTATTAGCGTGCTTGCGATATCCTGTTAATTTATATTGGGAAGCATTTTGACGAATCCTTTGGTATTGTCTGGAGCACATCCTGCAGCTATGAATTCATTTTCTCGGAAATTTAACAAGATTGTGTGTGATATGTAATTGCTCCGTAACATAAATTATAATACGGTCAATAGTAAATAAATAAATAAAATTAAAATTTAATATTGTCGTTTCGTAAATGGAGCCTGAAGTTCGTTGAAGTATTAGAAGAAATGCAAACGCTAGGGATGTTTTACAGGTTGTTCGTGCGCTTGTTGAGGAACCATAAAAGCCACTTGGGTAAATTCGAGCGCGGTATCCTGTAAGTGCACCGTGCAGTTCTTTCAAGAGTCCCTTCCCTCGCTCCCCCCCTTTCACCCCCGCAGCCAACGCGCGCGCCCTTAGCTCGTTGCGAGGTTCGCACGTGGGAACGGGCGCGCTTCCCGACCTCGATTCCGCCAGCTACGAGAGCATTATGTGCCCCGCGCCCCAGCCCCAGCCCGAGCCCGCGCGTCCTTATGGAAAGTCGTCAAAATTCGCCTTACATAACCCTGCACTCACGCTATTATCACACGGTCACCCTGTGCGCCCCGCCGCGGGGCCCGCCCGCGTGCGCCTGTCGCAACGCCACCGGGCGGTCGCCGCCCCCGCCGCCGCCCCCACCGCCGCCGCTGCCACCGCCCCCGCCGCCTCCGCTGCCCCCGCCGCCGCCCCCGCCCCCGCCGCCGCCGCCGCCCACGCCGCCGCCCACGCCGCCGCCCACGCCGCCGCCCCCGCCGCCGCTGCCGCCGCCGCCCCCGCCGCCCCCGCCCCCTTCGCGCTCCGTATGAGTTCTCTGCCTGCCCTCTACCGCTCCCCTGTGTTTGAATAGGAGGCGGCCGGATGCATGAATGCGTACTTAAATGAGACTGTTTACTTTGCTGCTTGTGAAACGTGAGCTCTTGTTCCTCGTGTAGTGATGTTTGGAATGGGAATCTGCATGGTACCTCTTCTTTCAAGGAAAAGTTGTCAGTACTGTAATTGGTTAATAGGAGAATGAAATCTGTTTCGAGAGGGGACGTAAATGTAGTATCCACAACTCGCGGATTACGATGTGACTTCGAATTCAGTGAGATGATGTGAGGTTGTGAGACACAGTGGATTGCGATTGCCCATTCTTACGTCAGAATTCACCATTTGGCAATTTTTTGAGAAGTTGATTAATATGTGTTTGTGTGTGTGTGTGTGTGTGTGTGTGTGTGTGTTACCGTAACACGGCAATGTTATGCTTTACCGTTTGCGATCTTTGCGTCATTAAGGAATTTCAGGAAATGGAAGCTAGATCTGTGAATTCCAGCATTACAATGTCACGGCTATCTCCATATACACGGCCGCATTTTGTAGCAGACTCAGCAAGGTCTGTTGAAGAGGAGCATTGACTTGATCTATTATGATGTAATAAAACTTGAATATTACAACATAAAAGTCGTTGTGGGTAGTAAGGGCGAAGTCAGGGCATTCAGTCACACCATTGTGACCTACTCTTGTGAGGAAGGTTTATTTAGCGGAATTTCCCTTTCTTTTTTATAAACTAGAGGTGTTACAACAGTAAGTGATATTTCGCATTATTTGTAACGTGTGCAATTTTTGAAAATTCAGTGAGTTTAAAGCAAATCGGACTTTCGCGAATTTTATAAGCTTACTTCTTCCTATCCGATAAAAAATGAAGAAAAAATTGGAGCAGTTTTTTTAAAAATCTTATAAAAATCACCTTCCTTTCACCCAAAATTACCCGAAAATTTCTCACATTTTAACAAAATTGTGCGAAACGCCGTGTTAAGATCTAATTTTGAAGAAGAAATTTAATCCAGAAGAAAAAATCTTATTTTCATTATTGTAGTGGTAGGAAGATTCCGAAAAAAATTAAACGTTTGCAATTTGTGTAGATTCAGGATTCAACGAAAATGGGATCCACGCTAATTTTATAAGCGTACTTTTTGCTATCGTATATACAAATATAACTCCAAAATTTGGAGGCTTTTCTGAGAAAATTTTGAAAATGCCCTTGACGCGTCATGTAAAGTACCACCAGAAATTAAAATAACATTTTCAGATTCGGGCAGCGATATTATCCAGATCGATCGGAGAATATCAGTTTTGGTGAAAATCATGCCTGTGGTGTAGTCGGTAACATTGTTCACAGGCGAACTGACAGACGAGTTGTGGTAAACTAATTTTTCGTTATCAAGAATTCACAAAACGTAGATTCTGACTACACCACGTATTAGAGGAAGTAATTTACTTCACGCACAAGAAGAATCAACCACGACTGACGATTTGTTCTCATCTGAAGAGCCGATAAAAGGCGAAACTGGTGTGGTATACTTGCACAAAACACATTTGTGACGTCTGCTCGTAGAGAACAGTAAGTATGCCTGCTGCTTTACTTCTCTATCGAGGAGCAGGGATACTTGTTCTTGTCAAACTATCTGAACTGCAATGTTCAGTGCAGTGTTTTGATCGGGGTGGGTGTTACAATCTCCACTTTGCAGAATACAGGCGTTTCGTGCTTTCGGACTTGACAGATAGGCGCTCAGTCCATGACGTTGTAGTCTCAAGTATTATCCAGTTTTTTGGCATCAGGCCAAGTTTTTCTGACATACAAATCGCCGTTTTTCGCTGCAACATTACATAACTTTCTATATACTACGTGTGTAGTATGCGTGAAAATAGAAAAGTGTGGCGAATATGAAGGAATTATTTGACGTCACTCTGTTTAGCAAATGTTTATAAATAATGTGTTTTTCTCAAGTCTCGTATTTGTCGAGTTCGTTCTTCCTACGCGGAACGCCCCGTGGAAGTGGATGTCATCCTGTCGGGTTGTTGTGCGGCTGAGGGTGGAGGGTGCGATGGAACACAATACAGAACGCAGCGGCTTTCCTTTGCAGACTGGCAGCGTCTCGCGAAGGCGTCCGGCGAGCGGCGAGAACAAAGGCTGCGCGGGGCGTTGATGTCGCTATATAGGCGCTTGCGAACTGGATTGCGGGCTAACGTTGCCGAGAACGTTTCGAACCTGCAATCGCATGTCGCAAGTCCGGCCTCACCCCATTGTGAACTGCACTTATATATTCCGCCCCCCCCTTAATTTTCTTGTCCATTTGGACTGTTGATTGCGGGAAACGTGATCAGTAGAAGCAGATCCTGGCGCCAAGTAACGAGCAAAACTCCGTTATTCCATCCAGTCATGTTACAGCCAAGATTGAACGACCAGATTTTCTCTTGTGCCCGGGCAAGAGTAAAACTACTTACGGTGTCAGCGCTTATTGAAACGGAGAGAACTTCGCGCGGGCATTACCAAGTGAATGGTGCATTCGCTCGGCTTGGAGAAAAGAGATGTTGTGCAGGACGGCCGCATCCTCGCGCCCGCGCCGCCGAGCGAAGTTGTCGGCTGATGAGGCTGGGTGCGTGTGGGGTAACACCCGCATGGGGAGAGGACACTTTCCCCGTTAGCCGATATTTCCGCGTTCGCCTCCTTTCGATGACCTCGCGCAGAGGGGCGGGCGCCTGGCGGACTCGCCCCCTCCGTGCCCCTGCCCCCGCCAGCACTGTGGCCCGTCCGCGCCCCGCCACGGGCGGTCCCGCGACCGGGGCCACCGGGATTCCTAACTCGCGACCCCGGGGCAGGGCCACCTGACACGACGGTGGTACCCGCGCTCACTATTCTGTGTGTGTTTTGATTAATGACGAAATTAAACACGAAACGTTTGCTTGTTAACAAGCAGAATTTATTATATTAACGGAAATATACAGTTTGTGCTATACATTTAGTTTCATGCTCATCTTGGACGATGACTTAATGTGTTATAATTGGATATTTCTGATTCAGAAAATTATCCAAGATGCAAATAAGAAGGTCTTGCAAGGTCCTTTGCTGTTCGGATTGATGGCTCCGCTCTTCATGAACTCTTCAAGGTTTTGGAGAAACCGGCTGTTGAAGCATCATATGCAGAGTAGTTATATAATAACACGTTTGCGACACATGATTGTTTCCGGTTTTATCTGAGGGAAAAACATCTTTTGTCAGAGAGGAAATTCCACTTATTTCGTTTACGTAAGTCATGTCAAAAATAACCTAACAGCGAAAGGCCAGAATTGTTAGTCTTTCAAGAAGTGTAATATTTAAAGATCGGCTGTGTAAATATGTAGTTCCTGTGAAACATTTACCATGCAATACTTTTTTGAGAGATGTAATGCACTTTAAAATAATTCAGACACTAAATTGTTTCGAGTCATAAAATTATCAATATTGAATAAGTGTCTATTTGGGCATGTGTCTAACTTATCTACTGATCGATGTAGAGCAAGTTTGGTTTGTCGAGTTTCATCGTAGTCCTGTATGGAAAACAATGAAGTATCTGTAACGTGCCCGTAACGTGTATTCTGGAAGGCTGATTGCTTAGTTTCCGGGAACGTCAACTGCTGGCGTCTTTAATTGCGTTAGTGTAGCGGATGTTTTATCTCGGGAGGTGGAGTTGTTCCTCGACCACTGGATAGTGGAACCGGTGCCGACCTATACGTCGCCTTCCGGGGAGAATTTCCCTCTCCAAGAATTTCTCCGCTGCCCGGCATCGCTCCAGCCGGTATAAGCTCTTAACTCCTGACGAGTCTGTATCATAGTGCATATGTGTGTATGAAAGGGGAGAGGAAAGTACAAGGAAGAGGAAGGAAACATCTCACGCTGTCCGTGGCCCGTTTCTGAGGGAAATTGCTCCGGCAGTTGGTATGGATCGGAGAAGCAAGAAGAAGCCATCGATCAGAACAGCCAGCGGCTAGAATCGTCCACCTGACAGCGGTCGAATTCGAACTAATATCCGCCAACGTCGGAGCTCAAACCCTAGGACCTCCTGGTCAGAGTTGCTGCACAGAGTTTCTAGTGGAAATACTCTGTGTCACCCAAATCCTCATTGGTGCGTCGTGGCTCCTCATGACCTGTCGCGACGCGGGCTACTTTTTCCCTCATTGCGCGGTAGTTCATCACGGCGGGCGCCGCCTGGGCGAAGCGCGCCTGCTACCGCGTGGGAATGGGCCGCGGGACCACTTTCTCGCGGAGGATGGCCCATTAATTCAATTGAGAGCCGCCGCCCGGTCCTCGCTCGGTCCACCTGTGCGCCGCCTCTGAAACAAACGGCCCTTGTGGCGCTTCTTGCGCGGTGTCGCAAGCGCCGCGCAGCCGCCGCTCGCTGCACCTCGGCAGTGGAGGACGCAAAAATAATGTGAAACGACTAAACATGTACCTAAATATGTAATGAAAATGATAGTATGTAACAAATACATAAAAAGGTGTATAGTATGTAATATCAAAATGCGCTCTTATTTGTATAACATTTACAACAACAACAAAATGAATTTAGAGCGTAGAGCCCGAGTCTACTTGGCTCTCCGGCAGACGCTCTCTCTCTCCAGACACAGATGCCAACGTTTTGGCCATCATGTTACGACCTTCCTCAGGGCTAATGCGAAAAATGTCGTTTGTACAGAATAGAAAAGGAAACCATACGTTAATTGAAATGTTCTCAAATATTTTGTCCTCTAACATGTGAAAAGTTTGTAAACCTAACCTAACGTAAATATTAAGGAAAACGTGAATTTTTTTTCTCCGCGCGCTTATAATTTGGCGTGTGAAAATGCCTAGAAATGTCTTACCATGGCAAGAATTCGGGTAAGCAATGAGTTTAGTTTGACAAGATCAAATGACAAAATATATAAACATGGTGACCACAGAAGAGGAAATTTCAGAGATTCAGTGTAGTGAATATAGTGGTTCTTGTGTGAATATTGAAATAATAATTTAATACGGTAAATTTATCCTACTACATAAATGGTGACTATATTTCAAGTGCACTAGTTGGAAGCGTTTTATAACTCTGAAATGGGTATGTATTGTTTTCCTGGCTGCAAAAGAAAAGGAAACAACAACAAAAAATCAACAACAAACTATTGCAATGCGTTTTATACCCAAACGTTTAAATTTCCAAAAGAAAAACGGCTAAGGGTTAAGTGGTTGAGAAATATATATCGTGTCAACTTCACAGTGAATGGTAAAGATGTTTTTTGTGCTGATCATTTTAAATCGTTCCGATTTAAATGTTATGTATTAGTGAATTCATTTTCCCTTGTTTTTTAAATGGAATAATCGATATGTATGCCACATAAATTACAAAAGTTTTTGAGTAGTGGCAATTTGATGATTTTTAAACACCAGCGGAAGTAAAACTCAATAATGTAAGAAAACATCCTGAGGAATGAAATGCATCTATGTAGAGCTGCGAAGCAGATTCAGAACGTCTGCATTAAAATGTCAGAATCTGTAAAAATATTAGTTTCATCATGTTACATAACTGTACCACGTTTACAAATAGTATGGCCAAGTAAAAGGGCTCCGACAGACATGGGGTTGGCGCAGGTGAGCCCACGAACGTGGACTTTAAGGCTGTGGGTTCGAAACCCGCGTACGGCATGAATGTTTAAGTTGTGTGCGTGGCGTAGGGGGCATTGCGAATCCCTCGTGTATTACAGCTATACCATAATCCGTCGATAATATCTTGGCCTGACAGGCAACTGTGTGCAATCTGCTTTTCTAATTAGGAACTGAATCCCTACACCCGTAATAATGGTACAGGCACAGAGAGATAGGGCCAAGGGCTATCATGGGCAAATGATACTACGCAGAAGAACAGGGCAGGGCTTCTGCAATGTTCGGGGGGCGCGATGGTGCTCTTCAGAGGTAACGTCTCCAAAGGAGCGGCAGGTGCTGCTAGAGGCCCTGGTGGGTTTCGTAGGCGCCGATAGGTAGCAGTTGGAAAGAGGATGAGGAAAAACCGAAAAGGTAGCCTTGACTCAAAAAAGAAACAAACTTGAGAAAGTCCCTACCTTTCTGCAGCACTTCTATGTTTTTTATTTCGTTGTATTATAAGTGAGTGGTTAGCAACAACGCATTGCCTCTTCCCCAAACGTCAGTGACAGCCGGAGACCATCCAAGTGTTCGTTTCCGTCAGCAGGTTCTGTTGTGGTCTGTGTAACCCCGTCGGATGCAAGCGACCTGCTTCGACTAATGCTGTTCCCTCGTCCGTGGCCCCTGGCGCGTCCCGCGGGGTCCTCTGAAGCGCCCTGCCTGTCGGGTCGGGTCGGGTCGGGTCGGGGCGAGGCGGTGGCGGCGCGGCGCGGCGCGGCCCGGCCCGCTGGGTCACAAGGTTGCGGAGAGCGGCGGGAATGGAAAGTGGACAGCGCTACGGCCCGCCCGGCATCCAGCCTCGCTCTCGGGCGGGTTACGTGATGACCGGCCAGCGGACGGTGTATTGTGCGGCGACGACGACGCCCCCGTCGGGGCGTGGGGAGGGGGTACGGGTGCAGACGGATCCTTGCAGTGTTACCGGCTTGGATGGCTCAGGGTATCAACTGATGTCACTGCCTACTTCTGACCGGGAAGTGCTAGGCTTCGAGTCCCGAAGGTGGCAGTATTTTCGACACTAGCTTTAGAGCTACCTCGAATTGAGCCGCGGTCGGAGGCGAATTCTAGCGACCGACTGTACGGATCGGTAGTTTGCCGTCATTTATCCGAACAGCACTAGGAGAATGCCGGAGCAGTACTGTAACAAATGAACCATGGCCCGTGTGAAAATTTTCCTTCCTCTTCTTTTTCCTTTCCTCAAACCTTACTTGCACACTCCTACATATACACTATACTACCACACATGCGGGAGATCGGTCGGGAGCTTAGAACGTGTCCAGGCTGAAGTGATGCCTGCCCCGCTGGTGGGAAATGGTTGGTGGCAACCCCCCAAACCGACATGTAGGTCAGCGCGTGATTTCACCATCTAGAGAGGGAGCATCATTGCCACCTCCCATGATCAAAATATGCTTACGAGACTTTTTCTTTTTGGGTCCTTAGCCGGGGACTGGGGGAGGGGGCTGGCCCCGTAACCTGTACGTTGCTGTGGGTGCCGCTGGAGTCGGGACATTGACCAGGACATGCTTCACATTCTGGCGATTTGTGGCTAGGTCCCGAGCATCGTTGATATTGAGGCTTTTCAGATCGTCTTCGATGTTCTTGAGCCAGGTTTTCTGTAGGGCTGTTCGTTGGATCTTCCACTGAGTAGGTCATTGTCGCCAGAGGAGTTGATGTGGTAGTTGGGTGGTGCCCATTCATTAGTCATGAACGAACCATTGTAATCGCCGTTTTTGAATATGTTTTTCGTGGGTTACCTGATGCTCGCACTTTATACGAATGACTTCGTTTCGAACATTGTCGCGGATTGAAATTCTCAGTATCTGACGTAGGTATCGCATTTGGAAAACTTCGAACTTGTTGAGGTCAGAATTGAGGAGCACCTACGTACGTCTCAGATCCTTAGAAGAGTTTTGGGATGATGAATGTCGGAAAGAGGCGGATTTTGATCTTGAGTGAGATAGTCTCCTTCTACCGTAGGCACCCTTTCAGCGAGGCGAACGCTGCTTCTGCTCGCCCAATTCTGCAGTTGATACCTGACGATGACTTAGGAGACTAATGACCACAGCAATAGGCGCGCTCCGAAACACGAAATAAATTGAAAATAAATAAATCAATCTTACAGTGCGCCATGTCGAACGCCGCGAAAAAACAGCAGGAGACTAGGAACAATGATTGCAGTAGATAGAAATGTACAGGTTCGAAGATTAAGAGAGATTTTGATTTGAATTTGAAACGAGGTGAAAATTGTAATGAAATAATAGGGATTAGGATGTTATAAGAGAAAAAAAAGTGGGCTTAAAGTTGAGCAAACATTTATTTTCTTTAAATTTCTTTCAAGATGTGTTAATGTTTTCTCTTGAAAGATTGGGGTGTGCTTATCGGAACACCAGCCTTGATAGATAATTCCAACACAGAACATTTGTAAAATGGGACGCAGATTCCGTCTAGGAAAGGTCATTTCACTTTAACTTCACCTATTATGATGGTACAAATGTTGTGGAAGCTTCACTCACTGACATTTTATACCAAAACGTTTTCGTAAAAGAGATGAATGTATACTATTTTCAAGAAATAGTCTGTCGAATTTATTGCGGATCATTGTGATATTATTAATCGTATTAATTCTCTTTACTATTATTAAATGCACGTGGAATAAGGGGAGAAGCGATTTCGTAATCTCAGGCAAATTGAATTGAATATTGATTACATTTCCAATGATAGGAACGGAGATATTATGAATAAACAGCATATGAATATACGGCTAGGTAGTCAGCACTAATGATCCAAGTAATGGATTGCATCGCCTTATTTGATGTCGTTGCGTGTTTGATCCGCCGTAGATGGAAAATCTTCCTTGTGTGGATTATTGCGGAAATGTTGAACCCCGATATGTGTAAGTCGCAACTTATTGATATCCAGATTAGCTTAATGGACGCATCATCGCCGAAATAGCTCTTGCAAATGCAATGTATATTCACTACGAATGAACCGCGAACCTTCTGATTGATAATTGCGTCGGCTCAGAAGAAGCGGTTCAGTAATTGAATTCAGTGTAATCACAAGGATCGACCACACAACAACATTTTTGCTGTGAATTTGGCCTTTAAAACAAAGTCAATGTAATAGGACAAGTTATATTGTAATCCACGTTTTGAATGTAACGTATAGAAATGATAAAACATGGAGAGGACGATAATATGAACTTATGAGTACAGGGTTTACTGTGAAATTCTGTGGAGCGATGGCTGCACTATTCTCAACTATTTATCAGAAACCAGGAACTGACATTGGTCAGATAGGAGAATGCGAGCCGCAATAGTAGGCATTCCCAAACGGATAGCTTGCCTGTCTCATCGACATGTGTGAGGTTTCAAGCGAATATGACTCTTAAGTATATTCAAAGAAAAATTCAAATGAAGGAAAGAAGTGGCAACTGGTAGAAATATGTTACGAATGAATGGAATTCGCCCCACCTCGATGGTTGTTGAATGCGTTTCATTCGATTATAGATACTACAAATTTCATTACAGTATAATAAAAGTAAACGAAATTAATTATAACTCATAATAATTTAACAATAATAACAATTAAAATGAATCATTATTATGATTAATTTTAATAGTTATTAATTTGTAATTATTGATTTTATTGATATGATTGCTTTTAATAACGATTGTAATGTTTTAATGACGATTGTAATTATTTATGATTACGATAATTCGTGGTATTTTGGTTTGGGTAGTTGTGGATAAATACATAAGACGACTAAACACTCATTTAAGATCCTTACTGGAAGGGGGACCTGTAATAATTTTTAAACGATATTTTAGTCCATTAGTTTCAGCAAGATTTCAAAATGTATTTTCTTATTGCAAAGGTCATACTTTATTTTTATATTTACACTTATTTCTTGTATTTAATTTTTAAATAAAACTACGAGGTCCCATTGATCATGGAGGTTTTGGAGATAAGTAAGCGAAAATATATGTTGGGAATAAAGCATGTTTTTGCTGAAGGATTCCTGCGAAATTCGGATGGTTAATTGCGGGCGTGGAGCGACATGCGACCTTTCTCGGCCCCAATTTTCGACGAGGTGTCTTGTACCTGTTATTACTCTGCGTGTCTTCACGTTCACCACCCACTTTCCCTGCGACGATTCAATGGAAGTTCCTCAATAAAAATAAAAAGACATGAACTCTCGTGCGGCGACACGCATATCGACTTCTTTATCTTTCAGATCACCGGTTCCCCGAGTATTTTAAATTGTAGATGGAGCGAAAGTGCTTGGAAACTGCAAGAGCTATGGGATCGATTCTTGTCTCAATAACGGCAGTTTTCTGTTTTGGATTGCTGAGAAAAGTAGGTTAACCGAGCTCTCAGAGGTTCCGAGGGCAGTAGAAATTTATTTTTAGTTGCTTGTGAGGCGGTCATGCCCCTTGGGATGTCAGAATTATGTCACTGCCGGCGAGATGACATTTTAAATATTGCGAATTTCAGAAAACAAGGGATAGAGATTTCAGATTGATTTTTATGTCGATCAGGTATATTTTAATTTTTCTTTAAGTAGTAGGCGTAGAAAAATAAGTACACACAAAAATAACTTTTACAATAAAAATTATAGATACATTAGTATATGAATTGTTTCCTAGATGTTTTACGTAATGCAAAGGTGTCTATAATGGAGGTGTTTCCTGAGTGAATGTTTCATGGCACTTGATTCTAGAGTTACGTTAAGTTTTAAATTTTTCAATTTCGTCAATTATTCAACAATTTCAAAATACAATTACTAATGTTATCTTGATACAAACTTATTTAATGGAGTGAATGTAGGTTTAACAAATCGATATGTTGTAGTCTTCCACGTAAACGTGGCTAACATATCCTATATTATATTCTACGAATGGACGTCACTGATTCTGAGCATTTTATGCGCGTTCGAGCAAATAGGATTTTAGCTCCATTTCGAAAAGCTCTTTTTCACAGTGGAAAATTCCATTGCCGAATGAAGCGTTTTCACTGTCCACTTGTAAGTATTTATTTTATGTGCGGTGTTGCGTTGTCTGGTGAACGTGGCGATTTAGTGTGGAGTAAAAGCGTGCGTCAGTCTCTGGCGTGACCTGGATTCTTTACTCTTGAGAAAGAATCTTCTTCTCCAGGAGCCATAAGAAACCGATCATCCACTCGCCCCACGGCGCTACGCCTCCGGGCCAAACCTCCAAATATGGCTATGTTAGCATGCCACCAACGCCTTGGAGAGAAATTGGACTGTTGCAAATTAAGAAGCACTCCGCTAGGATGTCAGACAGACGTTCAGTCGACCTCTCTAGACCTCTCCACGAACTGTTCGCCTCGCGTTTCTCAAGTAAACGAAAACGAGTTCTCTCTGTTCAATGGAAAGAGTGGACTTTTATATTCACTAGTGCAAATGGATTTACTATTCATTCTACGTAGGTCACTCCAAAAGTGATGCACATGATTTGTTAAAAAATTCGTTTTCTTTTCTACGTCTTTGCTCTTTACAGATTTCGCAGTATCATTCTTCTCACTTGAATTCAAATTTAGTTCAACCTGTTTCCTCAAGCTCTCGTAGTACTCATGTAAGAAGGCTGTTGCATTACATGTTCGTCGGAAGTAACGTGCTGTGAGAATAAGACATTGACAAACATTCACAAGAGATTAAAAAAATGTGTGTGGAGATGACGCTGTTGATCACAGTAGAGTTAATCGTTGAGAATTCAAACTATCTGGTAAATTAGGACAAGCGAATACTCAGGATGTCCCGCGCAGAGGCAGACCGCGCTTTTCATATTTTCCTGAAAATATGCGGATCATTCGCAACCTCATTTTGGCTGACAAAAGAGTAACCGTAATTGTCAATGAAGGTGAGTATAGGAAAAGCGAGTATGGGCACAATATTGAAAGAATTACAATTGGAAAAGGTTTCTGTCAGCTGTCTTCCAGGAGATGATTTCATTGTGAAGGCTGCTAAACAGTAGCTCAGATGTGCGGGCCCAGGCTTCTACCGTGCCGTTCTTCAAAGGTCTCGTAAGACAGTAGAAAGAGACGAAGATTATGTGGAGAAGTGACTTTGTTCCTCAAAGACGAATCAAAATACTGTTACTAGTGGTGTACAGAATGGCAAAGACTTTCCCGTATTAGTTTTCTATTTCCTTGGGTCTGGGCTAGCTAATCGGAATAGCAACATACTCGTGCCATCTGCCGACGCCCAAAGTATATTTTTTGACATTTACTGAATGGTAGAACGGGAATATTAATTTTAGAATGTTAAAGAACTGTAAAACCTCGTACTAAATGCCAATTTTCTTTAAAAAATTGGAGTCATTTTTAAGAAAATGGCGTTTAAGCCCTACTAAAAATGCGATATTTGAAACTCACTTTCACAGAAAATTTTTAAGTTTTCAAAAAACTTCATTTGAAGTCATTTGAAGCACTTACACTCACAAACATAATAATGTTTACAAATTGCTAGTAATATGCATGTGAGAGATCTTTCAAAAAAATTGCATTTCTGTAATTTTTGAAAAAAAAATCCTCAAAATAAAATTTACGTCGTATTAATGAGTGCAATTGGAACTATCCGTTCCAAAAGTTTGAAGAAAAAAATTGGAGCCATTTATAAGAAAATGGCGTTTGAGGGTTTCTGAAAATGCGGAATATTGAGCTTGTTTTACACAAAACGGTTGAGTTTTCGAGAATCTTTACTTGACATTAAGGTGAGACGGTAGGCCCTATCTCATCAATGTTAAAACAAGCAACTTTGTGACCCATTTTCTCAGAAACTACTAATTAAATTTTATTAAATTTAGTACTACTTATTAAGTAATACATGAAGAGATTACTGATCCTCAGTTAAGTTGCTACCTTTTTCTGAAGCGATTTATAATTTTGTTTCCAAAACACGATTTTTTTCTCAAATAAAATGTGCAAAAAAAAGTCCTAACTCATGGACTAGAGAAGTAATAATCATGATTGAGGATCCACATTCTTATTATAACGTGATTTATCGTCAGTAAAAATTTCATGCAGATATCTTTAATAGTTTCGGAGATAATGGGACAAACGTTTGAAAATTTTAACTTCTGAGAAAATGGTATTCAAAGTATTCAGAGAAGCATATGTTAGGAAAACTTAGAATATTTTTCACTAGAGAGTAACTAAAGGCAACCTTCATCATTATAACAGGTTTCGCTATCTTTTAGACCAGCCTGAGGTTTTCTTTTCTTCTTCTTTGGCATATTTTGCCTTTGCATTGCGTAAAGTAGACATCCTAAACGAAACATATAAGCAAGATTTTTCATTATTGAATGCCAGATGTTGGTTTAGTCGTGATCGCTAAGTCATTGTACATTCCTGGCCAGTGTATACACATGACATAGGTCGGTTCGAATCTTCATCTAAATCCGTACTTAACTGCTATAAACCTGTGGGTAAGTCGGAGGGAGAGGCCGATGTAAAACAAACGGTGGTTGGTCCGCATCGAAGTTGACGGGGTTTATGCAGCTAAGTTTCAACGGTTTTAATTACAAGTAAAAAAATACATTTTTATAATTTTTGAAAAAAAAGAATAGAGCAACCTGGCGTTTATGTCATCTCATAGAGTAAATTTAGTGCTATCTCTAACGAAAGTTTAAAGAAAAAATATTGAGCCGTTTTAGAGAATATCTTGACACGAGGGACCAGTCAAAAAAATAAATTTTTGCATTTTTTAAAAAACAATAGAATAGAGAAATGTAGCATTTATGGTCATCTCATGGAGTTCATTTAGCACTATCCTTCCTAAATTTTAAAGAAAAAATGTTTAGCCATTTTTGAAAAAATCTTATTTTTGTATTTTTTAAAAATTGCACATGTTGCACTCCATATTGCACGAAAACTACTAACATTTTCAAAAAAAAGTGTCACCTGAAAGAAAGAACTCACTATGAAGAACAATTTTTATTTGAAGAAAACATCTTTATCTGCAATTTTGTAGTTGGAAGAAGACGCCGAATAAAATTCAAACTTGGGTAATTTTCGAAAATTCAGAGTTAACCGCGAAAATCGGACCTATGCCACCTTAATAAGTGTATTTTACTCTATTCTCACAAGTAATTTACAGAATAAATGTGGAACCGTTTTTGAAGAAATTTTGAAAATGTCCGGGGGGCTTAATATAAAGTATCCTCAAAAATTAATGAATGTTTTTAAGAATCGTAGAACTTTGACTCAGGCCATATAGACAGGTGTTTCTTCAATTTGGAAAAAATCGTACGCATGGTTTAGGCGCTAGTATTGTTCACATACAGCGGACGGACAGACAGGCGTTTTGCCTTCAATTAGTTTTTCTTTATAAAGGATCCACAAAACAGGGATTCTGGCTACACCACGTGTTAGGGGATTTTTGTTCCTTAATTTAACAACTGGATTTATCCACTTTTTCGTTATCACCGCCTGGCAACCATTTTTTTTCTGCCGAAAATTCCCCATTTTTTTCGCGCAACATTACATAACTTTCCGTATACTACGTATATTACTCCGTATATACGTACGTATACGGGAAAGTAAAAATAGCACAGGCATAGAAAATAATTGAGTGTTTAAAAAATTGTTGTGCATCTTACTTTTCAAGTGACCTCTTACTTGTAACAAAAACGTTGATCCACGTTTATGCTTTTATGTTTTATAAATGCACCTGTAGATATGCCCTTATATAAATATAAAAAATTGATGATATAAAACATAAAAAATGGATATGATATAAATGATATAATATATGATATAAAAAATTGAATCTGTATAAAACATCTTTCCTTAGACTAAAGATAGCTATTTTATCCACAATGTAACATTGTTACTGTCCTAATCAGTTTGTTCAACTTGTAAGAATACTAAATGTATGCTACGGGTATTTTCCTAATGTGGCTAATTTGATAATTAGCCTGTGAAAGTTCACCTCTTCCTTAATGGTTGTGTAAGCTTGCTGTAGAAACGGCTCCGAAGTATTCTTCGAACTTAAAGCGGATAAAGAACACATTGGCTAACAAAAGGTGGCTAAAGTAGGTTACATTGTCGAGAAAAAGCTGATATTATGTGATAAATAGGAAATTGGAATGCTGTTGGGAAGTTTCGGAGGGAAGCGAGAGACAAGGAGTGTAATTTCGAGTTACGAATGTTGGAGACGCAAATTTCCGTTTACATAATCTATAATAGTTTTATTTTCAGTTGGCTCTTCGCTACGCATTTCCGAGTTGGGACGAGGAAGCTCCGGCCTTTGTCCTTTATGATTTATATAACAATCTTGAGTCTGCTCAACGCGTAATTTTCAATACCATTTGATGTCCAAATTCTCTTCTCGTAACACACAAGTCTCCTCCCACTCGGAGAATCAGTTTATTTTATCCAGCGCCATGTGGCTAAAGCAACATTATCCGGAAGGACTCGTTCATCAGCATAGGTAAGCTTTATCCAAACAATATGGATAATGTGGGAATTAACTACCTAATTCATGAATTAGCCAGATTTTGAAATTGAGTCCTATCAAATACATACACAGACAGTAGTGCCGTAGTGGTCTCGTACTAAGGGGTCGCAGGTTCGAGTCCCTGCTCGGACATAGTTGTATGTGTTCGTCCTTTCACCACCGATCATCATATCGTTTCATCCTCATACCATAACGTTAAATGCAATAGTGTCACTAATGATTAGCAGTTGATGCGACCTTAAATAAATAAATTTTCAAAAATCCTACACAACACACGTAGTGTAAATAAGGTGTTTCAAGTAACATCATCCAGCGTATATCTCAGCTTCCACGCTGAAAATAATACACTTGGTTCTTCTAATAACTAAGTTTGGTTCAAAAGTTCTGACGAAGGCAAGAAACTCACAACACTCATTGTGAAACAACATTCTCTCGCATAGATCAAGTAAGAAACGTCTCTGACAACGGCGGAGTTCAGTGCTGTTGAATGCATAGGTAAAGTGTTAAAGACAATAATCTACAAAAGGTTGTGAGATGTATTGACTTGAAAGTATTACATTTATTGTGAATCTCACGGTACATGCACGTTCGTGCGCATCTGACCATGCGAATGCCTGCGGCTCCGTGACGGAGGGGGCGCGTGCTGCAGGTCGTCTTTTGCGCAACCCGTGCGCTCGCCGGCGCGCGAACGGGCGCGTGAAGTGTAAACACGTCGTCGGTGGCGTGCGCGCGCGCGGGCGCGGGCGCGGGCGCGGGCGCTCGCGTCACTTTCTAACGCGGCGCTGCGCGGGGGCGTCTCCGCGCCGGCGGCGGGCGGCGGCGCCTACCGGTTCGTCCCTCGCCGCCGCCCCCGCGGAATGCGGCTCTCCTTGTCTGTCGCCGCGGCGCCGACGCCCGCCAAGTTGAAGGACGGGCGGGCCGCGTCTTCCGCCCCCGCTCTCCCCCGCCCCCGCCACTGCGCAACCACCTGCGAGTCGCGAGGATAGCTGCTGCTGCCGCTACCCACACACCGGCTGTCTCGTTAATGTCTGCTTATTGCGGCATCTGGAGAGGCTCGATCGATTGCGTGGGCAAAGGATTACTTGCTTCGAGAGGCTGGAAATTTGAAAGTTGTAAACGTCGTTAGATGATTTGGAATTGCCTTTATCTTAAATGGTGAATGCTTTCGAGTATATGGTGTGCCTCTAGTGGAGGCCCCTGGTTTGAATTTTGTATTCAGAGGACGGAAATTTCAAAGATTAAGAAGCATATATTTAGTTATTTTGGAATTGCTATGAAAGCCCATTTTAGTGTCGACCCCCATTTGATCAAACCTTTGCTTGTTGTTTCATTTCTTGACATGACGCTTTTTTAATGCTTTCAAATTATTATATGGTTTTTGATTTTATTTTTGTAGTCAAAGAACAATAAAAAAACGTATGTGACGTTTGAGGGAGAAGTGTCATATGCACGCGTTTTCTAGTATTCTAAAATCTCTTTCCCAACCTTTAAACTATAAATAGTTGTTGAATGAGGAATAAAAATTTCAAAAACGTGAGGTTAACAACATTTGAAAACTAGACGTTTTCGCTTTCGGGTTATAGAAAACTTATTTGCATCGGTTATCGTACTACAGATTTGATTTTTTAGTATTGTTATCAAAATAGTATCCCCCCCAGCTCTGATCCTACCACAACCATCAAAAGGAGACCTTAATATAACGTGAATGTAGTGAAGTTACATTTATGTCCAGAAGCAAAATAAGTGACCATCTCAGCATTTCCTCGGTGGAGCAGGGAAACTCGACAAAAACATGATCAAGATGGAGGGTATTGACCCAGAAGCTGAAGTGCATTTCTTGTAACAATATGTTTTTTTTAATATTATACAATGCAAATGAAGTCTAATGAATTTTATATTGTTTTTGAAATAAGTATTATTTTTCGTACTGATGGTATAGTCTCCATATAGTTGTTAGTGTTCCATACCTTATTAGATGAACAGTTTGCATAATACCCGTAGATGTTCAATTTCTACTTCTCTCAGACTCTTGTTGGGACTTCAAACGTGAACGCTGACAACCTGTTGCTTGTCTCTTGTATTCTTACAGATGCCTTATGTGAAAGCTTGAGGGTGTTCTCGTGTCTGCTGCCAGGATTCATATTCATTTTGTCAAGAATTACATACTCATCAACTTTAATGTAATTGCGACCTTTACTGTAAAGACAAGTGATCTAACAAGAATGTATTTCCTTGCTGATGTAAAGTCATTTAACATGCAGTGAGTTTTGGATGGAATACAGTAATTCAAAGAAAAAAACTTAGGAAATACTAACGTCTTGACTCTTTTCCACTACATGTCCGTAACAGCGATTGTAGAAGATAACTTATGTTGTATTGCGTTTACTATACTAGAGAAAGTCCCTTTTACACAAGTATGCTACATCATTGCTTACACTTCACGTTGTTGCTGTACACGTGATTAGAGTCATTGTATTTTATTGTATTCTCAATTGCCACCAACCTACGAAATGTTACACGATGCACTCCAAGCCAACGTGAAGCCTGTGCATTTAGCTCATAGGAATGTACGTACCATGTAAAGTAAATGATAACGTTTACTGATGTTTGCGATGAGGAAAGTGGAGACATTTGCTGTTTTCGAAGAATTATTTATTCTTTTATTTTTCAGTCACATTATTTCACTTTCTTGGATTGTCTCAGTTTCATTATAATTTAAACGTTTTGTATTTTTTTAATATAATCAAAAGCTCTCCCGTTCATGCAATCTTTTCTCGAGTTCTAGTATGGTGCATATCGTGGCTTTAGAATATCAATATAAAACACTGGAATTGAAATGATGTTCAATCTGGTACAAGTTCTGCGATAACAGATAACGAGTTCTTTGTAGTTTTGTCCTTCTATTCAGATTGTAACGCGGTAGTCCTTGAAAGTCCTGGAGCAAGAAATTACATCCGTCAGTCCCGTACAGCAGCATATCCGATTAGTTTGAATCGTGGCAAGGCGTTCCTTCGCAGTTGGCTTGTAAATCGACCCAGCCGCGAGTCGACCGCGCGTCTGCCAACGTCGTGCCGCGTCGGCCCATCGGCGTTGGCGAAGGCGGGGGAGGCGCGGGCCGAGATGGCGTTGGACAGCCGCCAGATCACGCCCCGGCCGTGATTAGGAGCGCGGACTTCACGGCGAGGGCTGCAATTACCTTGTTTTATAAATAGGGGCGCGAGTGAACCGTGAATAGCGTAACCAGACTCTAATTGACGGTAATTTCGCGAGGCCGGACCTCGGGGATTGTTCCGGGCCGGCGGGCAGTCCGGACGCCGCCATCCGTCATTAAACATCGATTGGGCGTGGGCGGCGGGCGAGATGGCTCTCGTCTTTCGTGGCGCTCGCGATCGGCTGATGATGCCCCGGGTGATGGCCTGATTCTGTCACGGCGCGGCGCGGCGCGGCGCGGCGGGGCGGCCGCCGGCCGGGAGCTTTGGCCTCGGCGGCGTCAGGTGTTCCGAGCCTTGCGCGGGGGCGCTCTTTGTGGAAGGTGGCGTCGCGAACGACCCTCCTGCGCTTGGCAGAGGGCCCGCAGGCGCCGCGAGCGGGAACTGTAGTGCTTCTCTTGGCGAGGATGTCGGTACCCGAATTAAATATGAACCAACTTCTTGAAATGTAGGAGGATAAAATACGACACCCTGCTATAAATTTGGATTTGGTATTTATTTTTATCAAGATGGAATTCTTGGTATATCCCTTGTGTATAACATCAAATACAATCAAACGGAATTATCTAGATTTGCTGGTTTTGAATTGTGCTGTTTAGAATAGTAAAAGCGAAAGAAATTGTGCAAGATTCCTCCGATAATTTCAGCATATGGTGTGGAATCCATTATAGATTTATTTCAATCATAAAATTTCAAAAGACAGAGCTGTACAATTAGTGAGAGGTCTTGTGGGAAGTTACTTTCGATGTTAGGAGATATTGTATTATTTAAAAATTGTGATTTTGTATTTCGTACACAGAAATAATTATTCGTGAGGTTATCAAATATATTTCGCTGTATAAGTCGAGAAGTTTGGATATTACGATTTTTTATGTTGTATACTTTTTTGTTTAGAAATCCTTACTGGTGATAGTTGACGTCAGTATTCTCATTCTTTCTACGACTTGCCAAGCTTGTATCTGATTTTTCTTGGTCAGTGTGTAGTCCATGTTTAGCCGGTTCTGCAACGGCCATTGGGTTTATATCGCCTCCCCAGCATGACTTTCTCCGTCTGCGCACATTTAGTCACGCGGACATAACTACTTGGAGTACATCTTGCAGTGGGAATGAAAGTGAAGGGAGAATCACCTGGGCAGCATCAGCATCCCCTTTCTCTCGAACATCGTCGACCTTCTCGACCTGCACACACCGAAGTTTGCACTGTGGAAAGTAAATATGTAGTATGCGATCGATGTGTCAAGGTGACAGTGTATTTGTAACTCCATGCACCGTTGCTGGACGCGCGTGAGTGGCCCACTCCGCCGCGAGTGGCTGCTGCTGCCTTCAATGAGCGAGCGAGTCGAGGAGGACGGGAAGAGTCGCCGGGCGGGTTTTTCAGCCGGCGCTGACGGTCTTCTCCCCGCCAGCGAAGGGCCGTATCGGCCGGGAGGATGATGTAACGGAGAAGACGGCTTTGGCGCGAGCGAACGCGCTAGAGAGTGGGCGGGGCCAGCTGACTTGGAGGGCGTCTCCGAGCTAATTCGGAGCGCTGCCTGCGGCGGTTTCGCTGAGTTCATCACAACCGCCACCGCTGCCGCCTCTCTCGCTCCTCGTCGTACTTTTTGTTGTTGCTTTCGCCTCTTGTCGGCTTTGCCACTCCATCGGGCCCGCCAGTTGTGAACGGCCCCCGTTTGTCGTTTCCTACACACTTCGTCGCACTGTAGAAGACGTTCTAGGACCATTTGTCCTATCCGAGAAGCGTTGTGAATCCTTTTCCCTGCATCCTCATTATTCCCTCAGTTGTTTGCCAGCCATTCCTAATTTTTAGTGTCTCTTAATCTACACCGTCTCAACCCTTCGTCTTGCGTTACCTCATCAATACCATATTTTAGTTTCTCCTCGAAATCCTCGATATGCTTCCTTTGCTACGCAACTCTCACTTTTTGTCACTTCATTCCTCATGTCTCCGTTACCTCTATATAACCCAAATCCAAGGCTGAGTAACCGTCTGAGGTGTACAGCTTGGTCGAATTCACCCGTTGTCTGCAGGAGAATTCTAGCGGCCTGCTTCACTTGTCGCTGGTTCTCCAATATACCTCCAATCAACACCATGAAAATGCCGGAATAGTACCCTAACAAACGGGCCATGGACCGCGCGCAATTTTTCTTTCTTGTCCTATTCTCGTCCCTTACTTACACATACAGTTACATGCTCTACACTACTTCACGTGTCGGGGGCTTGTCCTGGTTCCTCACTGTTGTGAAATACCTAAATGGGGAAACATCGCAAGGCGACGTGTAGAACTGCGCCGGATCTCCATAGGAGGAAGAACACTGGCACATCCAGTGACAAAACATACGGGACTAACGACCATTGCAGTTGACACACTCGGGAACACGAAATAATCAATCAACGATGGCCAGCAACAGTGTCTGGATGCCATTAAAAATTTTACCGCAATATTTTCACTGTTGCCAACCCTGCCGATGCCGACGCCACCACCACTGCCACGAGCATCACCGCGGGGGGGGGGCGTCACTGCCCCGTTCTCCGCCACACAGTGAGCACCCGCTTCATCGCGTCTGCCGCCGCCGTTGCCACGTTCCGCCCAGGATGAAAGTTGCATGAAGCGCGCGCACGGCAGTGGCAGGGCGGGGTGGGGTGGGGGGGGGGCGGGGGTTACTGCGCGGGTCGGTTTACGAGTGCGTTCTCCGGCGCGCGCGCCCCGCGCCCCGCGCCCCGCGCCCCGCGCCGCCGTCTCCGCCCATTGTCGTAACGTCATCCGAGGGCCGTAAAGCGGCCAGTTTCTTCGCAACTAATTCGGTGTTCCGGCACGGCGGGTGTTTTCGCGTCCGTCGGGAACTCGGCGAAGTGCCGTCCGCCGAAGATCAAGGCGCTGCGGCCCTGGCACTTCCTCCGCCGCTGGGAAGAGTCTCGTCGCCGGGGCAGCCTCTGCCTCCTCCTGCCCCCGACCGCCTCTACTATTCTTCTCCGTTGGTTTTAGAGTTTCATCACTGCAGCTCTACTCTCCTACCACTGTCTTAATGGTTCAAAGCAACAATTGATGTCACTGTGGTGCTTTTGACCGGGAGGTTCGAGTCCCGACGGTGGCATGATTTTAGGTCGAATTCAGCTGAAGTCAGGAGGAGAATTCTAGCGGCCAGGCTGCTCTGAAGTAGTTTTCCGTGGTTTCTTCGATTAACACCAGGAGAATACCATCGCATACCCTAAGAAACGGGCGATCTTTCCTTGGTCGTCCTTGTCCTATCCTCACCCTTCATTAACACTCAGTGCATTACCTCTACTACATGTCGGGAGCTTTCAGCTTGTCCCGGCTGGAGCGGTGCCCCTGGTGGGAGATACTTGGTTGGGGAAACCCCGTAAGTCGACGGTAGGTCAGCGCCAGATCTCGCCATTCATTTGCGAAGATCATCCGCTACCTGCCGCGATAAAAACATGTACTACACTTACCGAACTAATGACCGTAGCAGTTCAAGTGCCTGGAATCACTAGTCAATCTACCTGTACTCTACTACCTATTGCTAACCACTTTTACCGGGAGATGGTGACTCAGTGCATGCAACTGATGTCACTGCTGTGCCTCTGACAAGGAGGTCCTTGGTTCGAGTCCCGACGGCGGCAGGATATTCGACACTATCTTGCAGCTAGGTCGAATTCAGTCTCTATCTGGAGGAGAATTCGAGCGGCCGGATCGGTAGTTTTCCGTGGTTTTTCATATCAGTACCAAGGGAATGGCGGAGCTGCACCCTAACAAATCGGGCGACAGAACGCGCGCGATCTTTCCTTCCTCTCCTCTATTCTATCCTCATCCCTTACACTCTCACACTAACATGCACTTCACTATCACACATTCTGGGACACCGGTGGGAGGTTTAGAGCTTGTCCAGGCTGGGGCGGTGCCACACTGGTGGTAGATACCTGATTTGGGAAACCCCGGTAGTCGACGGTAGGTCGGCACTAACGGGACTAATGACGGTAGGTCGACACGTACGGGACTAATGACCTCAGTAGTTGACGCGCCTGGAATCACTAACAATCAAACAATCTCACCACTTAATGCTTTATAACAACAATCGAGGCTTTCACGGCCAGAGGTATAGTTAGAATTATTTTCTAGGCAGTTTATCGCTTGCGAACCATCCAAGAGGATTCTTTATCCGCAATCGATCCGCAAGTAGTGTTGCCAACCGCATATTGCAGACGGGAGTGTGGAAACTTGCTTTCCAGTGGGCGAGGGCGTGTAGATAAGCCCGGAAGATACTTTTAAATGCTTTGTTTTTGGTCTCAATACCTACGTTCGACTTCCACATCCCACATTTGGAACATTTTTCCCTCTGTTCATTTCCTTTCTTCGACGCGTTTTCACCTTTTGTCGTCAGTTTCTCTCTTTTTCTCTCCTTTCTTTTCACAACTCTGTTTCTAAACCCATCGACATCCCTATCTTCTTTGTAATTCTCTTTCTCTGCTTTCACTCCTACTTCATCGCGCTCGTTTTCCCGTGCCCACTGTCGATGGTTCCATTCACGCCGCGATCGTTGTTGCTGCCCTATTCGCGCCACCGTCGCTCTCATCAGTAGAGACCGGAAAAATATGTAGTATTAAACGTCAAAATATGTACATTAATATGTAATGACAACAGTAAGAAAATGTAATAAATATGTAAGATCGGATATAATATGTAATATTAAAATTCTCTAATTAAAAACCATTTACATTGCAAGAAATTACATTTAGAAAAACTGCTCACTTACATCACTGCCCCAACCACTGCTCAAACAGATTTCCCCAATAATGTAGGAAAAAATACTGATTAAAAAAATACATCTTTTGATAAAAAATATGGAATTAAATAGAAGAAAATTGGTAAAATAAGAAAATATATTGTGAAAACAGCAAAATATGTAAAATATGTAATATAGTACTAAATATGTAAAAATATATAACGAAAAAATTCAATATTGTGTTAGGAGGGCTATGATTCGCCGAGATTACAATTTTGAGAACGGTAAGTAGAAAGACAAAAAGTATGTAATTACAAAAACTCCGGTCTCTACTCATCAGCCGAGCCGCGGCGTGGGCTTGCGGTTCGTTCGCCGGCGCGCTGGGGCGCCCCGCACTCGCTTTGGCGCCAGGGGAATTAGACGATCGTTGCGCTGCGCCGCTGCGTGCTCCGCCGCGCACACCATCAGTAGAGACAGGATTTTTATGTAATTACATATTTCTTGTCTTTCTACTTACAGTGCTCAAAATTGTAATCTTGGCAAATCAGTACCCTCCTAACACAATATCGATTTTTTTCGTTACATATTTTTACATACTTAGTACTATATTACATATTTTACATATTTTGCTGTTTTCACAATATATTTTCTTATTTTACCAATTTTCTTCTATTTAATTCCATATTTTTTATCAAAAGATGCATTTTTTTAATATCAGCATTTTCCCTACGTTATTGGGGAAATCTAGGTGTCCAAAGCATCATTGACACCGCGTGTTGTGATCTGTAACCTTCATTTCGGAAAAAAATTTGCGATCACTGTCGTATAACACTTCGATGAAGATTTTAGTATGTGTGCTGGTCGTAGATCTCGCCAGTTTGTGTGATGGCTTCTTTTGCGATTAGTCCGGCTGCTAAACTGCGGTCCTGGATTACAATAGATGAAGCTTTTACTAGTGACGAGAAAATTGTATGATGTGAAGTGAGCAGTTTGTATAAATCTAATTTTGTATTACGTAAATGTATTTTATTATTAGTGAATTTTAATATTATATATTATATCAGATTTTGCATATTTATTACATATTCATACTGTTTTCATTACGTATTTACGTACATATTTTGACGTTTTATACTTCATATTTTTCCGGTCTCTAACCATCAGTGTCTCTCGCGCCGCGCGGGCGCCACCGGAAAAGGATGCTTCATCCCCTTCGCCCCGGAAGGGGAACCGTGGATGCGCCGAGACGCAAGGCTTCTTTGTGGGCTGATGTTTTTAGTATTCGAGTCGGTTCGCTAATTGAGGGAAGAAGCTGTCAGAAGAAGTGAATCTAATAAGAACTTGCCGCTTTGAGCGTGAGTCACACTGAAAGGTAATCGCCGTTTAATTAGTTTCGGAACTTTGATGTTCGTAATTGGAGGTATAACGATGCGATCTGCGATGGACGTCAACATCACGCAAAGAGGATTGCTGCTGCTTTCACTCTCCGTACACGGAACACGTGTTTTGAGACAGCCCAATACTTTTTTTTTCCTGAGCGTTGGGCGGGGATCGCGGTAGAGAAGGGCAGAAGGGATCGGCATTCGAAGGAGTAGCGTTTTTGTGAGTGTTTCTCCCCTAATCACTTCTTGGGCGGTCCGGCTGGCGGCGCCTTGGCAGGCGGCTTTCGGACCTCCATCGCCTCCCACCGCGCCCCGCCCCCCCGGCCCCTCACTCAACCTGTGGAGCGCGCGCGCGAGCGAGCGAGCGACGGTGTAAAAAAGGGCACCGATAGGGCTCGTCCTCTGGCAGCTCCGCCGCCGATCGCGCGACGGTCCTCGGAGGGCGCTCAACTGTCCTCCCTCGCCGGCTGCCCCTCCGACGGCGGACTAACCAGCCACCTGTTTAACGGCCGCCGTTAGCGCCACCGGAGACTACTCGTTGCGCAAACACGTTTCCGGCCACCGCTGGGAGAGTGGAGGCGAAGGGCGGTGTGGAGCCAGCGTAGCGAGAAAATACAGAATAAGGAAGAGGGGTTCCAGCTGGTGTGGCAGGAGTAGATGAATGAGGCTCCGATCCGGAAAGTGTTTCATGGGTCGGGGGCAATTTCAGATTGAATCCTTCCCCCATATATATATATGTATATATATATATATGTATATATATATGTATATATATATGTATATATATATGTATATATATATATATATATATATAGTAAAAATAACAAGTGTAAACTTGATATAAAAATATATAGCCATATTTCTTTGGATATGATGCCATAATTGTCAATAATACAACAAAGTTAAATTTGGGCGGCAGGCATGGCGCCCATGCCCTCTCTTAGGTCCAATACTGTCGTGAATTGGGACTGAATGGGATAGATTGTGTTGTAAATGCTTGTTTTTCAAAATTACTAACCGGGGTTAGGACATACGTATCGTTGTGGTAGGAAGATCGGGTCGTGTAGCTGTGCAGCGAAACGTGATAGAATACTTCGAGGCGAGGGGAGCGCGGTCAGTCGCTGTGCAACAGTGGGGGATGTGGAATTGTTTCCCTGGGCGCCGGAGGGTTCCGCTCAATTATAGACTAAGGATGTAGTCGACTTCGACTTTCGACTTCGACTACGACTACGACTACATCTTTACTCTATGGCTCAATTACTCTCACACCGTCTTTTTCTCCCCCTCCCGCCCGTTGGCCCTTCCTCTTGCTGACTGACGCATGAAGCTCGAGCGACCTAGAACGTACCGGACGCCTCCGTCGGTTTATCGGGGAAGAGGGAGATCTCGGGAGGAGCCAATATCCAAGCACAAAGGCCGCTTTATGGCGATTGTGAGTTGTGACGGTTTGTCGTAAACTGTTGCTTTGTCGCCACTGTTACTGCGCTGGGTTCATGCGCGCGTCGAATCCCGCTGGCCTTCGCTTCAGAATATTTACAGAGTCCAGGCCTGCTGCTCAGTTATAAATTAGGTATACACGTCAGTTGATATTCATTCGGTTTTTTAATACATGAGCAGAAGCGCACTGCTTTTAAAATGAGCCCGAAAATGTTCGAATTATTTGACCAGAAATTCTCATACATGAATATTACGGAAGTTGGGTAAACAACTCGGCAATCTGAACGATACTCCCCTGCAATCAAATGAAGCAAATTTTTAAATAATCCAAACTGGGAATTTCTCGATCAGTTGAACGCATGAATTCTTTTGTGAAAACGAATGTGCTAATCGTGTGTGATTGATACGCTTTATAAATCTACGATGAAATTAAATTCGAAACGCATTGCATTATATTCGTGATACGCTTCGGCGAAGCTCGTTCGAAGCCCACACCCTCTGTTTGAGATATTTATATTCAACTCGGTTCGGTATTGCGAGAGATAGCGTTAGTGTAGATATGGGATAACCTGAATAAACGAAACTATTGACGCGAGAGTACTCATCTTAAGATTTATCGACTTTTAAAGGGTCAATTTAAACTTTCTCCTCTTTACAGAAATTGACTAGCCTCCAGTGCTCTATAACCTCAAGAATGAGGTCCCTCAGGTATATTAAGTGGTGACTCTATCTGGATGATATAATACAGTAGTATTACGAAAATACGAGTATGTTTTTAAGAACTTGTAAGAAGAACATGAAATACGTCGGACGTGCACCATAAAACAACATTTTGTATGTTTTAATACAAATGCCATCGTACATAAGATTTTCTTTACATCACAAGGCAATGGAACTTGAATTTTTGTAACTAATTCGTAAACGAATACAATCATTAGATCAATTCGAAAGTACGTATGAATAGAAGTAAAAGCAATCAGACGAGCTCGGCCCACATGCACGTTTCGTTTGAGAAGTTTCAGCGTGGTGTACAAGTGGCCAAGGCTTGAAATGCAACCCTCTGTAATAGGCGACGCGGCGCCGACCTGTTCTTTCGGCCGAGCGAGCGCCCGAGGGTTGTGTCAGCGGAGGGCGGAGGATCTCGACCAGGAAAGCTCGCGCTCTCGGGGAGAGATCCCGGGACTCGAATTGCGCTGGCGAGCCGGCACCCACCCGCCCTGAGGAGCTCACGACCTCCTGGCCCCGAACGAATTGGCAGCGATCTTCTCGCCGCCTGCGCCGCCAGGAGCTTCAACAAAATACAGCGGGTGCATTGATCCTGCTCTACCGGTACCCGCTCACTGCCTTTGGTCTTTTCGTATCTTCAATCTCTCTTGTATCCTTCATTCGAAGTGTGCTTACTGTCCATCTCCGAAATTTCTTCGAATGATAATTTGGAGAGAAAGGAAGCTCCAGTGTTTGTTTCGTACTGCGTGTTCTCTCACTACCTACTATACAGTCGCTACTCTCCCTGTAACACCTTCTGCAAGCCAACCTTTATACGTGTTCCATCCCTTTCATGTTGGTACTTTGCTCATCGTTATACCAAGTCATTCGTGCGATGTTCGTGAATCTCCAAATAGTCATTCTCCTGAGTGTCTTGTCTTGAGTCGTTGAAACTTAATATATCATCGTCATTGATATAACAAATTTTGGGTAGTGGATATATTGCCTACAAATAGTCCAATTGTCTTATTTCTTGTTCATTAATTTATTTTTGCTACCAACCGTCAAAACGAAAAACAATGTTTCTCAATGATATCTCATAGCTGTTTTACGTACGTTAACTACTCTAATACCATCTTAATCCATTTAATAATGTATTATTTTATACCATACTTCACGAATCCGAGAGAAAATAAAAATGGTGTCTGTACGACTGCACACGCTGCGTTTGTTCACGTGTGAAAAAGTGCTTAGAGAATAATCAGTAAGCCTTGTTTGAAGCGATTGTTGTGTGTGTTTTATACAAGCAATTTAGATGCCTCCTCTGACATTACGCTACTTGAAATAGCAGTTGTATTTCCGTTCGTGTACCTTGGCTCTCGTGTACCGCGATTAGCGGCGGCTTGGCTCATACGTATGGAGAGGATGGTCGCATTCCAAACCGTGCTTTTAGGAAATGAGGAAAGGGACGAACAGAATTCATGCGTTGACTCAACCATCTGTAAACAGATTTTATGCTAGTTTCTGTTACTTTTCCTTTTTTGCTCGCTTTCATCTAATCAATTTTTTAGATCACAACGTTCTGAAATTTGCTGATTTCTGGACTTAAGAATTATTTGAAACTAACTAAATATTAATTAACGCATATTCTTTAAACTTGGTCAACCCACTGCGAGAGAATTGTTTCCAAGTCTTTATGGCAAAAAAAAGTTTATATTTTAATAAACGTGTCCAAGAGCCGTGGTTAGATTATATAAACATTTTCTTTATTAATTTTTCGTTGTCGAAATTGTTTCGTGAAAATATATATTTCGAAAACAAATAGCAAATTGAAAAACAAAACGCGTTGAAATCTACTAACGCTCAGTCTGAACCTACGCTAGCGAATGGACAAAAACTATTTTGGCGACTATCGCCATATGCTGCAGTGTTCTCCGCTCTAAATGTAGATCATAACCCTTTGCATTGAATCGAATGTATTCTTGTTGATAAAAGATTATAATTTATGAGTGATGTATGCACAAAGCTGGTAGTCATTGCTTACTATAGCGGAGTAATTTATTTCAACAACCAGTCAAGCGCCAACTATTCTAATTTCTGGAAGACGATAAAAAAACATAACTTTTTATGGCTAGTACATATTTCAATATTTTTTAATTGAAGAAACGATTACGTATACCCTTTTAGACGAGTAGTGAACTATTTGTTCAATTTTGGCACTTGAATTGTTTCTGAAATACACGATTCAATCACCTCCTCTATCAATCAATCAATGTTGCCTTATTTGAAGTGGCGAGGCTCAGGCCATCTGGGCTGCTCTTCCGCCTGACCACACATATTTCGCTAAGCTCCTTTCACCATGTGGCAGAGAAGCAAGGTATCACTCGGTCGATATTACTGGAAGGTATCACCCATCTATTGTATCCGCCTCTCTCGCTGCCTATCACTAGAGGCCGGCCCCCCTCTGTTGGCGCGCCGCCTCCGCCTCCACCGCCGCCAGCGCCGCGCGCGCCGCCGCCGCCGTGGCTTCCAGGTCAGTGGGACTGCGCGCTGGGTTCGCCTCCCGTCCTCCGCGCCGCCCCGCGCCGCCCCGCGCCGCCCCGCGCCGCCCCGCGCCGCCCCGCGCCGCCCCGCGCCGCCCCGCGCCGCCCCGCGCCACCCCGCGCCTCCGCGCCGTGCCGAGTCGTGCTGGGCGGTCAGCAGCGCACGCGGTGAGATACGGAGGAAGAGCGCCGTATGGCAGCGGCCGCCGACTTTCCTCTGCGCGGCCTCCTCCCTCGCCCCCCGTTTCCCCATGGGGTTCACCTCGCCGGCCATCTCCGCCTGCTCCTCCCGAGGTGGCTCCGAACGGGTTTTTGTGGTCGCGTAATTGGCTGTATTAGTCGTGCACGATATCGTATACAGTGCTGCGTGACGTGCTTTGGCTTTGGAACATGTGGGCGTTAAGCTAGTGTTTATAGTGATAGTATCTCTGAACCAGGAAAAGGCAGGTATTTTCTCTCTTTATCTGCGTGCATTCAAACGCATCGCTTTGTCACATTTAATAATGTTAGTGCAGGTAAGTTTGCGAGTCTCTTGCGCAGGGTTCACTAAATGGAGAAAGAATTTCACACCTGATGGACCAAATATATTTTAATAAAATTTTTGAATGATTTATTCAGAAAACTGTCAGCATGAAGCCGCACACGATGTATGTTTTAGAAGTAACTTGTTTATGATCATCGGTCATTATAAATTTATTTAGACCTATTTATTTTTTTCAAAAAACGATAACTTTATATGAGAAATTTGGTATAGGGAAATATTTACTGTCCAGAAGCGTAATGAAGGTCAATATCCGCTATTTTGCTTGTTGATTCACTTGATCACAAGGACTATAGTCCTTGCATAAATAAAATGGAAACAAGAAAAACTTAATTTTATTTTATAAAATGCGCCATGTTGTAGAATTTAATAGTTGCACCTAATTTGCTTGACAGTGAAAAGAGTTATCATATCGTGCAGCCATCTCATCATTTCAAATAGTGTCAACCCATACTTTACTTTCTCGTTACATGTGGATGTTTAATTCAAATTGTGTACTCACAAGGCCCAGGATACGTAGCTTGTGAAGTTAAAAGTGGATTCCAGAATATGCTTTCGGCAACGCGTCATTGAGCGTTAGGCAGCCTGTTGAACATAACTTTATCCCGTGAATTGATCTCCTTTGAAGGCCCTGCGTCGAAGACGAACCGAAATCGAGGACTGGAAAAAAAGGGAACTCGCCTATCCTTCGCGGAATGTCACAGTTGAAGAGAGAGTTTCTTGAGTACCGCCCATCGATGTATACCCTCTGGATTGCTGACTCCCTCCGCTTTGGTGAAAGGTTTTCGAGCCGTCGAGCGGTCCTTACCCCCTCTCCCTTACGGCAAGAAGGGTCGCCTGCTACGGCAGGCGGTGCCATTCTGCACAGTGTTCTTCAGAACTTCGCGTGCCGCTGACGTTACGTCCATTTTGGGTTACGATTTGATTAGTCACGTATCAGTCAGTGGTCGATTTTTCTTATGAGATCAATTCACTAACATTCACATGCTTAAATTATGCCGAAATACATTAGCTGACAACAAGGCAATACAATCAAACAGAGGTAGGCGTGTAATTGATTTCAAATGCACAGACCGTCCTGCAAAAAATCTCATTATCTAAACTTTTGCAATAAATTGTCAGACGAGCACGTATTTTACAAAACCAGAAAAATTAATGTGAAAATTGCGGATCAAATCCTCAGTGCTATTGCAGCTGATGCCCTTGATTTTTATGAGAAAAAAAACTGATTTCATTGGCAGTGAGGCAACAAGTTATTTCATCAGTCATTGATCGCCTTTTTGAACTGCCGCGATCCTTTTGGAAGAGGTCTTAAGCGTCTTATTAAACTAGAAAACAGAACAATGGACGACGATATGCTTTATGAAACTATAGAGTGCCTGTCAAATTTTAAAATTGATGGAATTCATATTTTGGATCATCCCAGAAAAAATGTTTGCTCTCAGATTTTTAACTGATACAGGCTTCTCGAGACTGACAGTTTAAGGTATTTATTACGCTATAAATTTTCTCAAGACCATTTGGAGCTATTGTTTTCTTGTATAAGTGGAAATGGAAATAATGATAATCCAGATGTCCAGCAGTTTACGTGGGATTTCCGTAAACTCACGTTTAGAAATAGTGTGAGGCTATCTGAAAAATAGTAACTGTTTGGATTTGATCCAATTCATCAAGAGTTCGGTTCTCAGTCTTTCTCGACTTGATTACTTTAAAATAAATAATGATGATGAAGACAATAATGAAGGTGACACTGAAGCTCTTTTACTAATGATGGATAACCTAGAAACATCATATTACAAGGATAATATTTTGTATTACATTTGTGGTTATATTGTTAGACGTTTTAGAGACGTTTAGATTACTTGTATAGATTGTTGTCAACTTTTGCTCACTAGTAATAACGATTACAGTCCTTATACCCATTTAGAGGCCACATTTCCAGAGGAAAATTGAAACGAGCATCTAATGACGTCTTAAAAATAATCAAATTCTTGTATAAGATGTCGATTCATCAATCTAAACATGATAAGCAAATTGGACACTAAAACTAATAATTTTAAAATCATGTTTATTATTCAAGAATTCAGTTTTAAAGGACATACTTCCAATGATGTATATGAAGATAATCGTGTGTGTGGTTGTGGGTCTCTAGGGAATCTTTTCTAAAAATTGTGCGCCATAGTATAGATCCTTGAGATCCTTGGAAGCTGTATCGCCAAAACTTGGAGTTATTCAAAATTTAAATAAATTTAAATAAATTGATTCTCTCAAGAACCTATGGATTTAAATTAACAAAGAATTTTTAATGTATATATAGAATTTTTTTGGTTTTAAAGATTGTTTGTTGTTGTGCTGCATATTTATATTATATTTATTGTATGCTTTGTTAAATGACATATTGCAATGTATCTTTCTTTTATGTATTTAGTCGCCAGGTTCTTTATATCGTCTGGCACAGCTGCCCGCTCCTCATGCCGAAGGAGGAGGCGTGTTTTATCGCTGGTCAGGTAAAAGGTGAATTATTGTTTACCGCCTGTTTGAAAGCTTTTGAAGGTTTTACGAGCGGAACGCTAAGACGAGAGAACCCAGCACGCTTGTGTTATTTTTATTTAGCCCGTCGAAGCTTTCGATGAGTCCAAGGGGCCTTGGCGTTTTATGACAGCGCACGAATTCTTTCGAGAGATTGGCCGAGCGGTGCACAATCTACGCAGCAGGTTGTGCCTCCAAGCGGCTGCAGGTAGACTGCTGATGTGTTGGACTCGGGGCGTTAAACCCAAGTGGTTAAGTTGGACCTGCGTCTGAGAGTTCCTCTGTTTTATGCTCATGAGTATCCGGAGAGACTTGTTGCAAGTAGTGAGCCTCGTCGTAGCTGTGAAAAGATGGGGCCCGATGATGGAGTTTGTCGGTCTTCAACAAAGTAAACTACCTGAGCGGTCAGAGGAGCCGTTATGAGCCAAAGTGGTCTTGTGTCGGTTTTTGGGCGCAGGTGTTGGTTATGATCTCGTTGTGTGAAAATTTGGACGAAAAATAGGACGAAACATTGCGATGCTGGATTAATAGGTGAAATCACTGGCATTTAATACACAAGTACATCAAACCTTTTTTCAGTAATATTTAAATTTTGTTGCGAATTGTAGTATTATGCTACTCTTAATGGATGTTGTTTATTCATTTATTTTATCAACGATTTAATGATGCAGCCAGTCTTAATTTATAATTTTTATATTTAATTTCCAATATTCCTAGGATATTCTTAATTTATTTTCCTATATTTTTATCTCTACTGGGTTTGTCATTTACACGGGAACGTAATTTATTGTAATAAAAAAATAAAATATGTACGTACATACGAACGTAATTCCAGGTAGTTAGATGCTTCATAAGTTAGAATTTGTACATTGTTTCATATTTCTTTGTTAATTTCTTACATTTAAGCTTTTGTTGTACATGGCTCGGCAACAGTGACTAGAGAACTACTTTCTGTGAATTACGTCTCATTGCTGGGACACGATTTAGCTGTATAAAAAGCAGTTATGATTGTCAAATTTGTGTTGATATATACTTGAAAATATTTAGTTTCTAATGAGTTTTACAAAAAAATAATGACTGAGATGTGTTAATTCGGAGAGAAACTGTGAAATAAATAGTATTACATAATTACTAAAGGCAAGAAAGTATGTGCTGTTTTAGCACTACCAGTTTTTATTTAGTCGCCCTACACCAGTTCGCCCTTACGAATGAAAGAAGAGGAAGTATTGTAAACGTGAGCTGGAAAACAACGAAATTGTCGGGCTCATTGTCAGGCTCTTGAAACGAAAAAGTGTATAAATCCTGTTCGTAAATATATCAAATTATTTCCACTAACACGTGATATAACCAGAATCCATGTTTTGTAGGTTCATAATACCGCAAAATCAATCGATAGTAAGTAAGTGTTAGTAAAGTAAGTTGGTGGATAAGGTAAACACCTTAGTAAGTGTGATCTTGTTCTAGTTGGTCTTACAAACGGTTTCGTAAAGCATATAGTCATTGTGCGAAACTACACTTTGAAAACATTTAGTATATTGCGTAATATCTGAAGCATAACATCAGAGTTCTTACATTATTTTGTGAATGCCAACATTAGAGCATCGAGGTTACAGTTCGTGTTTTCTGTAGCAGGAACGTACTGTGAAAAATACTGTAATCATATCGGGCATTGTTAGTTTTTATTGGCAATGGGAACCTTTCAAGACTATTTAGGCCAACATGTTATGGAGCTCGTTGCGAAAAAAAACATTCTTGTTAGTGGCGGCATGAGGTAAGAGCAATGATGAAATAACTGGAATTTGGATAAACGAGGAGAAAACGATGTTCGATAAAAATAAACGAGTGATAGACGTTCAGTTCCTTTTCAAAAGTCGTTCACCAAGAGTATTAGGTTTCAATAGATTTCAGCTGGCGCTGTGAAAGTGCCAAAATTGAAATTAAATTGATTGTTCAAATTGAAATGTTTTTGAAAAGAAGGGTAGGAATCTGAGTCTTAAGACTTTTAGTGCAGTCATACTTTCTAAACTGAGTGTAGTTAGACACAGACCTGTGGCTCCTAAATTTAAAAGATAAACGAAAAATTTATTTACCATTCTTAAAAGGCTTAGCCAATAAATTGAAGAAAGCGTTCGCTTGTGATTGCCTAAGAAACAAACTTACGGAGTAACGGACGAAACGCCGAACTATTGAGTTCCATTTTCTAGAATAGATGCAAAAACTTCCGATCACAATCTTGAAAGTACAAAAAAATTAATAATATTGAAACGTACATGATTTTTAATGACTTAAAAGAATATTCACGGGAAAATCGAAGAAAATTGAACGTGATTGGGCTACAAAGACGTTTAATAACTTTGAGTAAAGCCACTGTACTATGATTCCTAAACTTTCAAAGTGTCCTTCTTCACTGTGTTCTAGGGTTTATGGTTTTTGTATTATTTTCGCTTTAAATACAATAACATAAGATAAAATTATAGGCAATTTTATTTTTATATTTAAGAACAATGTACATCTGCTCCTTCAAATTTCTTCTTGAAAGTTATCTCCTGATTTCGAGTAGACTTTTATTTTTTTTTTTTTACAGGATGGATACAATATTTAAAATCATAATGATTTTTGTGATTCGAGCACTTATTAGGATTGTAGGTCGGAGTAAAGAAAATGGAGCTGTCTCTGCCTTGTCGTTAATAACGCATTAAATATTTATTTACATTAATTAATTTACATACCTGGAACAATATTTACTTGGGGCAGGGTGGTGGAGGAATGTGCGTTTTTAAAGAAAGGTACCAAAACCCGTGAATTTCTTCAATTTCACCTATCTGTGGTAGCGGGGACAGTGAAATCGGCCAACCCATCAATCATCAAGACCAAAAGATGGAATTGGTGCGGAAATTGATGTTACTTTTTAAATGAAAACTGCCAAAAACAACAACAAAAAAACAACGTAATATTCAATAGTGTTTCATAATCTCCGGTAGTGGAGATTGTTGGTTCGGCGTAGTTGTGGATGGGTGGTGGGGGGAGGATAAGTTCATGCATACTCGCCCTGGGTGCTACTGGGCCTTGCTGCGACGCCGATCATGAATACCTTAGTATACCAGCTGAATTCTGAAAATGCTTATAAATAATGTGTACCTAAATTATTACAGTTCCTCCGAATCATTAAAATATCGAAATTCTTCATTTCAAGAGGTGGAAAAATATACTTATGCCACGCATCTCCTCGCTTTCCGAAGGTCGTTAGAATCTTCCTCGTTTACATCGAAATGGGCGAAGCAACTCCCGATTCCGGAAAACGTAGCCCTCCCCTCCCCGAAATAAAAATAAACAGCTGGCAAAACAAATGGCTTTACAGTTTTCCATTATTAATACAACTCATCCTCAATCCACAGCGTTTCCCCGCCCCGTTGAGTCCCTTCGCGTCATCGCTTCCGTCCCTCCCAGGGAATCGCCCCACTCCAGCCCAACGCGCCTCGCCAGCGGCGGGGCACGCCGCTCGCCGCCGCCGCCGCCGCCAGCCATACGTCGTTGTGCTTCGGACAGACGCGATACCTCGCTGCGATTGATGCGGTGAATTAACATAGCAGGAGGGGACGGGAGCCCGCCGCGATCCATCAGGCTCCCCCTTCGATCCCCAGGCGGCCCCGCGGGAGACGCCCGCCCGCCCGAGCGTTCGTTCCCAGCGTCTGTCGGGGCGAGAGAGCGGGGTTGGGGGTGGGTGGAGGGCCGGTCGCGGCCTTGGTTTGTTCCGCCCCCCACCCCCAACCCCTCGAATGTGCGCGATTTTTCGCCCGGACGGCCTGGGACTCGGCGCGCGTGGGCCGGCTGTTTGTTTTGGGCGGCGACCGACGCCGGCCGACGCGTGCCGATAGAGAGTTGGTGTGGAGGTACAGTGGGCGGGGTGTGGAGCGTGGAATCGATTTTTGGTTCTTAGGTGAACTACGTGGTGGGGTCTCACGAGCAGATGACAGGTTTACTGACCTTTGCGTGTTGTTGCAATGTAGAATCGTATTGTAAACTACTATCACTAGTTAAGTATCATGTAGTACGTGACTTATGTATAGTATTGGATAAGAATAACTACAGTTGGTATTGCGACGTCATGGGTACTCTCAGCGAACACAGACACAGAGCTTGCATAAATACAGTTATATTTACAAAACAAATATGTACAATTAAATTGTTACATTTTATACAATAGCTCTGACAGACCTTCTGCTATCCCCTGATCGCGGGAGCGATCCCAAATCCGATTGAGAATCGGTTTAACTAGTGGCACTCGCCACTCCTAAATTCGAAGCGCGCACAAAGCCAAGCTTCCGTGACCGGATATCACGCTAGGACACAAAGTCCTTCCATCAGTGATGTGCCTTGATCGCAGGAGCGATCTTAACCGATTGATATGTGAGTGCACCGCCCTTTGCACCGCCCTGGCGCAAGTTTGTGCATCAGCACGAGATCCTCACTCCATCTCTAGAACCCTCCCGCTGGCCTGTTGCGCTTCCTTATATACTTGTGGCTCACGTGACCACCTACGTCACGCCGCCTCGCCCGCTATGCTTCTGCCCACGGCCCTTTGTTCAACCTTTGGGTGCTTTCTCTTCCTGCTGTGGCGAGGCGATTTCCTGTTGGTAATCCCTTTCCCATTCCCAAATAGCTACCACGAGGTTCGCTTGCCAATAGAATATTATTGAGTACTTTTTAAAAGTAGATTACTATTTTTAAATTGTACTTCCAGAGTACTCTTGTTATTATATTTTAAATAATAAAATATCTTAACTTCAAGAATCAGCCCAAGCTGAAGAAACGCCGTTGATTCTATTGCTATTTGTTGAAGAATCTCTTCATTTTATGTTAGATAAATACGATACTGATGAATAAGAGACGCGTTTTGGGAGGAATGAAGATTCTATTATTAAATTAATTAACTGTATTTAAAATTGTGGCCTAATAAACTTTTTGTAAAGTACATATTTATGTTATAGGATGCCCCTTCTTTCATAAAATAACTTCTATCAATGTGGAGTTATACCTTTTAATTTGTTGCAACCATTTTGAAAGTGGAATCGATGCATACGTCTCGGGGAATCCCCTCGTTGGCGATTCATATGAGGGATAGGAGGTTGGTGAGAAGAAAGTTGCATAACATGCTAGGGATCTAATCGATAGTCGACAGTTTTTAGAGATATTAGGGGTCTATAGTTTTAATTGATATTAAATAAGTGGATTTTTTAGTATTGCTTTTTCATTAAATATGCATTCTCAGTATAACTGAAAGCCATCGGTTTCTTGTGATTGACTGTCTATGATGGACATCCGTAGTGTGTTTTAAAGATAAATTAATACGACATTTGTTTCCGCCATGAGTACAGAAGAGAGGTTATAAGTATGAAAAATGTTGAAGTAGGCTACAAGTGGGTCACCTTACGAGACGTTGCACACGAATATGACTAATACTAAATATCGTGTAAAACGCTGGTCAGAGGTTGGAGTACACGCTCTTTTTAGGAATTCTACAGGAGGCATACTAATGGAATTTTCTATTATGATAAATGCACTTTCATGAATAAATTGTCTTGTCTTCTTCCTGTTTTAATCTAGCTTGGAATTGTGTGAAAAGTGGTTTCTCTACTAAACAAAACCGTGCGAATAACCGGATGACAGTTTCTTCAAAATTATAATTTGTAACAATTTTCCGTTCAGCCTTTCTCTTCTTTCATTTTGTGCCTCACCTTCCTGGTCCTTTTCATGCATCCTTCGTTTTCTCAGCAGCGTCTTTCTTGACTCTTTTTGTATTTCTTCTGGCCTCTTTCTGATCATAGCCTTTATTTTCGTTCCTAATGTTGTTTCTGTCATCGCAAGTTAAAAATAGGTCCACCTGACGGCGTGAAACATCTTGTCTCACGTAGTTTTGTCGTTGATAATCAATTCGAGTTATTTGCTGGTTATTGCCATTCTGTTAATAACACAGGTCTGCGTTTGAAAAATTGTCTACAAAGTAATAGCTTACTATATTGATTTTTTGATTCTGGATTCAGAAACAATAATTAAAAAAATCCATCACCCCTCATTTTCGTACAAAACAGTGGTTTAGTTGTGTAGTCTGCAGAAAAATACACTTTTCTGTCATCCCATGCTCCTGTGACACAAACATTGTCTTCAAATTAATTGCTGACTTATCCAGATTTTTGTGTGCTGATTTGAGAAAAAATATTGAAAAAGTTCTATCGCCCATCATTTTCCCATAAATGAGTATTTTAATTGAAAGGTTCGAAGAATAATACATTTTTCTACCATGCCATTCTTACTTCTGCTCTTAGTTGTTTTGATTTCTTGGAATTCTGACTTAAAGTAATTGCATTGTTATTGTAGAACTGCAGTTCGGTTATCCTTCATTCTGAACTGGGTTCTCATTAGAAGTCCCAACCCTTTGACTCCAGTGAGCGTACCTGTACGTCTGGCGGGATCTGTGCCTCTTGTGCTAGGAACATGTTTGCGCGTTCGTCATTCAAATGGAGATGTGGCAAACGGAGCTTTGATGAGAAGTGAAAACGGTACCACAAGAATGTGTGAAGTTAGTAAATTCATGAAGTGATTTTCTGCATATAAAAGATTGCATATTATCCTTTGAATTATCATTTGTGATTATATTGCTTCTATAACATCTGCATTTATTAATTCCCCATATATTCATACACACTCTGTGAAAGAAACCTTGTGTGTTAAAAAAGAATGGATCATATATTTCAAGTCGGCATATCAAATTCTGTACTTCATGACACATGGAATTTTACAAACAATTTTCGATGACCTAAATTTTGCATGCCTGTGTAATCGAAATAAGATAATTAATTAGAAATACATGTTTAAGTGAGATTCGAGGGTTTTTGTGACTTAGAGTTACGTAAAAAGGTAAGAACATACAATAAAAAGAAAACAGAATTGAAGTATTGATACATTTACATGTTGAAGAGATGGTATTAAACTTGGTAAAGCAAAATTTAGACTGTTCTCTAAAATGACCTTTAGAAAACTTAAAATATTATTGTATTACTTGTTTTGAGGTAAATTGTTTTTTTTTTTTAAAAAAACTTAATAATTATCTCTCTTTCTATTTAATTTTTTCATAAACATTACTATTTATTTCCGTGAAGTTAGTTCATTGTGAAAAGTCTTTTGACAAATGAATAAACAAATATGTGAGAATTTAAAACAACTGAGAAAATACTAAAAATGGAAAAACCGGAAACGTATGAGGAATGTAACTTATCCAGATTGTAAATTTGTGTTACAAAGCAACATTTCACAGAAATCGTGGTCAAGTCTCCAGAAAGCTTGGTGACTTTCACCTATACCGAGAACTTCGTCTCATTCAACTTCAAGACACGGCTGTCGTTGACGTGACACTAATACGCTGAACTAGACTCTCCCACCAGAAGGCTACCATATTTTTCCACGTTTTTCAATGCCCCGCGAGAAAAAATGAATTAAAACGATGCAAAACATTGAAAAGCTGTCGGGAGAGCGTGAGTAAGGGAATGGATTCATCCAGCGAAGGGTTGCAGCTCCTCGCCAAGGGAAAGGAGATGGCAAAACGTCAAGAGATAAAACAGCTACTACGCTCGCCCAGTAAAAGCAGACATACAGCCGACCCCAAAACCCAGACAGTCCGAACCCCAAAACAAGCGGCAGCCGCGTTACTAAATCACGTCGGCGTACGTGAAAAAAAGCAGCGCTCGCGAGACAACGAAGAGCTGGGAACCGAAAGCAGGAATGCGGCAGAGGCCGGGCAGAGGGGCGCCCTGCCCCCTCACCTTCTGCCCGCCCCCGCGCCCGCGCCCGCGCCCGCCGCATCGCGTAGAAAGTAAAGCGATTCGGCCGCGCAATCCGAGCGAGGCGTGACGGCGCGACGGGGCGTTACGTAAACCGCCCCGACGTCCTCAACCGAGCGTCCTCATCGACCGAAGCGGATCGGACACCCCCCCCCGCTCACCCCCCCCAGAAAAACGCTGCCTAGCAGACAACAGGGCCTTCAGGAGAATTTGGGACGGCTCCGGCAATTTAGGCGCCCCCAGGCGAAAGAAGTCTTAGGCCAGTCTGATAATGTGTGTCAATAGCTGTGAGGTTTCACACATTTACAACTTTTTTTAAAATCGATTGTAAATGCGTTTTTTGTTTGCTATCACGAAACAACCATGACATCCAGCTAATTGATTCATTTTAGAAGTGGCACATCAGAGGTAAACTTACATTAAATGTAATTATATACATTTAATACATTAAATGTAAAAAGAGATAGCACATTACGACAAAAGATATCATGTAATCCAATAATACTCATTTTTTTAACTTCTATTTCCATTTTCCTCTACTAGTTTGAACAGTTAAAAAGTACCAAGAATTAACCTAGTTTTTCTAGGGCGACGTGAAAGGTTGTCGATCTTCAAAGGGCCGAATAGCACATACTTAAAGGTGCCGAATAGATTGCACGGTGTCCAGTCACAGGGCGTCCGATTTTTGCGCTCCATGAACGGCACCAACGCGCGTTTTCATTCACTCGCCCGCGCCCACGACACGAACCGCTTCTTTCGCCTCGTTCCGCTCCAGGCGGTTTACTCCAATCTCCATAAGCAGCGTACCGAAAAGTGATTACACAGTAATAGCCACTACCTCGCAGCAATTCCGAATGGTAATCGCTCGCCGAAATTAAAGCGATCATTACTCAGCGCCCGCGCAGCCTTGCAACCCGGCAATGAGGTCTGGGTTACGCATGGATGCTTCCAATTCCCCCTCGCTCGAAACGCATCACACCAGGTGGGTGTTCTCGCCGCTGAAAGGATAAACGAAACAGCCTTTTCATTGAATCGAATTTGCGATGACGCGGCGGCTTGCGTTATGGTGACGCGTTCGCCGCCGCCACGCGGACGCACGTCTTGACACCTGCGGGCGCCGGCGGTACCGCCCACGGCCCCCGGGCCCCCCTTGGTCCCCGCGCCCTCTTTCCCCGCGGGGCGGGAAAGTGTGACAGCGCGGGGTCCTTCGCCTCGAGAGGTCACCGACGGAGGCGCCGGATTAAAACGGAAAAAGAGGCGTGGAAAGTAGCGTGGAGGCGGGTGCGTGGAGAGGTCCCCGCGCCCCGGTCGCCGGCGGGGCGCCCAGAGGCTGGCGGGCGGCTGGCTGGCTGCCGCATTCCGAAGCGCTGCGCCGCGCCGCGTGGTCGTTGCGTGCGGCGCCGGGGGGAGGGGGGTAGTGGGAGGGGCGGCCCGCACAATGGCAAACACAGGCGAGACGCGCAAACACGTCCCGGATCCCCGGTGTGTACGGCGCGGCCGCTCCCCCCCCCCGCGCCCGACCACACCTCTCTGCCTGCTTTGGGCGGCGCCGCCTCTAGCCGGTAGCTCCGTAGGAAGATGATCGGTTGCGGCGCCACGGGATAATTAAAATAAGATTTTTCTGTAGTGGCCGATGACATTAGGTCGTTGTTACATCTCCTGACTTATAAAATGATTTTTTTAATTAATTCGCGAATGTCCTCATTTTATAAGGCAGAAGATGTGACAATAATCTAATGTCCCTGGTCATTGTAGAAAAATCGAAGTATAGGAAACTGCACTTCGGATCAATTAACAAAACTATTTCGAGCGAAAAACCTATACTATTAATTTCCAAAGCGCCCAAGAATTAGAAGAACGTAGGTTCCGGTCTGTGAGAAAAGTCTGTAGTTCGGTTAAAAACCCAGGAACTCGTGGAAAATACAACCACAAATAAAGTTTTGATTTTGACTCAAAAATGCAAGTACGTGATTGTGATGTTCCGCCTTTCTTCATACTGTGCGTACAAACTGAATTCTCGTACTCAGTTTCTTCACTATTGAGGTCGTGAGACAGCAAGGCTCCATACAAGAAGCCTCCCCCACTAAACTTTGTTATTTACATGGTCTGTTATGGACCACCAATTTTTTAATATTATTTGTATGTAAAGTAATTATTAGTATATAAATATCAATAGTAATATAATAATAATAATAATAATAATAATATATAACTGCAAATGAGCGTACGAATGGTGACAGTTGAAAAAAAGTACAAAAAATAAATAAAATGTGCCCATCTTTACTCCGAGCCCATTTTTCACTTCACTTCACTGCACCCCCCCCCTTCGGTACCCAGTAATTTATATTTTAACGGTAAACATTATGTACCGCACTTTGCCCGAAGTTTTTGTTGGCCTTTTCTTTTCCTTAAAACAACACTGCACTTCATTGCACATCACAGCACTCTATACTTACGCTCGTAAACTATACTCGCGCTTGTAAACTATCGAACGCGGAACTTACGTCCTTCTGGGAAAAGTCACTAACATTTCCGCGGGTAAATTATTCCAGACAACTATGATCCTAGTCACAAAACTGAGTTTTCCTTTATAATTTCTCTGCTTTCTGCATTTTATTTCGTATGAGTGCGTCCCGCTATTTTGAAATCCATTTTGGGTGGATTTGTTCAACAGCATTTTGATGCTCAGGGTACTAATGATGCTGCAAATGTTCGAACTTCATCAAAGAAATAATCTTGTTTTTACGAATAATACTCAAATTGTATTATCACATTCCTGGATTGCAACTGTATTCGAAGATTTTATTGAAGCATATATTGTTGAAATTACGGGATTTACGACGGTTTCCCTGTCTTCCACGGTGTAAGCACCAGAAGAAAACGCTTGCTTCGAACTCGCAACCCCGTTTTGTTCTCGTCAACAGATTCCACATCAGTCAACTACGCCACTTAGGTTGCCAGAGAGAGGTTTCCCAACGTTTCTATAAAATAAAATTAGACACTGGAATTCAGAGGGGGCTCATTCAACGTGCTGTTTCGTGACAATTTTATATGAATAGAAAAAAAATTACTCGGAGAAATACATTTTTAAGGATTTAAGAGATCTTCATCAATTCATATGATGTGTGTCTATGTTTCAGATCGATTCATAAAGAAACAAGTAGTCGATGCAAGGCGTTCTCCAGTTGTTTAAAGAAAAAAATCTGATTGAAAAGTGCGAAATTCCATATCCTTGTTATGATAAGAGACTTGATTGATTGATAAAATGTCTAAAAATTTGTATATTGCAATATAAGAAATGTTTTCATTATTTTATTGCAATATGTGTAATCTCCATTAGCTCAAAGGACGTAATTGGTAGGGTGTTGTAATAAATTAAAATTTAACTCAACCCTCGTGTTGCGTCAAGATACACCCGCGGTTAGCGCTTGGCTCTAGTTTAATTCTAGTCGTCCCCATTAGACCACGTGTAAAAGAAAACTGAAATAAAAGGACAAAATCTTTGAAATTCAGTGTAATATTTAATAATGTAACATTGTCACTTATAAATATCGCTTTCGAATTTAATTGAGATACTGGTACAAGACGTCTCATGCAAATAGAGTGTTTATCCAGGCACGGATCCATGGGGAGGGAAATGAGGGAAATCCCCCCTAAATTATTTCAGTATCTATTAATTTCAACTTGTCACGAAACTCAAGCAAAAAATATTTTTGGATTATCATTAAAACATATAAAATCGTATCGCAGTATGAGCTGGCTTTAGCCTGCCACATTTTACAAAATCTGTAATATGACACATTCGACCGAAACATTTTGAATTTCCCCTTCCAAAATTTGTCGCTGGATCCTCCCCTGGTTTATCTGTATCAAATTAGGTAGTGTGTTGATATGTTGATATTGTTCAGGTGTGCTAGTAAGAGGTTATGTTCATGGAACTGCAGTGACATTAATTGCCAAACTTAGACCAGTTGCTCATGAAATTTAGATTTCAAAGGAAATATATGTATTACAACGCAACAGATTAAAAAGGAAGGGCAATGTGCCTGAAAATCAGACATAATTATACTATTATTTATGCAAGAACCAACGAATAAATCAATCATATTTTCAAATGTTACGAAATCATTGTATGGCACATACAAATGGCAAGTACATTGCCTTTTCATTGTCTCGTATTTTGTATGGAACATGGCCTGAAGGTGTTTTGAAGTAATGACTCTTTAATTACAGAGCCGGTCATGAAGGTGGACACGTTTTGTTTCGTTGTCTAATTTTTAAGAAAAATTCTCTTACAATCCTAATGGATTTTCAAGGAACTTTATTTTACCTATAAGATTCATACCAACCTGTTTTAACTCACTGAACATCAGTATTTGCTATACAAATATTAAGGAAAGTTATGATGCGTCGTGTTGTTTGTACTCGTGCATACTGTCTTGGAGCCGCAAAGTGATGGAGTACCTAGTTGTCTTTCATCTCATCGCGAACGTGTTGTTGTTGGAGCCGCGAGGGGTGTGTGTTGGACGCCGCCGCCGCCAGCATCGCTAGAGAGGGTAACGCTCTGTGGAAAGGCGCGTTGTGCCGAGTGTTTTGTGCGGCGCGCGGCATTCACCTTCACCGAGTCGCCGGAACGCAGCGCTTGTGCACGTGCACCGCGCGCTCGCCTCGGCGCTCTTTCACCGGCTTAGGTGGCTCAGGGCATCAACTGATGTCACTGCAGTGCCTCTGACCGGCAGGCCCTAGGGATCGAGTATCGACAGTGGGAGGATTTTCGACACTAGCATTATAGCTGGGTCGAATTCAGCCGCTGGATGGAGGAGAATTCTAGCGTCCGGCTGCTCTGATCGGTAGTTTTCCGTGGTTCCTCTGGTCAACACCAGCCAAATGTTGGAGCAGTACTCTAACAAACGGGCCACGGACCGCACGCGATCTTCCCTTCCTCTTCCTCGTCCTATCGTCACTCCTCGCTTACACACACATCTTACAAGCACTTCACTACCACGTATGTCGGGAGACCAGTCGGGCGCTTTGAGCTTGTTCCAACTGGGGCAGTGTCCCCTGGCGAAAGATGCCTGTTTTGGGTTAACGCCACTAGACGACATGTAGGTCGGCGCCGGATCTCACATTCCAGCAAGGAACACCGCCTTCGCCTGCGATAAAACATGCGCTAACGTTACGGGACTAATGACCATAGTCGTTGACGTGCCCGGAAACCCGAAATAATCAATCGGCGCCTTTGCTCTCTGCGTGGGCCGGACGAGACCGCCCGACCCAGCCAAGGCCGCAACAAGTGTTGCAACCTTCTAGAGCATCTAAAGGAGGGGTTGGATGATCACGCCTTGCTAATGAGCATGTGGGAAATTGCATAAAACGAAGTTGCACTAGCACCGTTGGCTCATGATTGATAGGGAACGTGACATGGACTGATGTTCGGCAGGTCACATTCTCACGCAGTCAACGAGATTTCATGTATCAGTCAAAATTGGGAAGCTGCTTACCAAAGGTAAATGACACATGTATAACTTGCTTATCTGAAATTTCCTACCACTTATTCTGCTGCAAAAATTGTAATATTTGGCTCGCTACATGCCCGAAAAATTTGTAACATTTATTCGGAGACAACTGTACCTACAATTCTAGTGCTCTTCAGCCCTGAAGAAGACCACGGCATGATGAAATATACATTGGCATCACAGCTTTCGACGCGGCGTTGGCTGTACAGCATTTCGCTTGACAGGCCGCGGAAGATTACGACCAGTCTACCGTGTTTTGGCGCATTCGAAAGAATCATTCTAGCTAATGAGAAATACGAAATGTGTAGTTTGGAGAAAGTAAAGCAAGAAGGATTATGTAGGGCTTTTACTAAATGTTCCAATCTTTGTTTATTTGTTGTTCAATAAACACTCTGAAATAGTCTGAAAGTGAGACTGCTTTTCGTTTTTGCGGAGGATTATTAAGTAGTATTATTCTTCTTTTATGAATGATTCGTAGTCTCTCATTGTTTCAAAAGCTGCAAATAATTACGATTGATAATTGCTTTATTTTGACTTATAATTAAAACCTCTACCTCGCAGAATACTTAAGATTCAACTGTTGATCTCCATATAATGGGTATTTTTAGTATTCCTTTTCTTCCATGGTTTATTTATTCATAAGTACGTGTTGCTTGGCGCCCATTTTCATCTACTTGGGACCATTGTGTGGCGGCAGGAGCGTGATGACGATGGCGGTGAAATTAAGATCCGTCGCGCTTCTGAGGCGGCGAGAATGAATGCAATTGGCCTCATAAATTCCGCTGAAAGGTTTTTGTTGGCAATCTCCCATCGAGGAAATGAAAGGCGTTGTCCGCGTTGGTATCCACCGCGATCGTGTAAGGAAATGTTTGGGTTTTTAGATTATTCCGATTGTGAATGCCAGTGTTTCGTTGTAAGTTCAATTATTAGAATAATGATGTTCTGTAGGCTTTTTTGGAAATTAAAGCAAATTTTAAAGATAATAAAAAAAATGGTACTCGTTTTCTCAACCATGTTACACTCAACATGCTATAAGAATTTAGATTACTGTATTAAAATTGGATTTTTATTGACGTGAATTACCTTAATTAGTAATTTTTTTTTTGTTTGAAACACAGTCTGTTTTCTGTACGCATAAGGTGAACTGGGAATGTTATCAACATGCTGTAGATACTTGTTTGGAATGTTGTTGATTTTATATTTTTCTTTTTCAGGTGAGTTGCTTGATCCTCTCTGCTTTATTTAATATTATTGGTGGTAAGTATTTAATTACGTAGTCCACTCTTTTGAATTTTTCTGACATATATTATCTTTCCTTAGATGTTCCGTAGAAATGTTTCTACTTCGTTTAAGCAATCCATTAGCAAGTTTTTGAAAATTTCAACAAATTGTCTCCTACCAAAAAATGCTTTAATTTAAAAGAATGTTCGTTGATAATTGTTGCTTATTGATATGGACGACGAATTTCATCGTGTCAGTTTGGTTAACATTCTCTCCAATGATGTTTTTTACGGTTGATGTTGTAAACTAGTACACGTCATTAATGGTACCTATTTCCTTTATATTAATGTATGTGATATTATGTTATTTGAAGAGGGGAAACAAACGAACAGGCACGCACACGCGCATTCATAAACACAACCACGCCCACCTCACTTGCATAGCTCCACGGACACGTAAGGCGCATATCTCTCCCAGTAAACGGGCTTCGGAATTTCACCTATGATGGCATGCCATCACCCTCTTCCGCCTTAGTGCATAACTCGCGTCTGCTGTGGCGCCCCGCTGGAAATCCTCGCATTCTAAACTGGCTGAAGTGGGATCACACAGAAGGTAGATTAGGATCATGCTGTGTGATAGCATCTACAGACACGAAAATCACGTGTATAATTGTTGGAACTAAAAAAAAAAATCAAAATTATTTGAAAACGATCCTCCATGGAACACACATATCTTATAAATTATGTAAAATTAGTTTTATTTTTAAACGCTGTGAATCGCATTCATGAATTTTACAAAAAAATTGGCTAATGCCAAAAAAAAATAGACGATTCATTGATGGATGTTCGTGGTTAGCCTGGTAATTTGTTGATAGCGGGGTGCATGCAATTTATACACATTTAAAGCTTGGCCAAGTGCATTGACTGACTGAGTTCGAGTAGGAGCTAAGGAAAATCTTACATTATTTCGGCCTTTTTTTAGTAAATACCACACAAACTATTAGTTTAACTTTTTACAAGTCTCTGCCCGACATAATTAAAGGTTCGAGATCGATGAATCCCAATCCTCAGTTTCAATTCGATCATAACCCTACATAGATTGCCGTTCTCTCTGTCGTGTCGTTGACTGGTGATCCTAGAATTCTAGTCCCGACGGTAGAGGATTTTTGACGATCTGCATAGCTGGGTCGAATCAAACGAGTCTGGAGAATAATTCTATTGGGCTGCTGATCTGATCGGTAGTTTTTGTGGGGTCTGATCAATGCCAGGCACATTGTGGACTAGCAACTTTACAAACGGACCACATACCACGCGCGATACTTCCTTTTTCTTCACGGTCCCTTCCTCTCCCCTTACACATACACCCACATACAAATACAAACGTGTGGGGAGACTAGACGGGAGGTTAGTGCTTGTTCAGGATGAGATGGAGCCTCGCTAGCGGAGATACCTCAGGGGAACTTCCGCAAACCGTCATGTGGGTCGGCGCCGGATCTCATGGCCCAGTGAGGGAAGAAGGCTCTTCCTCCTGGACTAATGACCGAATGACCACAGTAATTGCGCCCCCAGAACTACTCGATAAACAATCAATCAATCACATCCTCCGCCGATAAACGCGGGTCGCCCCGTTGTGTGTACGTATTTTGAGTCCACCGCCAGCCCTGTGTCAGTGGAGATTTCTCTCGCATACGTGGAACCGCGCCCTCCCCGCTTCCAGGGCCTCGTCAGCGCGACGCCACTCCTGTCTGCGTCGACCGGAACAACAGCTCTCTTTCAGCAGCCTTATCAAATTCTTGGCGCGCCCCATCCATCTCGCTCGCCGGGCGCGCGTCAGCGGCGGCTGCGTGGACTGCGGGCGAGGCGCCTTTTCTGTTTGGGCCAACGTATTGCAGATTCAATGGCTATGAAAATTACTTTGAAGGATGATTCAAATCAAATGGGTTTTTGGTGTAATGTCTTTTCTAGGTGATTTCAACTGTATTCATTTAATATTTAGCCTCGGCAACCGGGTTTCAAATAATGACAAAGTCTTGTTTATAAGATATAATTTATACCAAGTCAGGAGCGCATCTAGCCGATCATTTGGAAGGGGCGGCGATCATTGATTTTGTTAAATAATAAACATATTTATTACATTTTCTGTTATTTTTGTCGTGTTTATATGATACTATGAAATAATTGTGTTTAAATAATTTCATAGTTTTAACATAAATAAATATCCAAATTAATTTTGCCATGTAACAAACGAAAAATCTAGTCCTTTTGGGAGGGGGCATGCCCCCCCCGGATCCGTCCCTGTACTAAGTATAGAAACTTAAAATGGAATTATTTTGGAACGATGGTGCCTCGCTGGGGGAAATATCTGGAGCAGGGAACCCTACAAGCCGACGTAAAGATCTCCCGTTCCAACTGGGGAGCAACACTGCCACCTCCCGGGGTATAACACACACCACACTTAAGGGACTAAAGGCGTAGTCGTTCACGGATACAGAATCAACATTTCATAATGTGCTGTGAGTAGTGATGAAGGGTCAAACGGTCGTAGTACTTCGTCCAGCCAGAATGCCAGCCGAGTCCATAGGGCAAGTGCGTTCGCTCGGCTCGCCACGGCGCGTACGCTCGCTCGCCTGCTCGCCCGCTCACCCCGCTCACCCCGCTCACCCCGCTCACCCCGCTCACGTCGCTCCGCGGCCTTTGTCCATCCGTCACGCGAGTATCTCTCAATGTGTCCGGTTCAATTTCGGCGACCGCGGGTTGACGCATAGTATCCTTCGAGGGCTCGGGAACAAATTGTGTTCGCTCGGGCCGCCTGCAAACTGATAAGCAATTTTTCATCGTGGCGACGGCGGGAGCGGCGGCGGCGGTGGAGGGCGGCTGGGCGAACAGTCGTGGGCGGATCGCCCTCCGGATGGACGGCCGGACTGTTGGTCGGGCGGGCGACTGGACGACCGGGGGAGCGCACTTAAATTACCAACCGGTCTTAAATTTAAATAAAATCCCTCCAGTGGAGGGACGGGTTTATGAGTGTCGACGTGCGGGGAGGTCGGCAAACGTGCTGGTTTCATTCACGCGTACTGTTCGGAAACCTTTCAGTGGGATGGAAAATCTATAGAACTGTCGGGAGAAATTGGTGTTGCTTAGAATAAATAATTAAAAGTTTGATTACTTACGATTTTTATCTTGAAATTGTAGGATCATATGTGTAGTGGAAATTGTAAATGTGGTATTACAGAAAAGTGTTTAGACATTTTTAGATATTACGTTAATTTTCCGAGTTTGTACTTAAAAAGTAGTACAGGAAGTTTGTGTGATGCAAACAGTCACTTTTTTGAAACGCTCCCACAACCCTTACAAGAAGTTAGAACACTTTTTGCTCTAGACATCTTGTTTGAATAGTATATTTTGGATTTCTCTTGTACGTTAGTAATGTATTGTCAAATTGTATTGATTTTCTATAATAAACAATGGAGTTTAATTTTATAATTGTGAAATTATTAAATTTGTCGTTATAAAATTTAGTAATTAGTTTTGATTTGGTCTTTCAAGAGGAATGTTTGTAACAATTCTCACTCGCAACCCCTTTTCAATTTCCTCTTCATGTAACTTGAAGATAATTTTTCCTGAAGGCTTTATATCTGTCGGGTAGACTTCTCTGAATAATCTTCCCAAATGAGGGGTATGTTGTATCCTCATTATTCGAGAAAGTTCTTTAGAGATTCGTGTCTTGTATCTTTGAGGTTAATAACATTAATAATGTGAATCGAGGTTTCAGTAAACGCACTAATAACAGTCTGCTATGACGGTAAGAATTACGCTGGCTGTCGATGCCGAGATATATTGATACGGTGTAGCGCGTTCAGTCGCAACTACTGACGATAGGGGAAAGTATGTAAACGTAAGAAGGTTAAGTGGTAGGTCATGAGCTCGAAACAAAATTGCTGTGAGTTATTGAAAATACAACAGCAGTATTATGGAAGCCTTCAGCACATGAAGTAAAATGCTTAATTACTTTTAATTAATTTTTACGAATAATATGAAATAACTTTTTTAATGAAAACATATAAACTTAATGAGATCTGGACATTAGTTGATTGTCTTTATAAGTATGTTTATCTGAATTAAATTATCAGCTGTTGAGAAAATGATGGCCACTTTTTTGAAAAGCCCCCCAAGTCATGGAAAATTTCGAGAATAGTATATTAACTGGAGATTTGAAGGAATTATTAGGACGTGTTTGATGTATGAATTTTGATTTTACTTCACATTTGTTTTACAAACTAGAATGTTCTCCCAAATTTGCCCTTTCGTGAGAAATCACTTTTGTACTATTTAAAGAGAATGTATTATCCACACCAAACCTTTTTCATTTTGAAATCTTTAAATCTGAATACAAAATGTTCTAATAACCATTCCACATAATTGAGAAAAATGATTTTATGAAAAAAATGACCAATGTCATAGGAATGTCTTTGGAATGGAATGTAAATGAAAGAGAATTTCAGCACACTTATGTTGTTGAGCACTATTGAAAAAAGCCTTTCTGCTTCTCTGTGCCTCTCTTTCCCCGAAAATGCAATTTTCGAATGGTGATTTTGTGTACCTTTTTACACTGATGAGCCATTACATTATGAGCATCCCGAGAACAGCTTTCAAGCCTGAAACGCGGATGACGCGCTGGCAATTTGGTATAGTATATGGGGTAGCTATTCAGGCTTTCTGTTTGTAGTGTCAGCGACGTCAAATGAAACAAACTGCCGATCAATTAAAGTTTGACAGAGGTTAGATTGTGTTGGCACGACGTCTTGGTAGCACCAATGTATGTGGATGATTGCGTTGTTGGGTGTTTTCTTGCTGATGTGAGTACGTTTATACAATGAGGGAACACCATGTGTCGAGTACTGATTGAGCTTTGAGGCTTTGGAGAGACTACAGCGCCCCAAGAACAAATTTGCATAGAGTACAGTAGTGGTATTCAAAATGTCTCGTAGCATACTATCGCCGAAATCACCTGCGAAGTCGAAAACCCACCCGCAATACGGTGTAAGAATCTTACATCGTGCTCGCACTCGCTGCTGGTCATATGTGATTTATCGATGCAAACAAAGGAGTTAGGCGGTCTGGTTCGGCCGCTCCTATACGTTTGCGAGTTAGGAGCGGGCCAGAGTCCCACGATGGACAGAGTGACACGTTCCTTTGCGCCGACAATCCCATGATTTTATATCCAGTTGAACAGTGCAGAATTGTGGGTGTATTCGGAACCACCAATATACCAAAACCAGTATTGTCATACTTAGGGGCGGATCTAACCGATCATTTGGTTAGGGGGGCATCCTAATTTTTTGTTGAATAATATACATATTTGTTATTAATTAATATTGTAATTCATATTTTAAGTTTCTGTCTATATTTTCAGTTATATCAGTTATGTTGATCAATCATTTAAAAGACAGAAAAATTCTTGAAATAACTGTTTTATACAATATTGAATGAAATACATACTATTCACAACGTTTCGGAAATTACTGATTTCCATCATCAGGTGACAAAACACATAAATATAATGTTTTGTTACCTGATGATGACAATCAGTAACTTGTGAAACGTTGTGAATACTAAGTATTTCATTTAATATTGTATAAAACGTTTATTTCAAGAACTTTTCTGTCTTTTAAATGTTTGACCAACATAATTGATACATTTGTTATTACATTGTATTTATATTTTGTATAGTATATTTGTTACTATGCAATATCATTCTTTAAATAATTACATAATTCTAATATAAATAAATATTGAAATCAGTTTTGCCAAATAAAGGAAGGTAACAAAGGAAAGCTCTTAAACCTTTTGGGAAGGGGCCAAGGCACCCATGCCCTCTTCCCGTAGATTCGCCACTGAATATATTTGAAAATCTCCACTGTCTCCAATTATCACAAATTTCCTACAATTTCTTTCTGCTGCCAGGCGGGCCAAGATATTAAATGGCGGCGCTTCAGATTGCACTAATTTCTGTATGAAGGGAGTGGTGAGGGATGGGAGCAAGGCGTAGGTAGCGAAGGCGCACTGACCGGCAGCACTTAGCATGGGACCCGGGCGAGCGCACGGGACAGCGGGAGGTGTGGCAGGGGCCGGCGGCGGTCGCGTCGTTTCGAAGCGAGGGTCCGCGCGTCCGTTTCCGGGCGGTACAAAAGCGGCGGCGGCGGCGGGCACGGAAGCCCTTCCCCCCGTCCCCACCTCCCCCCTGGCCACCGCCCCCGCCCCGTCCTCGCTCCTGCACCCTCTCACGCCCCCGCGCGGCCGCCCCGCCCCCCTCCGCCGCAGCCACTGCCGCCCGCATGACGGATGGCTCCGCTTCGCCCCGCGCGGCTTCCCACGGCCGCTCCCCGCCCTGCCCCGCCCCGCCCCGCCCCCGCTCCCAGTTCCCCTCCTTTCCCCGCGCGTCCTGATTGCTCGCGCGATTAACGCGCCGCTCGTCCGTCGCCGCTGCCATTCGAGTCTTCGCGCGCAGGACCCAACTGCCGGTCGTTGTTGCCAGCATCCGTCACCGTCAAACACCACTGTCTCGAATTTTGCTTTAAAATCAATAATTTATGCTTCTAGCAGAAAAAAAACAACCAAACATTTGTTCGATATACACTCAGACTATTATTTGGTATTGTAGATTTATGTGATAAAACTATATCTTTTTGTTTCTTTTTCCTTACTTTCTACTTATGATATACGATAGTACACAATTACGTCTTTGGTGCCAATACATTCTAAATGTCTTACTCATAAGATGAAATAGTTTTTTTTAGGCGAGTGTAGTGTGTTCCAGATTCTTTACCTGTCTTAACTTTACATTCTTGACATTCATTATACTGAGGTTGATATATTGGTATTGGAGTTCGCGCTTTGCTGCCTCATTCATGCTCTTTCATTTCGTTTATTTTTTCGTCCAAGGGACTTTCTATTCGTAATACTATTTCGCTTCCAGTTCTTTAAATTTGAATGCCAAGCTTCGAATGGGTCTTAAGTGTTCTTTTTCTTCTTCCTATTCTGAGAGCGCTTCTCATTTTCAATGCCTGTAACATTTACTTGACTTTGATTAATAGATTTTATGAGTCTAAATTAGCCGTTGTATTCCTACATATCTTTTCAAATGTTTTGGAAAGGCGGGTGAAATTTCCGGTGAAAATGTGACATTACAGAGCCACTAGTAGGTCGTTATAAGTACCTACTGCATTTTTTTGTTAAGGGTGTTTTATCGTGTACTTTTACCGATGAGTTATATTTTTTCAACTTAGTTGTTACCGTTTTAAAGTGTCTTGTAAAATACGATGACCATTAGCCCCTTAAGTACCCGTGCCTCTCACATTGTTTTGGAGAATGTTATGAAGTATTGGCTACTATCGAGTTACGATTCAGAGATGCGTTGGCGAGAGTTTTTGTTATTGTTTTGACAAAATTTGGCATGCATCCCAAACATAACAGAATAAGATTTTTAAATTGGATCTTGGCCTCTCACCGCAACGTTTTGATTTTCTCACGAATTACGAGATATCTTCATTTTCTCAATGATTTACCACGTAATGGTGTTCAGATCGAGTCGCTGACCTTTAATCAAAGCTGCCAATCCCTGTAACATTTCCCTGTTTCCCTCGAGAATCGTGACTTACCTTCGAACCAGGAAGATCATTGAGTGTCCAAATCTTTCCACTTTCATTTCTTCGCCGTCGAAATGCGACGTGATGGAGACGATCTTCGCTCTGGCGAGGGTCTGGTTTCGTAACCTTTGGCTGGGCAGGGGCGGGCCGGACTGGCAGGGCGCGTCTAGTCGTGCTGCAGCGCAGACAGTCAATGTCAGAGAAAGTCTGGCAAGCGCGAATGCCAAGGCCGTTGTGGCCCAGGCGGTGGATTTTTGGGGCGCAACGTGCTGGTCGAAAACGATGCCGATGGACATATTTGCTGTTTCACGGTAATTTTATAAAATGACTTCGCATAATTTGTTAGTTTCATCGTTCAAAATGCAACATCGAAGCGTTTCTCTTGCGGTTTCCTCTTTGTTCTTTGCAGTATCAATTCTTCACACATCTATAGAAACTCGTTTAAAAGACATTCACATGTGGGCTCAAATTCTATTTTCCTTTCGGTAAAATTTGTTGACAGTTTTATTGTTCACTTTTCGTCTGAAATCACAATGGCGCCGTTTTTACTCATTGGTAATTTACATAAAAATATTTGTGAAAGTCAAGGAAATTTCGTGCGAAAGAACATTCGATTTCTTATTGTCAGAAAAGTCATTGAATAAAAGTAGTGTCGGTATATTCATGTATACGTGTGTGAGCAGTTGCAGTCTGCGCGTGACTGATCTGAAAGACGAAAACAACGTAGTATCCAAAATTATTTAAGGAGAATCTACCTCCTGCCGTTTCACCGGCCGCTTTGAATATTGCGTCTGTACCACTCGAGTGACGGCAGCCAAGTGGAGTCATCTCACGCGTGGGCGGTCGTCGCCAGGCAGTCATTCACCTCTGGCCGGGCGCGCGCGCGAGCGCACTTTCTTTGAGATTGAAATGCACGCGAGTCATCCCGGCGCCCATCCCACCCGCATTCTGAGGGCCTCACCTCCTCTCCTCCTTCACCATTGCCATCGCCACTCTGTCACCCGCCAACCCGCCACCCCGCCACCGCCTCTTGCCAACACTACTGCCACTGCCACTGCCACCGCCAGCGCTACTCCCATGGACTCCCCCACGGTCTCCGCCATCACCACTGCCTCTGCCTCCACCTCCGCCTCTGCCTCCACTTCCACCTCCACCTTCATCACGCCACCCCCGCCTCCGGCCCCACCCACCACCCACGCCGCCGTCATTATCTCCGATCCCGCTGCAGTCCAGCGCAATGCCCTGCCCCCGCTACCATCCCCAGCGCCGCCCCAGTCTGCCATCGCCATCGTCACTGGCGCCGTCATCCTCCTTCCTGTGCCGGGGGCGACGCTGGTTTCGTCGGTCATGCCGGGGGAGTGCGACGCACTCCGCCTTCTATTTGCCCACTTTCAATGCCAGCGCGCGTGAAATATTAGAAACCGCCGTGCGTCGCGCGTTTGCGCGTCAGAGCGTCGGCGTCGGCGTCGCGCGCGCGGGAACCGAAGCTCCTCCCCGCGGCCGGAAAACAAATTTCGGGCTCACTTTCGCCTCGCGGCCGCGCTCACTTTTACTTTGCGCACGGGAAATATTTGGCCGTCCAAGGCGGGATTGTATGACTCGTTTGTGTCGTGAGGAAATGGCATGTTACCTCAATTACCACTGAGGCACTGTCGGATGAAGATGATGAAGAGAAGATTTCCTTTCTTGCTGTGTTGTGGCGGACTGTGAGAAACGGCTGAATCTGTTATGCATACAGGTTAATGAGTGAGTGCTAACAGGTGGGAGTAACGTGGCGTAAAAGTTCGAATATCATGATTAGTCGACGTATCTCCGTAACGAGGAAGAGAGTGTGAATGTTGATATGTAAAATGCTATCTGTAGACGTCGCGGATATTTATGACTGGCAACTTATACTTAGGACACATGCGACTCGCTTGAAAAGTTCAGATGTGAAACTCTGAGTTCATCGATGCTGTAGCTTGTGTTTTGTAGTGTACCCATTCTCGGCAAGCCCGAAGCAGTCATTCGTCCGGAGAAAATTTTCGAATAGGCATCGCCTAATTATGTATTCTATTTGTTGGTCATAGTGTCAACACATGCTGTTTCTGGTGTTTTTATATTGTTATTGTTCCGGTAAGAAGTTCGTCGACCCCACGACCGTCCTTACAACTTTTCTTCGAGGTTGAGATCCTGTTGGCAAATTGACCAACTTCCGTGGGAAGTCGATAATTTTGCCGGACCGGTCCGCTACGAAAGCGACCTTTCTCTCTCGATCGTGAGAGATCCTCGCTCGCGACGGCAGGCGGTGTGGGTGGAGCTGGGGTCGAGAGCTAGGGCACGCGGATCGAGACCAGGACGCCTCTAATCCTTGTTTCAGCGCGCACACACACACACACACACACACACACACACACACACACACACATTCGCAGGAACAGGCGACCTGTAACGTTAGGAGAGCACTTTCTTTCTTACTGAAAATAACACTGTGATTCTAAAGCTGCTTTCTTTATCAACATTAATTTTTTTTCGCTCTGATCTTAAAAAGACTAAAAACTAACGTGAGTAATTGTTACGGTGTAATTCTGAAATTAGAATTAGAGATATCTACAATGAATTTAAAAAGAGATCGGATACATTTTCTATGATTTGTTTCATACTAGCACAAATGAATGTCCAGTATTGTGATGGAGTAAAACCCTTTTATAGAGGAAATAGGGGTTCATATAATACAAAAATTCGAGGAATGGCTTCCACAAGTCGTATTCAAGTTATTAACGCCGTTCTTGAAATATCTCATTCACAAACTAACTACACGCAATGTAGGTTGGGCACTGCAGACTGGCACTTCTTAGACTTGGTCTACCTAATTGCAGATAACTCTACTAGTATGTTTGCTTTTGATGTGTTCGTTGGGAATTTAAACAGTTTTGATCGTGATGACACTGGCGACGTACGTGAGGATCAGCCTCTTCCATCTAGCCATCTTCATTCACTCCGTGCGTGAGTATGGGCGAATATACAAACGCACATCAGCGTACACGCTACTTGCGGCTTCTTGTGTTTGCGACTCGGGAACCTCAGCCCCTCCCACCCCACCACCTGCCCCGTCCTTCCCGGTGCCACCGCTGCCTGGGGCGCGGCCGCGCCTTTGGTGAGATGCGCGCAGCGGATAGGAAGTATGTGCGCGCGCGGGGAGGGGGTGCTTTCATCGTTCACGCGTGCCTCCGCCTCCGCCGCCGCCGCCAGTTCCTGCAGGGAAGTGTGCCACGGGCGCAGCGCTCCCCGGTATGAGTGCGCTGCGGCCGGGCGGGCGGGGCGCGGCATGCTGGGGGGGGGGGGAGAGCCACCCGGCCCAGCCTCTTCTGGCAGCCGGATCCTCTCGACCGCCTCGCCGCCGTGACAAACTGCCGAGCTCAATAGATCACCGACGAACCAGCCCACACAATGTAGTATTCAATGAATGGGAATTTGACAGTTGCGCCTGCGAGATAAACTATAGGAAAATGCACCAATCGTTTCTTTCGGTTCTCATTTCTCGTGACCCTCTTTATTTAACGACAGGTGTTATTCGCTTTCGAATGTGTCTGGATGCGTTGATGTCAACTTTGATTCATTCGATCGTGAGAATAGAGAATGCATTCTTCGATCATTTGTCATGCATCGTGTTCGTGTCTTTCGAACTTGCGAATCTGGAAGTTTCTGTTTTAACTGAATTTGAGATTGAGATGTATGTACATGTTCCATATGTAGAAAATATTGCCTTTTTAATATTTATGGAAATCGTGAATCTTCTACTACAGATCCTACAGAATTTTGTATAAAATGTTGAAAATAAACTATTTCAGTGTGTAATTTCACAAATTTATGAATTCCAAGTTTTGTTTTGAGATGTTTTTGAAAAATCAAAATCCCTTTTCTGAAATTTGTATCGATTTCTTTTCTTCATATCACAAACTCCGGCATTCAGAATGGGAAATTCGGGTTGTTAATTATACCAATTTACAGTTATTGAACTGCTTTTCTCCTTTACTAATTGACAATTTATATTAAAATTGTTGAATTCCTCTTGCTCAATCCTCTTGTCATATGTTATTAGCAGTTAATGATCTTGAGAATAGCATCCCACGGACAAGAGTTTCATTTTGGGAGCTACAGTTCATGATCGATGGAGTCGGAGAGTTTCGAAATGTTTCGAGGTTTTAGGTCCACGACCATTGACTATCAATAGAACTCTTTTTAAACATAGATCTTGCTTAAGCTTTGGAACCTTACGTGCTCAACGAGCATTGGAATAATTATTTTCCTTCGGCATCAATTCACCATCCTCGCAGTCTAGAACGTACTTTTCACGGAAACAACTTCTATTAAGACTTTGTTCTGTGCTCTTTATTTTTCATTTTAAATTTGTTTTGATGCTTGGAGATTTGGGCGTATGTAAAATGAGGACCAAATAATCGCTTCATCTTATCTCGTGAAGCTTACTTCTTAATTATATATGTAAAATGAGGACCAAACCATCTCAGGTAAGAAACGGACTGAAGAGGCAGGAAGTGCAGGTAGGCGCGTTAAGAGGGCCGCCGCCGCCGCGCTGCTGGCCAGCATTTCCTTGTTCCTTTCCCTTCACTTGCCCAGCAGAGATCCTTCGAGAGGTCCAGTGATGACAATAGTCTCATTTGCTTTTCGAGCTTTGAAGTAGCAACAGCGTTTACGTTTTTTCAAAGATGGCAGTGAAACCTGGTGTTACGCAGAAGGTGACAGACGGATCTTTTGATGACATTTGATAAATGATTTTTTTTACTTGTATCCCACCTGTATCCTTGTATATTTACATTAGTGGCGATTTGTTCACATAATTACATTTATGAGTACATGTGATTTAAATAATGCCCAGTAATTTTTCTCGAAAACTCAACCGTTTTCTATGAAAACTAGCTCAAATTCCGCATTTTCAGAAACGCTCAAACGGCATTTTCTCGTAAATGGCTCCAAATGTTTTCTTCAAACATTTCAGACAGATAGTGCAAATTGAACTCCTTGATATGACGTAAAGTTCATTTTATGGTATTTTTTTGTTTTCCAAAAATTAGACAATTGTATTTTTTAAGATTTCTAACACAGTTAATATGCACTTTTCCACCAATTTGTAAACACTGTTCTATTTATTGAGTTAAAGTATTTCAAATGACTTCTAATGAAGTTTTTCGAAAACTCAAAGAAAATTGCCATTTAGGACGAAGTTTTAGTGTGTTTTAATGTTTTTAGAATAATATTTACGTTCTACTATTAGTAAACCGAAAAGTTAAGAAAATAAAAAAAAAGTACTTTGGGCGGCGATAGATGGCAGCTGGCAAGAGTTTGTGGCAAGTCCATTGGCAGATCTGCTGATTTCGGAATAGCTAAGGACAGATATCCTGGTAAAGAAGAGTGCAATCCAATAGTTTAAAAGCTGAGTTCACTTGAACTTCAGAAGAAGTCTGGATTACATCAGTAACGTATCCGACAGCTTGATTTGTTCGTCGAAACTGGTTTTGATCTCATCTTTTATGTCATTTTTCTTTGTTTTTAGGGCATTCTTATAACATTTTAAGATCATTTTATTAATTTTTTGGCGATGCTTCAGGTCATCAAAATCTGCTCCCTACTCATGATTTTACCTTGACGAACGACAAGATTAAGTTATTAGCGAATTGAAAATAAAACACCAATTTCCAATCAGAACTATAACGATACCGATACCATTTATATTTTTATTGAAAATAATATAATTGTTAGAATTAAAAACTAAACTTCTGACTTTAACTTCAACTTTATTCGTCTACATTTTAATAATTCTCTTAAATAAAATATTTAATACTCACGTAGTCGAATATATACGTACATGCACAATACAATTTTTCAACAAAGTTCAATAATTTAACAATCACTACGAGCACTTATGAGCACTAAAATCAGTTTGGAAACGCATGCATAGGCCTATATTCGCTTAAGTTAATGTGAATTGAATGATTGACGATTCATAAATGAAACTTCCTTAGAATTGTCGAAGCTTCAGTCACGGACTTTCCTGAAGGGTCTTTTCCGTAATGTAATCTAATTTGCCGGTGTTATTATACAATATTGAACACTATGCTTTATACAGAGTGTTTTTTTTATCGTTCGCCGAAGATTCCGGCCGCGTCGCCCGGGCAGCCGAAGGCTCATTCGCCCGGCAAACTGCTGACTCAACTCCCATGCTATCCGAGAACTATCGCTGCGCCGCTTAACGTATCTTAGAGAAGATGCTGAAAGTGGTGTCCTTCGGCTCGAATGCATTCTTGGCACCTCCGAAAAACATTCTGATTTGCCCTTTGAAGTAAGTCTGGAGGAATTGCTGCGATTTTGTCTTCAATAGAGCGCCGGAGCTCTTCCTCCGAATGCGGGTTTTCTGCATACACCTGATCTTTCAAGTACCCCCGCAGGAAAAAATCACAAGGGGATAGATCAGGTGATCTAGGAGGCCATAACCCACGACTAATTATACGATCGTCACAATAAACATTATTTACAAAGTTCATGGATCGAACAGCAGTGTGAGCAGTTGCCGAATTCTGTTGAAAGTAACCATAGTGCCTTTCTTCTGGTGTCAACTGTTCGAAGAATAATGCCAATATTTGATGTATGTAAACGTCAGCAGTACCGGTGTTGTTGAAAAAAATTGGTCCGATAATTCTTGTGAAACTCAAAGCACACCACACTCCGATCTTTATGTCGTGAAGTGGTTGTTTGTGAAGCTCTATTGAAGAGAAAATCGCAGTAATTCCAGCCGGAATCTTCGGCGAACGATAAAAAAACACCCGGTATTATACTGCGATTTTCGTAACAGCGTCCCTGACAGAAATCAGCTGTTTCGCTGCCATCCAGTCGGCAGCTTATATTTTGCGACAGTGACGTCACTGTGGTGACGTTCATGCTCCCTGTTGGATGAAACCGTGAACAGCTGATTTCTGTCAGGGACGCTGTTATGAAAATCGCAGTGTATTTTGAACCTCAGTGTTATATCGCGTAAGTTCAAGAAAAGGTTGTCTGTTTATTGCTAAATAAAAAGGGCGCCTTGTTAATAACAGTGGTTCTGGAAAATCACATGATGCTTATCGACCCTTGTGAAGTAGGAATGCGATATCGACAATATAACATCGACGTTTCTAAACATCGATGTTCGTAATGAGTTACCCCCTAAACCATTGATGTTTTAAAACTGTTAGCCACCGCCAACATTAAATATTCGCAGAGAGCAGAATTTAATTTGTCGATGACCGCATGTATTAATTGGTAAGTAAGATTTAACTGACGAAAGAAAAAGAAGAAAACTGTGCCTGAAAGTTTGAATGCTCAAAGTCATCTCAAGGGGGTCACAGATTCCTCAATTCGCCGTAGATTGGTATGCCAAGCAAGGAGGTGAAACGCACATATTTTTCATATTTTAACGTTTACAAAACTGTGATTACGATACTTTTCGTTGACAAACAAAACGTCGAAAACTTAAACGCATCGAACACAAATTATCGATGTTGGGAAAACATTGGATTGAATAAATCTATTTTTAAAGCATTGATATTTAAAGAAACATTGATGTTTTGAAAACATCGACATCGATGTCGCATCCTCATTGTGAAGCTACTACTTGATGCGATCCGAGTCATTCGAGAGCTAACGATCTCTCGCAAGGAGCTGCTCCCATGGGCGACAGGTGACAGCTGTCCGCCTCTAATGATTGCCTTCGGTCTTACCTCTTAGCAGCCTTAGCGGCCATTTGTCTTCCGCAAAGATGCCGTGCGCGATTGAAAAGGCGCTTCCTATGGTTCCCCATTAGAGGCACTTGATCGGAAGCTTTTATGCGCACGCACGCCCGAGTGACATATCGACAGCTCGTGTGGGACCTCGTTAGAGGCCGCTGCTCCATTGTATGCGATCGAAAACCTCTCGCTCCTCGAGCCATTTCTTCTCTAGCAGGAAGGAGACTGCGGGTTACAGCACAATGAAAGCAGCTTGCAGTGTAAAAGAAACGCGCAGGAGTTTTTGAGGATGTACCTCAGTGTGTGTTGATGAAAGGAACACGTGGAAGGAGTGACCTGCTATTAATGATGAGTTGTCGGAAACTCATTAATATTTATCGAGGGCTTGGCCTACCCTCTTTTGTTTCTTTGACAACACCCTGTAATTTTCTTTGAATTGGATCAGTTTGCAAAGATCAAAAGGCGATGTGAAAGTGACGAAATGGTTTGGTTGAAATCTCCGGGGTATATTATGAGATGTAAAATTCGAACACCTGTTGGATACATGTCGAACTAGTGCCAAAAACACGTACACTATTTAGGAAATACATTTTTTGGAGGGTGATAATTGACATTCCTCGTGTTAAATGAATATTATAACATTCCAGCAGCATCATAGTTCTGATAAATTGCAGTTCATACAGGAACGAGAATGACTATAAGTGAAAGAAGAATCTAATGCTAAGGGTTGTATTCTACTTGATTAGTTATTAGTTTAATTAGCACGTCGAATGTCGTTTGTGAGAATATTTTCTTTGAGGTTTTGATGTGAGAGAATGGTTGTTAATATTAGGATGGTTTAGAAGGTAAAAGGGCACATACATCATTTTCTAGCGCTAACCCATCTAATTTTTAAAGAAAAATAATTCCGACGAAAAGAAAATCTATATTGAGGGTTTTACATGAAATTTATCATCAACATTTTTAGTCATGTCTGAAAGTAAATTTTACATTCGTTCTCCTCGTGCTGCCCTAAGAAAATCTTTTTGAATTAGATCACGATTATTATTTAGTTCAAAGATTTTCTGTCCGTTTTCTTTATTGCCTCAGGTATATACTGACGCTCTCATGTAGACCTAGACGTTTATTTCATTAAGTATAAACAGTTGCTAGTTGTTCAACGATCACCAGCGATATTCAAACATCATTGATTGTCTTGTATTGGTTGACTGATTTTCAGGTGTATTGAGGTTATTATCATGAAAAGCAGCTCAGAACCATTAAACCATTGGATAGATTAGAGTAGGGAGCTATTTAATCTCGTGTTGTCGAGTGGATAGCAAAATCATGAAAGTATGTAAAAACAGAAAGGTGGTAAAGAGGCCAAGGGAAAGACGCTGATGCGCGGCCCGAGAGGCGAGACCACATCACGGATTCGGGAGGCTGGAAGACTGAACGTTCGCTAAGGGGCGAGGCGGGGCGGGCCCAGCACTCGCGGTTACCGGGAGGCACTCCGGACGGTTGCGGTGGCGCCGGCTCCCGCCCCTGGCCCTCCTCCTCGCTTCCCTCCCGCCCTTTCGTCGCCCTCCCCCTCGCCATCCCCTTCGCCCTCGCCCCCCGCTCCGCCCTCGCCACTGTGCGCGGAACGCGAGGGCCGGGAAAGCTCCTCACGGCCACGCACCGTCGCCCGATGCGCCCGCGGCGCCGCGGCGCCCCCGCCCTTGCCACGCCCCCTCGCCCTTGCGGCGGCGGGGAATTCGTCCCCGGCCCTCCGCCGCCGGATGTGGTTGCTGCCGCAGCTCGCAGCGCACGTTCCCATTGCGGCGCATCGTTCTTGCCTCGGACGCGCCGCGCTTTTATTCTTGCGTCCCGTCGCGCTCAGGGGGTTCTTTGTGTGGGAAGGTAGTACAGATGGTTGATTCGGAAACTTTCCTTAGAGAAAGGTTTTCCTAATGAATTGGCCTCTGCTCTCCACCGACTTCTCTTAACGTTTTCTGAGGAACCCATCAGTTTTCAGACATGAAATTTCAGTGTCATGGAATGGAAGTTTTACTGTTGAGGCTGTTCAAGAGGAGAATCACATTTTAATTGACAACAGAATTTCCCGTGTTAGATGAATCGATTTTTTGAAAATGTCTGGTGAAAGGAAATCGTAACCTATGTATTTTATCATCACGCTATCGCTTGATCTAAAATAGTTTACTCGATTCTCAGAACACAATGGAATTCAAACAAAATATGCCAGGTTAGCTCTCCTGTTCTTCTTTTTGGGATTGTCTTCTAATTTATGATTTGAATACATTATTTATTAAAATTAATTTATTGGATAATGTATGGTAATAACTTACCCATTTCCGGAGATTTGGACTAAGTATGGAACGTAGAATTGCCAGAAATTGAAACGAATATTTCTCTTTTATACTATTGTGATGTAGCAACGGCGGAAGAAACAAAGGTAAATGTAGGTGGTTTATCTTCGCTTGAAATGTGTGCATCCGCAGGAAGGCTTCATTTTGTATCTCAATGTCTGGTGGCAGATCTCCTCCCAACTTACTTCTCCAATTTTTCGCATACCTTTCTTTTAGTTACTAGGAGGATCGACTTCTGATTGTCTCTCACAGCGGATGGTCAAATAAACATCCTACCCGGAGCCTTCTTTGCTGCGATGACGATGGTGAATGGAATGAAAAATATGACCAGAAAAATTCGAACTTCTTTTATTGTTCTGTTGGCTAGTTTGAATAAAGTACCTTAAATCGCACGAAAATGACTATAAGTGAAAAAATATTATCGTTTTTGCTCCATATACAGGAAAAACATATCCCAGACCTATAGGAAGCGATCTACCCTTCGCCCTCTTGTAACTCAGCCATTGTTTGCAGCTACAATGTAGCATGACAGCTACCTCTTTGGCGCCCATCATTTGGGTTGACTATGTGTTCGAATTGCTAGTCAATATACTGAACGGAATTGTGTGAAAGATGTTTGTGGTCAAATATGCCTGCAGTAGGATATTTCATCTTCTACCGCATGGTTTGGACCTATAATCCGTTCCGGCTTCAGTCGGGTTAAGCTGCTCCTTTCACCTTCTCGGTCTGCCAGGATCTCTGCGTCCCGGAGGATGGTAACTGAGCATCTTCTTCAGAATCCTATCGCCAGTCATTCTTAGGATATTTCATTTGATCAGAAATCTGCGGAAGCACTGAAAAGAAAAGTAAGGCGACAGCGCTACCATCGGAAGCGCTTGAAAGTGAACGGCCGCAGGCAGCGATGAGTGAGTGAGTGGGTGGCAGGATCTCCGGCGGAGGCGAAGCGACAGCGCACGAAAGCGACGTTGCCGCCACGCGGCGCGTGGGCGGCGAGCCAGGCGCAGCGTTCACCGCGCGGGGGAGCGAGGTCGCGGCGTGGGCGGCGGCGGCGGCATCTGCCAGCGTCTACGCGGCCACTTCTTTGTGCGTCGTCCACCGCCGCATTGTTCCCGCGCGCGCCCTCAAGATCGCGCTCGCGGGACGGGACGCCGGACACAGCATGCGCTGTGTTGGTTCGATGCCGCCCCCGGGGCACGTGAGCGCGCCCAACGTGTCGCTTTGCCCGGCGCCGGGCGGGCAGCAGGCAGACGCACCTCTGTGCGTGGGAGAGGAATTGGTTCTGGCGAGAAAGCGAACTTGCGGTGACGTCCAACTCGGCTGGACTTGCTCTAACCCAAAGGACCTTTGTCCTGATCGCCAAATTTTGTGTGGCACAAACCAGGAGAGTATTATGATCCAGTGTTGTGTTTTTAGAATGAAAATAAACTTTCGATCTTCATTTGTTGCAAGTTTGTTAGTGTTGTTCCACGTTGTTCCAGTTCAGTAACCACGTGGAAGCAATTTAAACTGTGAATCTGTCAAGTGATTAGTTTAGGTAGCTGTAGCATTTTGAAATCTGCGACGATGAGATGATGTCAATAATATAGAAAATATAGAATTTTGTTTCCGGGAAGGATAGTTGATGTGAAACTGAAAGGACTTAGAATGTTAGGCATTGCAATAATATATACAACAGACGACGTTCACATTTGGGTTAAACATTTAGTTGTTTTTATTTTCACAAAAAATGTACATTATTAATAGACATCGGTTGTTTAGAATAACCCGGACTTTGGACATTGAGATTCTACTTTAAAAACTCTTATTCCAGAAAAGTAAGAAAATAAATGGTAAGCACAGTTCTTTCAAAAAAAATTCTACGTTATATTACTTCCATATCCGTCTTCACGTTACAGTGAATGAAACTGAGATGGAGCGAGCAACCTTAATGATTTGATTCCATATCAGTAGCAACGGTACACGAATACTGGAATCCCTCCCGCCATAGTGTCCTCGAGGCACAAGGAATGTAGAGGGAATGCTGTTTAGTCTCCAATTGTCATTTTAACTACTGAAAATTTGATGTGCTGTGTGTTCATTATTTTTCCTCAGAGAGTCTTCTTAAAGGGGAAAATTAACAAAATCGCTATTAAGGGACTGGGCGCTAAGAGGAGTGGTCTATTAATAGGGGTACGAATTATTTAAAATATGTTTGTGTCTGATGAAAAATCGGTCGTTGGTACGAGTGATCCTTTAATAGGAATGGTCTTTCAGAGATAGTTCTCGGTATATAAACATTTTTACTTACAGAAAGGAGATATTAGTCCTCCAACCCTGCATGCAATCTGGTATGTTGTCTTTTTTGTGCGCTAATAAAATCTTTCCGTCCTTGAGGGACGCCTGGCGACTCCCCGTGGTGTGTGTGTGCGCGCGCTCTCCTCGTCGGGCTGCGTGTGTGCTCTCGCGCGTTGCCCCGCGGCCGCGGAAGGAAAGCTGTTTTTGTCTGCCGGCGGCGGCGGCGGCGCGGCCGTGGCCGTGAACACACATACACACACGCACACACATGCGCGCGGCGCTGCCTCATGAACGGCGCTCATGAGCGCGCGCCTTGTTTGCCCCGGCTCCGCCGCCGCGCCGCGCCGCGCCGCGCCGTCCGGGGTTTATGAAGTGTTTGCCCTCTGCGCGGGCGGCGGAGTCGGCGACCACGCCCTCGACCTCGCGTTACGAGCGCCTTTTCGCCTTTTCGGTTCTCACACTTCTCCGCTGGCCTGCCCTCCGCCCTGCGCCGTCACGCGCCGATCGCTTTCGTTTGTTCGCGTGCGTCTACTTACGATTCGTGTCCGGATGGTAGGTCTCTTTGAAGTGCCAGCGCGGACAGTCTGCGAGATGACGAAGTGTTTTTTGTTGAACGAAATTATGTATTCAAGTGTGGAGAAATGAGATATACTGTAATGGGAGAATTGACGTGTCAAATTTCATTTGTTTTCTGGGCGTGACGCTGTACGTTGATGGTATTAAGACATTATGAACTTCTTCAGATGAAAAGTTTTTAAGCACAGTGGAACTTTCCTTAAGTGGTCACCGGTGATTCGGCCCAAAGCTGGTCGGTAATAGAAGTGGCTGCTTGATCAACGTGATGAGTAGAGTTCAGATGTTCAGGCAGTAATTTTACCTGAAATAGAGAGACAGAAAGACAATAATTTTCACTGAATTTGGCTTGCCAAAAGGCATTTACTGTGGGCTGTAAGAAGGCTTGTAAACATAGAAAAATCATTATTGTCAAAAAATTATTTTAAACGATTCTGAATAAATAAAATGTTTAAAAATTTTATTGTAGCTCTAAAGTGTACATCAGCACTTCACATGAAAGAAACTTATCATTATCTTCGTAATCTTGTAATAAAAAATAATCATTATCTTTGTAATCTTAATTGCACATGACTATCAGTTATTTTAACACTCTTATCAGAGATTATTTTTCAGTTTCACAACTGAAAACTGTTCTTAGTGGCATACAAAATTTCAAATGAAAAATGAATTTGTTTCTCTCGTGGCACTGAATATACTACATCTTGTTGTGAACTATTTTCAATAGCGCACATTGCAGGCTCTTTATTAGAGGGAGCGACGATATTCAAAATACGACGAATTTGCGTTAAATAATTTATGGACACCCCATTATGATAAGCTGAAAATCGCTTGAGGTGACCGCCAATTAAAGGTGTCTGGTCGTTAGCCGCTTAGCCAAGTGGCAGCTGGAAAGGGGGATTTTTACACGTCTTATGGAAAAATCAATTCGTTCCACGAAAGCATGCCCGTTAACGGAGCCAGCGTAATCGATGTGACCGTTTAGTATCACGGTAGTTAAATCGGCTATGCGAAAGCTGGAGTTAACTAAAGAACGAGTGGAAGTAATAAGGACCTAATCTAGTTATTGGAATGAAAATTAACTGGATAATTTTTTTTCGCACTTAGATACCTTGAAGAATAATTTGAATTTCGCAATGTTTTCAAATTAGGGTAATGTTCACAATGTGATTAGTCGGCCGGGGAATATTGTCTTTACATCTTTATCCCCAGGACTTTAATGCTAGATAAAATTATGTGGATTTTCCTGTAGAATTCATTATTACTTGTAGCCTTGTTGGACTCGCGCTGAGCAAAAATATATCCCCTTTAGAAACGGAACGAAGCTTCCTTGCCGAACGCACTTCATGACCTAATGGTGCACCTCTTTTGCGATTCTTTTGAGGAATTATCTCAAAGAAGAAGCGCTGCATTGTGCTTTGCGACTTTGGGAGGTACTAGTTCACATACGCTGGTTTCCCGTTTCTTCCCAATATGACCCGGTTTCTCGCACACAATGCCGGGTCTCTTCCTGCGCTCACTTCACTGAGAAGCAGAAGCCCTCTGACCGGCACGGAAGGGCTCTCTCGCCCATCGAGGCCCAGCGCGTCCTTCGCCCACTTTCTCCGCCTGCCCGCCCCGAGCTCTCGCCCTCCAAAGAGATTTTGGAAAGTGAATCTTCGGCTTCGGCTCCTCCTCCCGGCAGAATCGGCGCCTTATCTCGCGAGACAGCACTTTTCCCTTCCGTGTGTCTCCCCCGAGTTCGTTTCTATTTGCCTTCCTTCCCTCCCTCCGCCTCCAACCAGGCTCCTTTCGTCCCACTCCCCCTCTCCGTTCGGCTTCGGGGCGGATGGACATTACTTGTGCATACAGACGCACCCTCCTCCGCTGCCGCCCTCACCCCCTCCGCCGCCGCCGCCAGCGACACCGCCATCCCCGCCGCCTGCGTGGTCGCACCGACTTTCTCGACGCCCGCCGGTAGAAGAAGCCACACCTGTGTGCTGCGGAAAGAGAAACGCTGCGCTGCGCTGCGCCTTGCCGCGCCCGGCCGGCGCCCGCGCCCGAACCAGCGGAAGGTCACGACCAAGGTTGCGGCCGCGTGGTGGCATGCGTTGGCGGTGGCGGTGGCGGTGGCGGTGGCGGTGGCGGTGGCGGTGGCGGCGGCGGTGGCGGTGGCGGTGGCGGCGGCGGTGGCGGTGGCGGGGGCGGTGGCGGGGGCGGGGGGCGGTGGCGGGGGCGGGGGCGGGGGCGGCGGCGGTGGCGTACGCGCGTCCGTGCGGTCGTGCGTGCGCCTTCGCTCCAACGCGCGCGTGGGCGGTTGGCAATTGAGCGCTGTCTGTTTCGGTCGGGACTTTCCTCTAGGCGGTGGGACTGCCAGACGCCTGCCATTCGTCGAGGTCACACTCTGAATTTTTTATTGGGAGAAACCAGGAAGGAGAACTTTATGATGCATTTTTATGATATTGAAATGTATCCCCGAATACAAATGCGTATTTGAAAGGAACGTAGTATGTATTTCTCAAATACGACTTCAATTATGGATAATTGGGCATTAAGAAACATTAACATAAACTTATAACCTGTTATTGTATTGCTATATTTCTATTAAAATTAGGTTTAATTGAAAATGAAAACAAAAGTTCGTTGGAATGGATCTTTTACAGTATTGGAGAAATAATTGAGGAAAATATTGGAGATATTTATAAGGAATGAATGAGAAAAATCATGACAATATTTTATGGGTCTAATAAAGACTCTATTATCCAGAATCTTATAAAGGGACCACTAATACAGATATTCTTGGCATTTTAGGGGCACAAAAGATGGGAATTTTCCATCTGAAAAAAACAAAACAACAACAACAACAACAACACATATTAAAGTTTACTTGAGATTGGACTTTGGGAAGGCCTAATCATTGTGTGCTAAACACTTTTATATTATTCTGTTTAAGACGCTACTGAGTCTTTACGCTACTGAGTTCTTTTGACTACATATCTGAGTCGGTATTTTCGCCGTTCTGTTATAAAGTTCCTAAAGGATTAACGGAGAAGACCCACTTGGGGAGTGGGTTTATTGCCTACCACCCGGGGGGGGAGGAATGAGGACTGGATAGGAAGGAAGTATCACGCCGTCCGTGGCTCATTTAAGGATTTTGCTGGATCCTCCCGGATCTGATCGCAGAAAACCACGGAAACACGTGTTAGTACAGGCGGGCCCAGAATTCTCATCTATGCAAATCCAACCGCGGTGCTAATTGGTATGGATCGGGTCTGAAATATAGGACGTACCGGGTTCTCAAGTTATAAATGCGCGCTCCCAAATACCTAATCAACCTCGCTTTTTTTATATTAATTGATTCCTGAATTACTAATTATTTTTTGAAGTGAAATCTCATGGCATCGTGAGTTGCAGAATTTATTTTGGAGCTTCTTATAAGTGAGATAATGGGTTAAAACTACTGGCGAAGACGTTCCGCGCGCGTGCCTTGCGGAAGAGCCGTGGGGCGTAAGGAGCAATGTAGAGGGGGAGAGGGAGAGCGAGCTGCGGCCGAGGTCCGGAATGCGGCGGTCTCTCCACAAGGCGGCGGGCCCGGCGCATTCCAGGGCGCTTCTCTTGGTAGACCTCACGTCGAGGACCCCCTCACCCCTCGCTCGGCAGTAGAAAAACACCACCTGCCTCTCCTTTGGTCCACAATTCGAAGAAAGAGAAAGTCAACTCATTAATTGAATACGATCGATTTCTGAAGACGCGAAGGTTAAATATTATCTGTCCTTTTTGAGATTTTTTTTTTGCTTACGCATCTGGAATACTACTTTACATAATGTTTTGAAAATATTTTGTACAATTTTTGAATTGATATTTCAATTTAAATTTCATATATTCTATTCAGTAATCGTGTACACATTTTCAGATAGCTCTGATGATGCCATCGAAAAGATCCTTAGAATATAAATGTTGATGCCTGACAACACGTTTTCTCAATTATTAGAAGGTATCAACGTTGCCAGCATTATTGTAGATTAATGTGTATTTTTATTTTTTTATTCTTAAGATTGTGAAATTGATACATTAGAAATAAATGTTAAAGTGAATTTATTTCCAATTGAGAATTAATGTGAAAGTGTGGTAATGTAAATAAAATTACTATCTTTTAGCAAAACGTTTGTTAGTTGAATGTTTTTGCGAAGGTTATGTGTCAGTTTATTCTACTTATTCAAATATTTTATTATTGAGCAATGATAATGTTACGACACATCGTGTCGTTAGTTCTGTTTCAAGCGTGTTTTTGATGGGTTACGTCCGGTTTGCGAATGACTGTCGATTTCGATGCTTTCATCACGTGCTACTTTTCTTTCAGTGTTTCGTACCGTTGGGTAAGTTCCAGAGTGAACTAAGAAGAAAACGTATCCGCAATGCATGATTCGTTCAAGAACTGCCCAACAGGTGAAAGTCGAATGAGTAAAACCGCATGACTCTTCTGCGGAGATGCCGGATCTGTTGTGATCTCAGACTGCGTATTGTAAGTTTGTGTCTGGTGCTTGTAGGCGGGAAGAACAGAAAGAGATTTGTCGAGTGTAGTGAGCTCTGGAAGAGGTGTGGGGCACATTATGGGTGAATTGTACTGCACACACGGAACTAACATATGAAATATTTCGTCTTGAAACAAAGAAGGATTTTGTTGGAATAGTGAATGTGAATGGTGAACTAGTGAATGCCGTCAATAAAAGTCTCCGTTGAAAATCGCTGCTGAAGCTGGGAACTAATAACGCTAGAGGAGAAGGCATCGTTGACCGGTCTTAGTTGCGTATGAAATTCCGCAATGGGATGGACTTCATACTAATTGGAGGTGGCGTGATTCCACTAATTGAAGACGTGGATAGAGGATGACTTCTTTGAATGGTGCTTTAAGTACTCGTTTGATTTTTATCGCTTAAATGCCAAGGAAGCTCTTACCGGTCATGATTTGCTTACAAGCATTTTCTCTTAACCATTCTCTTTCTTCATAGTAGATAATCTAAGACGGGAAAATAACGTTAATATAGCTATTTGTCAATGGAATTAGGAGTTTATTTTTTTTTGTAAATCCCTTCAAGGGTAATAGATGTAATGTTGAAAGAGTGCGGAAAGAATATTTGAAGGGAGTTAAAAATAATATGGGTAAATAAATTGTAAGTTCAAAAATTTGTCACTGGAGTGCCTCTGATCGGGAGGTGGTAGGGTTCGAGTTCTAACGGTGTGCCAGGAATTTCGATACCAGCTACTGTTCAGTCGAATTCACCACGTCTCTGGAGGAGAATTCTAGCGGCCGGATGTTCTGATCGGTTGTTTCCCGTGCTTTTTCCAAACAAGATCAGGTAAATGCCCGAGGAATACTCTAACAAACGGGCCATGGACCGCGCGCCATCTTCCCGTCCTCTTCCTTGTCTCATACTCGCCCCACACATCCTTACAGTCACACTAAACTACCACACATGCCAGGAGACTAGGCGAGAGATTAGAGCTTGTCCCCCTTGTAGCGGTGTTCCGCTGATAGGAGATACTTAGTTGGGGAAAATCCTCGCAAGCCGACGTAGGCCGCCGCCAGTTCACGCCAGCCAGCGAGGGATCACTTCTACGTCCCCCGATTAAATCATGCACTACACAAACGGGACTAACAGTTGACCCGCCCCATAATCACTAATCAATAAATCATCACAAATTCGTACAGTATAGAGCTTCGGATCCCATATTTCGGTATTTATTTCCATGCGAACTTTAGTTGGAAGGTGTTATTCATCAACCGGCTATGCGACATCATACAAGTTTTGAGATAATCGTGTTCAAAGGTTTTACTACATTTTCAGCTCTAAACACTGTAATTTAATTATTTCATTCATTGAAGCGCCAAACTACACAAACATGAGTGGAATATGTGGCGCTTACCTGCATAATGTGAAATTAAAAACTGCAGATTCGAAGATCTAGGTTTATAGCTGGTTGTTGCGAAACATAAAATCGTTGATATGACTGATAGCGTTTACATTTCTCATTAATTGTAAGGTTATATTTACAGGTTTGGCGGTAAAATTTTGCGTACACTTAGACCATGGTCCAATGCAACTGATGGCGTCCATATCTAATTTTTTTCAAAAATAGCGCTTAGCCGCTTGATGCATATCACCGTCCGGTTTAAATGACGTTCCTTCTAGCTGTTCGAAGTGTTACATATCTTTCCTTATATGCCGGCACCGCGTGTGAGGATCATCCACCGGGATGTTCGACCTGTTTCCGCGGCGTAGGTCCTCAGCGAGGGCGCGTGGGCGGGCGCGGTGCTTGCCGAGGGCGGCCGTACTTTCTCCGGCGCGCAGAGCGGATGCGGAGGTGGCGCGGCGCGGCGCGTTGGTCGGAGAGGGGGCAGGGGAGGCATCTTTGTTGTAGGTCAAGCGATTCGGTGTTACGTGGAGCCGCAGGGTTTCCCACATTCCTCAGTGGAAAGGAGGCGCCGTAAAGTCCTCGGCGGAACAACGTCGCGCCGCCGCCGCCCGCTTGGCCCCCGGATGTGTCCTTTCCGGAGGCCCCCGCGTCGCGGCGGGGTCATCTCCCGCGCCGGTCTCAGGATGTTGTTTTCGTGATGTATCGCGGAAATACTTTGGAGAAGTCACCCGTTTGACAGATGCCACACGATTTTAATGTGACTCCCCGACCTCATTTGAACGACATGACTTCGTTGGACGATTTGTTTTGTAGTATTTACGGGCGCTTTGACACACTTTCTTTTGTCTTTGTGGTCTGATTTTTAAAGTTTAATGTTGTTCTAGAAGAGTGCGGACATTCTGTTTTGTTGTTATATTAATTTAATTATTAAGAAGTGAAAAATTTTTGACAAGATATTGACAAATCGACCATAAACGTGATAAACGATTTGTTTCATTATGATGTATTGATTTACAGATTCGTAGCGTAATTCTAGATATAATGTGAGTGAGTATTTTGGAATAAAAATATTTTTCTTTCTTGTCGTTTTTAAAGAATTGCCCTTGCTCATGTGCCAAGACATGTAGGTACGTGATTTTCTTCTCTCCCAATGGAGGGAAGCAAATTCAGAAGTGATCGGATTTCAATACGAAAGCTAAATGAATGTTGTTCGTTCGAAAACTATTAGGTATTTCACGTCGTTATGAAGATAACTATTAAATAGTCCCTATTGGAAAAGAAATAACATGTTATGTTATGCATAAAACTGTAGCAAATTTTCAGGACAATTTACACATTAGATTGCCAAATCTCATAAGAAATGTCTGGACATGCGTGGAAATTCCCTTCTTACAAAATTCGTCAGTCTTTCAGAAGAGTTTTTGTGAAAATAAAAAAAATAATGCTTTGACTGTGTTTCACAAATGCGTCAGTTTGGGAGACACTTGGTGAGAGACGTTGAGAAATGGATGGCGACTCGCTTGTCGCGGAACGAAATGCCATTCCATTATTCCCAATGCGACCATTCTCATCTGATCCCTTTCGCATTCATCGTGACACCTCAAATGCTATCTAATCAGATCGTTTCTCCTTGGTATCCAAATCTAATTTATTTCCTGACCCTGTTCCCTCAATCACGGAAGAACATGTCACTAAGTGTGTTGCATTTTTGTTATGGTCAAACACCAAGCGTTTTCTCCGTCAGCCGTCGCCCGCAAGGTCTGAGCGAAGTTATCTGGTTTGGAACGCGGAGTGTTCGTGGCGAGGCGAGGCGGGACAGGGCGGGGCGAAGCGAGGCGGGGCGTTTCGAGACGGGGCGAGGTGGGTGGGGTTGAGGCGAGGCGTGGAGGGCGGGATGGAGCGGGGCGGGGCGATACGAAGCAAGGCGGGGCGGAGCGAGGCGGGGCGGAGCGAGGCGGGGCGGAGCGAGGCGGGGCGGAGCGAGGCGGGGCGGAGCGAGGCGGGGCGGAGCGAGGCGGGGCGGAGCGAGGCGGGGCGGAGCGAGGCGGGGCGGAGCGAGGCGGGGCGGAGCGGAGCGGGGCGGAGCGAGGCGGGGAGGAGCGAGGCAGGGCGGAGCGCAGCAAGGGCGGAGCGAGGCGGGGCGGGGCGGGGTGAGGTGGGGCGGGATGAGGCGGGTCTGTGGGCGTCGGAGGAGGCTGACAAGGATCCGTGACCTTGTTTGCGGCGCGCGTGCCGCGTAGGCCGAGGAACGTGGGCGGCGTTGTCGCCTGGGTCAATGGAGGCGCTCCGTCATTTTCCTCTCCCGCGAACGCTTCGTGCGCTGATGCAGACGCCGACGCAGGGGTCGGAATCCTCGCAAATTAAAGCTTTCTCCTTTTCTCTCTGCCGATTTATTGTTGACGTTCAGCGTTCAGTGACGTTCTGTTAAAATTCTTTGGAAGGCGCGTAGTCGTCGGCTTTGTTGTTAGTTCTAGGTTACGGAAAGTAAAAAACGACATGTAGACAGGTATGATTTTTGTATCTGAAACGAAAGCCATTTTTTTTTGCAAGTTCGGAAGTTTCAATTTAACGAAAAGTCATTCTAGAATCTAGACACACCGTGCCAAAGAACATCGTACGTCATCAGTTAGGGTTTTAGAAGGATATCAGATTCGCAAATTATGATAATGCACGTTACTAATTTTGATTGTTTTCAAAACAACCTATACATTTTCGATCGTTGAAGTAGTTTCTTTTGTTTAAATGATTTTGATTTGGTGACTTGTTTCTGAGACCACTGAATGTATCAAGATCAGAATTTGCTGAATATGAATAGTTCATACAAATGCAAACATTGTACACCAGTTCACTGTGAACATTGCACGACAGATATATCTCACATAATACAAAGCAGATCATATATTGATTTCTGACATTGAATTCTGCCACTTATTCTCTTTCAAGACCCAGAAGAAAGTATAGTTGAAGATTGTTGTGTGGTGGAATTGTAACGATATCACACGAATACGTAGAAATAAATGTGTAGGCCATTCTTTTTTTTTTCTATTGCAAACATTTGTGATCTAGTTTGTAAGCACGGTTTATTTTATATTTCTGCACGAGATGATGTTAAGAGTGTTGAATCATTTATTCTAAATTGCAAGAACTAACCAAGGTCATTCCACCAGGATGAAGTTCACTGGCCCCCGCGCGATACTTGATACACCCTGCCCTACGTCGTAACCCACGTTCTAGTCGTAACCCACGATCTAGTACTACCACTCACGGCGCGGTTCTACCCTGTCAGCACTCGGGATGTGCATGAACCTACGCAACGACGCGAGCGACGGGGTCGAGCACGGCGGCGTCGCTCGTGCTGCGTCCGCCAACGCAGCCCAGACGCCGCGCCGTCTCGCGGGAAGCGTTCACTTGCGGCAGCAGGGGCAGGGACAGGGGCAGGGGCAGGGGCAGGGGCGGCACTGTCTGCGGCCGCCGCTGCCCGCTGCATCGCTAACTTTATTCATTAGCGCAGCATCTTGCCCATGGGGCCTGAGCCTCTGCTGCAGGTCAGAGGTGCAAGATGACTCTCCTTGACGAGGGCGTGCTCGCCCCGTTCCCCTCCCTAACGCTGCCGTCTTGGTGAATGGTGGCGATGCTTTTTTTTTTCATTTCTTTTTTCGTTTCTTCGAGTTTAAGTGGATGAAATAGTATTACTGATGACGCTATGGTGAAGTTGTTCGTTAATAGGACTAACTCAAATTTTTATTGGCAGTTCGCACTTAGTGCCTGTTTGGTGTCCGTTTCAAAATTTTATTCAAAACTATGACTGCCATCTTCATTCTTAATGTAATTTGAGTAATAATATTGGTTTGCAGGTTGGATAAAATATTGACACGATCACTAGTTAACGGAATACCTTCAACTATGAGGTCTCAAGGCTCCATAGAAACACGATTTTAATTTTTCACCGTTCTCAGTGGTCTAAACATTTGGGGAATTTTAAAAGTAATTAATTAATTTTTTATCTGTATAAGGAACATATTTTTAAAATACCAGCAACTGTCAGGGACCCATCATAACAAAGTCAATAAATATCTTTTACGTTTTTTTATGAAAAGAAAATTGTATTAAAACTGTGCACTTTTACAGTCCTCTGTTTATAATAAACTTCATATTTCAAAATCTTATTTTATCTTCTCACCTTACTACACATTTTCGTAACGAATAAACCGTTCAGAAGAGTTTCTCCAAAATTGATAGTCTGTAATCGATCAGGACGAACTCGAAGCCCTGCGCTTTTGAAAGGGATATTTTGATTTTCGCAGGTACTTTACATTAAACCTCAAATACATTTCCAGAATTTTCTCAGAAATGACTCCAAATTTGTTTATTAAATTTTGCCGGAGAATACGGCGTAGATAGCGTAGAATAAAATATGGTGCAGCTCCAATTTTTGTGAGAAATCTCTAGATTTTCGAAAATTGCAGAAGTTGAAAATATTTTCGTCGTCTTCATCTAACGGCAATATTAGATTTAATTGTATTATCCCTAATGAACTTTGTTCTTGACCGCAAATGAGCCATCTTGAAATAGTGAGACATCTTGAGTAGTGTTCGCCTAATTTTGCGTGGAATATAAGCAAATATTTAAACACCTATTTTCTAAAATAAAAAAAATCCCTCTTCAATTTGTTCTTTTTTTGCCTTGAATAGAGCATTAGGAAAATTAAAACAATGGCGCAGGTCCCGATTTCGGCAAACACTATATCCCGTAATAAAATCTGTTCTTTAAAATTGAATCATAAAATAATGTAAATGAAAATATGAGTTTTTCGAAAATTGTAAGTACAATTGATCAGCTTTTTTTGAGCGGCAGTTTTAAAGTTGAGTTCAGCCTTGCAGCGGATAATGTAGGAGGCAATGTGCCCGGCATGTTAACTCTTTAAGTGCTGTAGTCTGAGAATCTCAACTAGGAAAAACGAAGTGCTGGTTGGAATAAATTTGTCAGGTACATATAGTGTCACAATATTCAACAGACGTTACAAATAATGCGAGAAAGTTTGTCTTGTAGAGTCACCAATAATTTTCTCTATGAAGTTGTTTAAAATTAGATTAGAGTACTTCCGAAAAGTTAATAAACTATTGAATCCAGGTTCAGTGGTATCCCATTGTATGAGTTAATGTCGTTCCTCTGTGAGAAGGTTTTATTCTTATAATGCAATATTACAGATTCAAGTTATAAATTTACGATTAAAAGTCTGATATTTTTTAATTAGTAAAATTGTGTTCAATTTGCACCTAATTTGAAAACGCTGACAATAATTGAAATGTTAGAAGCGAAAAAGCGTCATGTTGATATTTCTGTGAGCGTTTATTTGAAAAGTTGTCCGAATACCTCTAGGAATTTCTTTTGGCGTGAAATAAAACGATAATTTACAGCGTAACAGGAAGGTCGTGTACACTCCCCTCTTTGATGAACGTCCAAACATTTGCTTAATGCTCAATTTGCGTTTACATCAATTGGTTTACTCTTCTGGTATGTAACAAGGCTTCCTTTCATGCGTGCCAAGTGCTTCAACACCGCTCATACCTCCCGATCTCTCTCTCTCTCTGGCTCTCTTTCCCTCTCCGGGTGTACCAGTTCGAAATCTAAACAGAAAAGTTCGCCGGTACACGCGTAATAAGCTCAAACCGCTGAACTCGTGACACGTATTCGCGGCTTCATCCGCCGGTAGCGGGGAGGGTGGCTGTGGTTGGTGGCGGAGATTGGTGAGTGGGGACGAGGTAGAGGGTGGCGGTGATGTGGGTGAAGTGTGGGGGCGCTGGCGGCGTCCGGAGATCGAGCCTCGCTGAGTGCAGTGCATGTTGTGTTTGTCCGGCGGCGCGATCGCTATATCAGCGCGCGATAACGATCAGAACTACATTAATTAGCTTTAGATTCGCCGCACTGCTGGGAGCTCGGTCTGCCCCTTCCCATGCACCCACGCTATTGCCTCTCCGCCAACGCCGCCGCTGCCGGCCCTTCCGCTACAACTCTTCTACACCACACCACACCACACCACACCGCCCCGTACCGCCCCGCCCCGTCATCCCGCTCCATCCATTGCTCGCTCCATCGCTGTTGCGCTGCCACTACACCTTACGGCATTCCCCTCCGTCGCCGCATCTGCTATTATTTCTCTCCCTCTCTCTCTGACTGTATGTGTCTTGAGTCTCTGTCTCTCTCACTTTCTGTGATTTTGTCTATTTTCCAACTGTTCCATCCGTCACCATACAATTGCTATTATCTGCACACGTGTTCTTGAGACCTCATTTTGCTCTATGTGAGAGGAGTGGGATGATTGTGTATTTCGGCAACAGAACTATTATATCAAATCTGTAGCTCGTTTTCTCACGTACAATATTAATAATGGAGGGGGGTTGGTATTCCGAGGCTCAAGAAGAACTGCACGTTTAATACGTTTCCATAATAATTTTCGTCACTGACAACTTAGGCTCAGCCTATGCACTGCACCAGCCTCTCCCTCAATGTACACTACTGCCGTCCGACAATGTACGTATCTGTGTTTTGCTTTAAGACATCCATTTTCTTTCATGGCATCAGCTCTCTTCCCCAAGCTGTGCTTCGTGTCGTCGTGATTGGCATCACAGCATTGCATCTGCCGCTTCTCATGCTACCTCTGCCTTCGTTATCACCGTCGTTACCACCCCCGCCGAGGCTCGGTGCCGCGCCCGACCACCCGCTCCGCCCCCGCTCTCGCTTCCCGCACCCTCGAGACTCACCCCCGTGATGAATGAGAGCGTCGGTACGTTTATCACGGGGATGAATAACTCCTCGCCTCTTTGTTGCTCCCACTGCCGTCGCTAACGCCGCCGCTGCTGCGCCGCCAGTTTGTCACTAATTGCCAACAAAGCACTACGCTCTGTGTATTATATACCTCCGTAATTAAAATATCTTGTTATGCCGGTGTATAGGGTGCGGCGTCACATTTTGTGTGGCCGTTGTATTTTATGACATCGACGTCGACGGAAGGGTGGGTGCGCCGGGAGATAGTTATGCGTAGAGTGATGGCTGCTGCCTTTACTGCCGTTTTGGTGAGCTTTGGAATACGCGCTTGGCATAAGCCTGCGAGAGATGGAGCAGAGGTCACAGTTGTTAAATAATTAAATTTCTTTTGTGGTACCTCTTTGGAGCGGTGAATGGGGTTAAAACTCGCGTCATTAAAAACACGATACATGTGCACATTGAAGTCAATTTAATTTTATACAATGGAAATTATTGTAATAAAATGATTTTTAATCACTTAGAAATTTGACTAAACCAATAATATGCGCTCTAACGCGTATATAACTATCTTAATCCAATATTAGCGTCCGTAATGGATGAGTGAAGTTGCGGGTTTATTTTGTAGAGCGTTGGAAAACAATATTGGCAGTACTGAAATCAAAAGAGAAGCGAATAAGTATGAAAGGGTGCCACGAAATAGTTGAGAGACCGCAGCTGAAAACAAAGTTCCAGATTCAGACAAATAATATTTTGCATTAATCTAACTTAAACGACGTACCTGTAATCTCTACTATATGTAAGTTCTTAAAAGTATATCTACCCGCCTCATGTGATAGAAAGAAATTTTTTTTATTCTGGACTTCCGAGAAAATGTGCGTAGATAATCTCTTCCCTCATATGTCATATACAGTTTTTACTATTTTTTGACCAAATAAATAAATATATAAATAAATAAAAGTAGATTCTCCGCTTCCTGATGTGCTGATGGCTACTATGTTGGGGATGAGCGGCGCGTATGTGAGGTTGCATTATCTATAACGCCATGCATTACGATTTTATGTTCTCCATTGATGGAACCGGAGGTTATCGTGTTAGTGATTTATATTACTTTTCGTGATGACGCAGTATCTTCGCTTCCTACTCCTCCCTCAAACACTCGCTTCCTCGCACACATCCAAATACACATACATTCACCACATGCCAAACGGTTTGGAAAGTGAAATTGTTAAGGTACGTATTGCCGTAAGTGTGTAGAAAATATAATTATGTTCTAGTAAATTGTATTAATTTCATGACAATGGAAAAGTTTCGATTCAACCTGATAGGTGTGTTTTATAGAGCTTTCTTGAGCACGTTTAGGTTTTGTTATAAGCAGGTTTTAGAAATATAACTTAATAGGAGCGAGGATTATATGTTAAGGAACTCAAAAAGATTAACTCCAAAATTTCACGTAATTCTTCTAAAGAAGAAATTCATTTAATTATATTTTCATAATACTTATCATAATACTTAATATAATCACTTAAAATCAGTGAAGGGTATTCAAGTATTCATTTATACTTCACTATTTTCAACATTTGACAGTACTTGTTTTGTTCAGATATATTTAGGTACCCTAGAATTAAAGTTTAAGTTCTACAGAGATTTCCTAATTTTTGCTATGACAGATTAGATGTTACTTTCACTTATGAGTTTATTTTCGCGGGGAAATAATGTTTTTGAGGTGAACATTTTGCGGAGAACATGCATGGCTTTCGCATTTCAGAGCAATAATAATTGCGTTGGTGTTTGGGTAAGATATATTTAAGGTGAATAATATATTCATGGCAATCTATAATTTGGTACACGTCTTGCCACTTTCAACAAAATGACAGTTAATGGGTTTGCGAAAATCTTTGTGGGAATGATGACAAACCAACAACAACAACAAAACTTTGAAAAATGGGCCAAGTGATGGAACGGTGGCTGGAAATATAGAGCCTTGCACAACCTAATGCCAATTTGAAGGTTTAATTGAACGTAGGTGTAGAATGTAATACCAGAGTCTGTGATTGGAAGATCTGTACGAGTACAATAAAACTGGGTGACCTTCTTGGCTACAAACGAATCTGCACGATGGGAATTCCTCGAGAGGACGTTTTCATCATCGCGCCATTTTCATTGGTGACCATCGAAAGTGGTCCCCCTTTCCGATAGTGGCCACGAAAGTTCTTGAATGAGCCTCTCCTGAGGAGTGTGAAATTCCAGTGACTGGACAAACGGCCCATTTATTCTCCCTGCAACAACGTCTCCCGCGTTTAGTTCCGAGGAGAGCCAGAAGAGGCCAAGGAAGAGAGTAAGGTTGGGATGCCTTCCGCTGTGCTCCGCTACCTCGCCTTCCGCCGCCCGCTCCGCGTGCCCTGCGGCGACCTCCTGCGCCGCCCCCGCGCGAAGGCCGCTGCTGCCGCGGGGGCGGGGGCGGGGCGAGGGCGCGGACGGGTGGGTTTTCGCGGCGCGTGCCGTAATTAATAAACCGCGCAGGTAATCCGTTCTGCTCATTACACTCTTAGTGGCGCCGTAATGGCCGACGGGGCCGGTCGACCGCCTCCGGTGGCTCCCCGGCGAACGGGGCTAAGTTGGGCCAGCGCTGCTTCCTGGCAATTAATCACACGCCTTCGCGCCACCCCCGCCGCCTCATCGCGGCCGCCACACCCCGCTGCCCGTCACCCGGCGCCACCCTGCTGCGTCTGATCTCCCCGTCGCCGCCCGATCCACTCTTACTGTCAGTTCAGTTATTGAATGCTTCACGTAATAACAATAATATTAATAAACATAAAACAATTCATTCTGATATACCTATATTGTTCTAGTGAGAGCTTTCTTTAGATCAGTGTATATCCCTACATTTAGTCACACGAGGGCCAATCAAACTTAGGTATAAAAAAGTGCAGGCCAGAGACATTAAAGACAGAAAACCAATTACTTATAACTCACAGCTGTAAAATATCATTATATTTTACAATCGAGGAATCAATGTGACGGTTGGTCCAGCTTTTCTAATACATGGTCTGATACACGTTATCAATCATCTATGTATGTTTTCAGTAAGACGAAGTGACAGGCTCGATTCGTGTGGAGGACTTTCAAAGCGATTTCTCGGTTTTGATTTAATTTGTTTGAGATCAGAAAAGGCACTTTCACACTCCATACATGTAAACAGAAATAACTTATTTAACTACTCCATGTGGAGTTGTATTGGAGTCTTGCCAGTATGTTTGTGAGAGGTTGTAACAGTATGCGAATTTTTAAGTAAGGTCAGTACAGTTGTGATCATTCTACAACGCTATTATGTTGTAATTGCAATTTGTAAGTTTGTAGTTTTGTGGTTTTTATATTTTTCTGTTTTACCCACTCAGGGGTAATACAGGGGAGGATGGAATAAAAATATTCCGAAACGCCGGCAAGATATATTTTAATGTCTTAATTCACACTCACCAAATCTTTCGATCTACATTTCCCATTTCTACTTCACAGTCGTGAATCTACAATGGTTAATAACTTTTGCACCGAGAATTTACGCAATTTTAGGAAAACGTCCTTTAGAAAGCAGTTTCAAGAAAGTTTCAGGGATATTACACTTCCTAGTCTGGTAGAATAGGTCTATCTGAAGATCGCAAATTTCGATTTGGAACTCACAGGGCACCTCACTCCAGTAGATTTGGCGGATTTTAGAGGGACAAAATCCTGGAATGGCTGATGATCCATCTTCTTTTTATTGTTACCTAATCTCAAAGTACTGAGAAGGGTGTACGATTTTTTCCAAATGTTTAATTAATATTTTTATAGGGACAAGAGCAAACAAAAAGAATGAAAAGGCCGCGGGTCGAACCACATGGCCTTAGCTGATATCTCCATAATTAGAAATGGTACAGGAAGTGAAGTGTATTTCAGAGAATCCGACAGTATCGTTGAGAACGTGTCGTAATTAGTATTGCACTTAGGATAATTGTTGTTGGTACTCCAGGAATCAAAGAGTGAAGCTCTACACCACATTTGTTTTCATGTTTAAATGCCTTATTGTTTATACTTAGATTTTCAACTAAAGCTTTTTCAGTCACACTTTTTAGAATGTCTTTATATTGAGGCGCCTTTCCATCACACTCGTTAATTTCTTTTTCTTCAATATGTGCACTTCTGCGAGTAACGTTGTCCTTTGCTTGGTAGGCTCACCGTTGCTTATAAGCTATCACATCCGAGTTTCAGAATCAAATCTTCAAGATGCTGTGAAGGTGGAAAATGTGTCTGCTGCGTTCGTCTTGGATTCAATATTCGTTTCTTTGTTTTACCGTTACTTCCGTTTTTTTGCTCTATGTATTTTTATTAACCATTTTTCTTACGATTTCCCTTATTGTTCTGCTCATAAATGATATTCGGAGTATAACCTACCAACGGTCTTATTTATATAGTAATGGCTCGTAAATGGACTTCATGTACACTGTACAGTGTAATTTTTTTTGACGCAACAAGGTGAATCCGTACTTTCCAACAATGTTTTCACATGAATATTGCCCGCTTGTACACTTCATTAGAAAATTTACGTTTGTATGTCAGGATAAATTTTCAATGCTGTAGAGAAAGCTGTTTTTGAAGAATTTGGAACGTTTCTAGAGAAGAAATTACCTCTTTTCTGGAAAGATTGCTTAGTTATGAAGAATTTGATTTGTTTTAATAATTTATTTTATTATGTGTGTGATATGTGAATGATCTTCGGGCTCGTCACATTAATAAAAAGGTGCAATGATTACAATGAAGTAATAATAAATGTTGCAATGTTTGTTGTTGTGGTGTAATATTTCCGTTCTGAGAAACATCGTGATTAACTGTTTATTTCGAAATCCAGAAAAAACTTTGGATCGACGCTGTAAATTGATGACCCATTTTTTCTCATTTGTCATTAGATCTCTGCCTCTCTATTCATTTGAGTAGAAATGTTTGTGTACCTCAAGACATCCAGGATGCGGACATGCAAATACTAATCATAAATCATATGCTGTGTTCTTGCAGACTATAATTCCATTTTACTACACGAAATAATTTTACTTTTATCCCATTATTTAAACTGCTGCTGGGAAAACCATGTTACATAACGTAATATCTACTTGTGTTTAACGACACTTCTGTAATAATCTCGTTCTCTAAATACTGATTCGCCTTTCTCTTCGATACGGTCATTACATTATTCTTCTTACATTCAACAAGATTCGCACACTGCAGGTAAAAACGCATAACTTTCCGCCTCCCGTAACGATAAATTACAGCTTTTATCGTATCGGCCGCGTAAGCGACAATGGTAAGGCAAGGCGGCGGGGCGGGGGGGGGGCGTTGGAGGGTAATTCCGTAAGTGACCCTGGCTGGGCGGGACGCACCTCCGGGCGGCGCGGCGGGCGCGCGCGGGCCGCGTGCGGAAACGCATGGGCGGGGTCGCGCCGGGGCCCCGTAATTCGGCGATTACCGGTCGCACATTAACGGTCTTGCGCGAGGCGGAGAGCGGGGCGGAATCAAAATTTACTTTCCCGCCGCGAAGACCGACCGGCGCGGCGCGGAGATGAACGACGCGTTAGTTACCGTGCGCGCCGAGCCGTGCCGCCCCCTCCGCCCCGCGCCCGAGTATGCCTCTCCGGCAAAGCACCAAGTCCGGAGGCGGCGGCGGCTGCTAGGGCGCAAATGGACGCAAATGGCCGAGATAGGAATTACGCAGTATTTTAATTACGGGAACCGGTCGCCCGCGGTGTGAATCCGATGTTGGCCGGGCATTTATAGCTCGGGCGTTGACCACTCTTTATTACGTGAGAGTGCCGGCGGGAAATAGCGCGTACACGGGTAGTGCATGACTGTAAGTGTTCAGTTGATTTGTAATCGACGTGGATTGAATATTGATCATTTACTGCTACCTTTCAGTGCTCCCGCGCAGCAATCTTTATAGTGTATTATTCTCACTTTGGCCATTAAAAGTGAGTAATTGCCTTTTTACATTATTCGTTGTTTTATTCGCCTGATTGAAGTTTGTCTGAGAGTTGTAATTGACGTTTTAAATAGGACCATCACATCTACGAAACGGTGTGATTTAATTGAGCATGCTTCGTAACCTGAATGCATTTTCAAACTTGGGATTAAAAATGCGAATAATATATAGTTGTCTAATCATTTAGTCACATATCATTCTCTTTAACCCATCTCGGTATTTCCTTCTGAAACACTACATATGATTTATAGTTCATGGTACCGGAAAGAAAATGAAAAGAGATGGAAGACATGTAATTAGTCACGAAAACGTAATGTTTCATCTCTATGAGAAAAAGTTAAGTTATGAAAACAATGGTGGGAATAAGTGGAATTTCTCATCTTTGAACTTAAGGTCCTATGGAATTGTACCCCAATTGTATGAATCTTAATGCAGGTCATATATTATGGAAGTGTTCGGTAGTAGATGGTGATCACTGCAGAAAGAAGATGAAAGAGATACACGTTCCATGAAACGTGCTGTGGCATGTGCAAATGTATAAATGGAATTTAAATCATTCACTCTCTTTTCATTCGTAAAGGGTGAAAGCAGTCTTGTCTTTCTGATAAGCTCTAACGCTGAGACACTGTTGGTACTCAAAGCGGGAGACAGACGTCAGAGTCGCTTTCTGTCGCTTTGGGTCGGTGAAACTCGACTCGACCTATACTCTTTGCCATTGAGTCTCGCGTGTTAGATGGTGGAGGAAAAGGGGTCGCGTGGCAGTTTTCTTTGAATTTCTGTTTTCAAAACATTTCTGATATTGTAAATATCATAATAAGCGATTTCTGATATCGCCGGGTTTCTTCTAACAAGTATCACACTGATTTTGCTATATACGTATTGGTAATTTCTTCCTTTATTTCTATGACGGAAATCATTAAGCCTTGTTAAACACATCTGTTAACGTCTTATCGCATTAGTTTACTCAAGATCTTGCTTTATGAGTAAATCGTCTAGTTATCGCGAGCCTTATTTATTAATTCATCAACAGGATATTGCTTGACAAGTGTTTCCTCTTGCACATTGAAACCGGATGTAGAGATACATTGGGCGGTTTTCCGAATGACCTACATTAAACTGACCACTAATAACGCATTTCGAACACCGTGTGAGCGAAGAAGTGCGAGTGTCATGTCAGAGTTTTGTGTTCACGCCACTGTGCGGGCCTTTCAGTCTGCGGAACACGGGGCTTGGGTGACTGACGGGAGGTGGCACCAGCCAAAGACCAAAGACTCTCCTCGGCATTCCGCGGCGCGTGAGCAAGCGGGTGGCGGGCCGGACGCGGACGGTCGCTCTCTACTGAGCAGACCGCGCCCTCCGCCGCTGGCCTCTGTCTTTTGACGGGCGCGCTCTGGACACACTTTCTGCGGACACATGTTTCCAAATGGGTAAACTGAACACCTGTTTCTTCTTTACCGTGTTCATCGGCGTTCTCTTCTGAATTATCTGTTGAACATTAATGGATGGGTAAAGGAAGTAATCTTCTACAGTAAAAATGTATTTACTCTGCGTTTTGTTTTTGCATTTCCGCATGTTTCGAGGACTTTAACCTCATCTTCAGTGCTCCCCAACGTGGTACAAAGTAGGGATGTTAAACGTGCTCCCATTTATATTACACGGATTTCCATAAGATTTCTGTGGTAACTACCCAGTTTTTTTTATTTTCGATACTCCAGACTCTCTTTGCTATCCATTACATTTACTTTTATCCTACTGCAATTATTACAAATCGTATCCTAACACGTTCTTGCAACGTCTTTCTTTGCTCTTATGCCAGATTTATTTTTACAGTTTTCTTAGCATGAAAAAAATACTGTATGAATTCTAACTGTAACCTTTTTCCAGCTGTCTTCTTTTTTTTCTTGTAAAAAATGTACAATTTTTTCAGATTTCAGTGTAAAATATGATCTTATTGATCTGTTTTTCTATTTTAATAAAAATAAGGCTTTTCGAGTAATTAGATTGAATTATAAAATTTAGATTTTTTTTAAGCTGCGAGAGATATTGAATAGAGAATCGTAAAATAAGTGTATTATGATGTAAATTAACAAATATTCTGAAAAATATATATTTTTCGAGAAAGGTAGAAACTTAATGGACGTCTGTCATTTCACCAGTTCGTGAAATGTGTTAACACAGTTCTGGAAGTAGAAAAAAGATAGCTTTCTGCATCAATGCTTCCATTATACTGTATTTTTCACATTTCATAAGTTATTCAGAAGAAAATTTCAGTAACTATCCATCCTGGTGTATAATTAATAATTCTATCTAATAGTACCCAACATTTTGTTTTATTTATAAGGCACCATCTACACAAAAACCCGTAAGTGTGCTACTGGAGAGTAAAAAATTACTAACCCCATTAGGGAGCATATAACAGTTTTAAGACGAAATAATGAAATGGAACCCAGATTATGATTCAAGGGATACAGGGGACGCACATGCAATATGCAATACACGTTACTGGATTACTCGGAAACATTGCCTCTAAAGCCAAGGTTTCCCGAGTAATATTTCGTGTGTTGTGATCTTCAATGTGAAACCTTTTCAGATGTTTTTAACAGTTTTGGAGAATACCACCAATCCGTTCCAAGTATTGTCAGAAATTGGAAAAAAATTAAACTATTTTTCCATTACTTTGTTTTGCTTCCTCTTTTTTTTCCCATTTGACATGTAATTGGCCTGCTTGGCAACTTCTCATAGTTCATTTTCACACAATTGCTTCTGTCGACTATTAATTTGTTTACTTAATGATTAATCCCCCCTTTTTTAAACATTTCAAGTAAATTCCTGGATTTCATTTGAACAAGTTGGGGAAGGCGCTGGGTAACTTTAAGGGAAACTGGAGAATATGTGAGGGAGTAATCGGAGAAACAAGCGGGGAACATTAGAAAACATGCGGAGCAGGTGGAGCTCGAGTTGTGTTTCGTTAGTTATTTTCATCTTGCTAAATGAGAATTTTTTAAATCTACTATTAGAGTTCGTTTGTTTCGATTATCTGGAACAGTGGTCATTTCTTACTTTTGCAAATGAAACAAACATGAATTAATTTAACTGTCACAGTATTTGCAACGCATTGTCCAGAAAAGTAAGAATAATTTTACGCACGTGTGCCTTGCCTACGTCGAAGTTAACTTATAATTTTTTAATACAATAACCGGTGATCAAAACTTCTTCTTCCTCCTCCTCGTCCTCCTCCCCCCCTCCTCCTCCGCCTCCTTCTTCTCTTCTTCTTCCTCCGAAGTCCGTTCCAGCGTCAGTCAGGTTTAGCTGCTCCTTCCACCTGCTCACTCTGCCAGGATCTCTGCGTCCCGAAGGATGGCAATTGAGCATCATCTTCGGAATCTATCGCCAGTCATTCTTTGCATGTGAGAAAACCAGTTTGACCTATATATGTTTATTAATGAGTTCAACTTCTGTACTTTTAATTGTTCTCTAATTTGTGTCTTTTTTATCTAATCGGGTGTGTCCAGCAATCGATCTTAAAAATTTCATTTTGGGAAATATTAGAACCCAAGAAATTGAACTAGGTTACCTGTGTTACCATTTTATTTTTTACTACTATTTGTGAACGGATAGTATGTTTTCTTAGAGAGGCTATCACTTTTGATTTATTTTCCGATATTTTCATATTGAAACCTTTCATCACAGATTTTACTTTATATGTTAGAGTTTGGAGTTCATCCTCACTTTCTACAATCAATATTTGATCGTCTGCATATAACAGTGTGTTTAAGATCTTGCCATCTATATTTATCCCTCCTTTTATTATATTTTTTCACAGTCTGAGTACTTCGTCAATATATATATTAAAAAAGACATACTGATAAAAGACAGCCTTGTCGAACCCCTCGGTTAATTAGTACCGGATACTTTTGATTAATCTTAAAGACTATGGAAGCCAATTATTAGGTGAAGAAGAATTCCTTTCTTCTTCAATACGGTCCAGAGCATTTTTCTTGTTATTCTATCAAAAGCTTTGGTATAATCAACGAATAATGTTTTCTTCTCTATTAGTTGTTTTACTGAGAAGATGTTGTCCGTACATCTTTTACCTTTTTAAGTAAAAACCGAAAAGCTTCTGGTACAGAACAAATTAATATAGACCTGTGGAAATATCCACCGATCAAAACTTTTTGAAATAAAAGAAGTGTATTTGTTACTTCTATGTTAAATCTATTACTATCCTTAAATCTATTTTCTTTCATAAGAATATTATCTACATCAGATGATCATCACGACCGTAAACAATGGGAAGAATTCTTAGATTTTAAACGGCCGTGTTGAAAGTTTGTGAACTGACTACTCGTCAACGAAGCTCAATTTGAATTTGCAATTTGGAAATATTTTCAATTTTCGAAAATTCAGACAATTCAACGAAAATGCGACTAACCCCACCTTTTGCAACGTTCTTTGCAACATACAACAACATAAAAAAATAAAAATAAATCGGAACCAATTTTGAGAAAATTTTGAAAATGTGGAAGATTTATGTAAAGTTTACCCTCAAATCATAATATCCGTTGTAAATTGAAGGGGCCGCGACACCAGTCAGATCAATGGCGAAATATCAATCTTACTTACGGTTTACCCGCTGGCGTTGTTCACAAACGGACGGACGCACACGTTTTGCTGTGAATCGAATTTTCGGTATCAAGGACCTACCAAACGTAGATTCTGACCACACGACGTGTTAGAGGAAGTTATTTACCACCTATAGGAGTTTTTCTGTCGAAAAATCGCCGTTACTTTACGTACGCTACTTGCTCTGTAGTGCCTAAGCAGTAGATGAGAAAGTAATAATTGGTTCATGAAGTTGGATAAGGCTGAGAAATGCGCTATTCCCTGTTGAAAGTTTTGGAAGGACTGTAGAAGATATTGTAATTGTTGAATCGTCGGTTTTTGCTGTTTGGATCATTGTAGTCGAGGGTAAATGTCTTTCGAAGAAAGATTTTAGTGTTAAATCACATTTAATGTTTCTTTGTCCTGCTAGCAGATATTGCCGAGAAACAATGTTGCAGCTGCTGAACACAGCCCCTCACTCGCACGTTCCCATTGAGCAGGGCATAAACGGGAGAGTCTGTGCCTCGGGCCACAAACCTTCTTAATTGAGCACCGTGACCCTCAACCGGAGAATGACGGCGCAAGGACGGACCTCTAAGTTTACGACAAAATACGGGCGTGCGCGGGATGAGGTCGTGAAGGACAACCGGTGTTAAATCGAAGCTTTGCATGCAAAGGGAAGAGTAATGTACTATTATTGACGGACGTTTACGAGTGCCGTAATGCCGTGCATGAGACCACTTTCCAGCTTCTGTCATTGTCTGGACTGTTGCCCAGCATTAGGCTCTTTGAAACGTTTCTGGCGACTGGCAAAGAAAATGTAGGGAGTAGCCAGAAAATGTGGTTACGTTTTGTTGCATTGTACGGTATTATGTAGTATGTTTCATTAACTTGTTTTGACGTGTAAACTAAGATTAATGTTTTTATTAATAGAGTAGATCTACTATTACCGTGAAAACTAGCTTCGTATTAGTTTCTGTAGTCACAATCAGGATACTCCTTTATCCTTCACATTATTTATATTCGTATTAGAGCTCGTCACCTCTACCAACACTGGCAACTTCGAAAACCACAGCAACCTAATATCAGAATAAAATAAGTTTATCTTGAAACTTATTCTAGTAAAGAAATAAGAAAGTATTGTAGTAAAACTACTTTCGCCATTAGGACAATATCAGGGGCTGATTTTAAAAATTCCATTATTAACTATTTTTGCAATATCTTTACTTGTTTAGCTTCGTAGCCAATACAATTGCTTTTTAAAAAAGGAATCAGTCAAACGTATTTGCTAATATCTATATTTTCATAGTCATTGCGATTTCAATCTTGAAACTTTCGACCATTAATGACACCGATCTATGTTTTCTGACCACAAGAAAAATTATAGTACTCTTCATTAGCTTTGTGCCCTTAAGTATATCATATCGTACTTGTTAACAGTTATTTTTTCAGCATATTTTGTTAGCAAAATATTGTAACAAAACATCTTCGCATGCATTAGGAATTATCTTTTCCTCTCTACATTGTTAAAAGCATTATTTATCATTCTTTTCTTTCGATTTATTAGGCAGTAATGATTCCACATCCTTAGCAGTTTCGATTGTAATATATTTTGGAATTTCTTCAATCTCCATTGCGCTTTGTTCGCTTTCTGCACTGAATGACCGCTCAAATCAGGTCGAAGATAGTTACTGGTTATTACTTACACACAATAGTTAACTATCTCGGAAGTCGGTATACATACACTACTTAGGCAATGCTATTAATCTTATAGGCATACTGCTATAAAATGTCAAAATCTTTAAAAGGCAATCGGGACAGATAAATACGTAGTACATTGCACATGAGTAATGGACCATTACGTGCTTATTAGTTGTTTTTCACTCGTGATAAAGCGCTCGAGAATAAATAACTAGCACCTAATGATCTATTTTACTTCCTGCTGAAGTAAATAACTATTATCTGCCATTGTGTCGTTGTAGTAGCCATTGTTGTTGATTTGTATCAGCTTTCCTTAAGGCGCTTCGCCTCATTATTTATAAACACTCCATTTAAAAGTACTTATTTTCACATCATAAAATCGGTGAAGTAATCGTTTATACAACACAAAATACTTTTGCTTCACAAGATTTGTTATTGAATTTACCTCAGAGTAACTTATCAGAATTTCATAATTCATTCCGCTTTAAAGTTAAATGTGCATAGGTGAAATTGAAAAGGGTAATTTCTTGTATTAGACTTGCTTTCCATCGAGATAGAACGACAGTGTGCAGTTTCAAATATTTGTCCAACACACAATATCTTTCTGAATCGATATTTATGGTTTACTTGATTCCATATTTTTACAACGACAAAAATGAGTTCTAATGTGATTATTTTTTCCACGTAACTGTAAATGAGTATTGCACCTCACTCTATCGAAAAATAAATTTTATAAATGTAGTGAATAATTGAGATGAAATAGATGTTGAAATGTGGATATGAAGCAGAAAATACCTATTATTTTTGTTCTTTTGTACTGTTTGGTGGCGATGATTTAAACCCTTTAATTTAAAACGCTTATTTAAATTGTTCTTTAAATAAAAAAATGCTTATTTAAATATACTAATCACATTTTAGTAATCACATAAAAACGCCTTTTTTGTCGGCTTTCGTTAAACTTTCAATACCTCGTTAATCAACTTAATTATGCATGAAAATATTTCACTAATAAAAATCTAATTTAAATTCCGATACGGGAAACGGATTGCAGACCGCCCCAACTCGGACCGCTCGCCACGCGCTTAATTTATATTATTTTTCCGGAAATGTTGAAAATACTTTCCTTCTACTTCCTTTGGAACCGACAAAATAAGTTGTGGCTCACTCATTAAAATCTGGTTTTTGTAGACTTTTTCAATATTTGTTCCTGAAACGCCGTCATTGGATGTGGATTGATTTAGTGCAATGTGTGGTCAGCTAACCCCATATATTAACATCACATCGAGACACGTCGGAAGATGTTGTCGATCTGAGACCACGACTAAATGGTTTATAATATTATGACATTTTCTTGCAGTATTTTTTAAAGTATTTGAAAAAAGTCATAGCCTTTGCATAAAAATTAATCGATTAGCGTGTTGGAGAGAAAACAAAAGCAAGCTGTGTACTACATTTTCAGCTTCCTTTTAATTCCTTGTAACAGCGACTGGAAGAGGAAGCGTCGATGATGAACATTTAAAGAAAAATTAAACGTCTCTTGACGAAGATAAACAATTCTACGGAAACGCATCGCTTATATCAGCCGTCATCGCCAGGAAGTCAAGTATCGGAACTCCGCCTTTTTCTTGAGTAGCCGCGCATTGTAAGTAAGAAATAGAATATTAATAAAATACATGTTTATTTTTTCAAGAAATCATGATTATTTTACCTTGCTTTCGAGGTTCATTTCTGATCCATCTTGGTTCCTGATGGCCATCCTGAGGAGCCTGATAGAATAAGCGGCAGGCTCCTCAATTACCTATCAATCTTTGAGGCGGCTATTTTCAGTTTTCTTGTGCGCAGACATCTAATGCCGAAACAAATAGATGGAAATAAAATTGTTGAAATTACAGCATTTGAAGGCATACGTGACGCATCTCTATTTAAGAATCGCACATAATTCATATACAACTTTGGGGAAACGCGAGTTTTGTGTAAAAATAGCTTTTATAGATCGATAAAAGAGTTAATTATACAGTTCACAATGTTACAGGAAACTTTTCTGGTTATATTTGTAATATTACTGTGCGGAATATTTGAAAATCTCAAATATAGATATAATGTACTACAAATAATGTAGAATTTTGTCATTTATGAGAAAAGTGTGTTTAGCAGTATATTTCAAACTCATGTAGATGTCTACCCTTGCGCTACAGTTGAGTCGCACTCTTGCCACTTCTCGACCGGGACTTCTTATCCGCTTGTTAATGAAGGGCAAATTTCATCTATTAGAGATCGGAGGTGTGGAAGTGAAGGGCGCGACGCGACGTCTTCGCGAAATCGCCCGACCGTTCCCTATAATCTTCGTCGACTCGCCTTCATTTCGATTGCGCATCGCCCACGGAGCATTGTGTCGGGAGGACCCATTGTTTCACAGAAGGAACCTCCTCACCCACCCACGAGCGGTTTCTCCGTGATCTTCTAATCCGCCTGACGCCGTCGTGGTAATGACCTCGCGGCGCTAATGGTCCTTGACTGCGGTCACGCGCCGCGCCGCGCCGCGCCGCACTACGCCCGGGACTCCCATTGCCTGGTTTGGGACGACCTCTTTAAGGAGGCTGATTCCAGTTTTCTTGAGGGTGGATCCACCGTCGAAATTGACTTGTGAATATCCGTTACGAAAAATGATTTCGAAAACCCTAATTTAAACACGTACATTCCATGAATGCAGAAGTTAAGTTTTACACCTGATACTTTTCGTGGGCATTATTAAAAATAAAAATTCAAATAATGTATGATAATTCTTTGCATTTTACTGGAGTCATGTTGATGCTTTCGCCGTGATAATTAATTGGCAGAAATTATGGCAACGTCGGCGCGTTAATCACATCAAACAAATGTTCTTGAAGAACTCGTTGCAATTACAGCGTTTCAAAGGAAAGTGGCATTTGTAAGAAATGAATGGGAATTTTGAAATGTGTACAAGTTAAAATACAAACGTTACAAATTGCAAACTAGTCGCTTTAAAAAACAACAAAAAACAACAACATTATTTTAAAATAAAAGGGGTTTTTTATTTTGAAAAACAAAAATAAAAACGTTTGTCATTACATGAAACTGGCCCCCCAAAGCTTTTCAAAACATCATTTAGGTAGCTCAGTAATTAGAGGAATGGGACGTAAACTTCCCGGTCGGGATATGTCTTACGCTTTGAACTATTTATTTTTTTAAAATTTGATGGAGGAATTGGGAATCGGTGTTATTGCATATGCATCACCAATTAATTATCAATTGAAGGTTGCATACTGTTGTGAAGCGTACGGTATGAAACAATTATGAAGATTTCGTATTTCGATGTTGACTGCATTGACCTTTCTTCTCTCAACTTCTGTCACTTTCAAACCAACGTCCCTGAAGATCAGGGTAATTTGCGTTCAGTCGTAAGTTAAGAGTCTTTGGGCGATGTTGAGGGATTCAGAAACATTGGCTCATCCAGGCTCAAATTTAACTTGTATTTCTTAATCAAAATATGGTATGTATTTTCTGAAGGACCTTTCCTGGGTTTCCTTAGTAGTTAGTTTCAATATTATTGTTTTCAAATATTGTGCAGTTATGATGAAATGTAGTTAAAAATGATTGTGTATACTTTTTAACATAAAAAACCTTCAAAGACATAATATATTCGAACAAGGATAATAAAGAAATTACTAAGTATTATTATTAAATCCAGGCTCAAGTCTAGGAAATATAGAATACGAAATTTACGTGTTGTTAAATATACCTGCTCAGATTGATTTGTTAGAAAGTATTTTGTCTCACTGTTTGCACTACTGAAGTGGTTATTTAATTGATTACATTATCAGTAGTGATTGTCCTTGAAATTTGTTCTTCTTGTATTGTCCGGAAATAATTGCTCTGACCACATAGAGGTTTCACAAAAGCATTTTGCTGACCCACGAATTAAGAGAAGAACTTTCTGTGTTTGCAAGCGCTCCAGAAATGAAATAGAGGGGCTCATGTTACGCTCAGTTTTGTGTACGCATCTCACGTCGCGTCGTCGGGAACTCTTGACGATATTTACATACTCGCCCTCCCGGATGTAGTTCCTCCACAAACGCGCTGCTTCTGTGCCACTGATGTGTGTTACGCGTGCCAAGGACTCAATGCTCCCACATTTAGGGGGAACTAAGAACTTGTTGCAGAAACCGGCCAATTGTGTAATTAAAATTTCCTCAGCGACATATAAGATGAATAGTTTGCTGGTTTGTGAAGTTTTACGAGTACAAGAAAATACGTGCTAAATTTATTAAAACCATTCCATTTCTAATACCCTTTAGTGCTTCAAATGGCGATGCAGACGATGTCTTTAGGTTCAGTAACGATCAGGTATCAAGACGTGAATCGGGTTTCAATTGTGAAGTTTTATGCGTAAAAGAAAGTACGTGCCAAATATATTAATAACATTCCATTTCTATTCCCTTTTAGTGCTTCAAATAATGATGTAGACGATTTCTTCATGTTCAGTAAAAATCAGATATGAAGAAGAGTATTGACGTTTTTCGTGGAAAGGACATTGGCTTCGTACGTCATCACATAGGCAGATACAGAATGGGTGATTTTTAATCTTTAGGCTAATCTCATACATTTGTTCACATCAAAATTCGTAGTCATTCATGTATACTGCCTCGTAATCCAAATACTGAAGTTTTGATGTTTTTTAAACCACATATGATCGGAGTGTTTTTGATCCATTAAACGTTATAAAATACTTGTTGCTCTCTGCCATCCGTACTCGTTAAAATTAAAAACACTTAGTTCTTATAAACAACTTTCATATTTATAATGCAATGCAGGCTAAGTAATGTATGTGACGCCTTGAGGTGAGAAATGGCCCCCGTGTCCGAAGAACGACCCCCAGCGCCGAAGAAGAAAAGTGTGGAGCGGGAAGCCCGAAGAAAGGGGCCACTCGATCCCCGAGGGATTGGCGAGCGCGGCGGCGCCGCCGCCGGAGACTGCCGTGCGTCCGCGTCGCGGCGCCCGCTAACCCGTTAACGGCAGTGCGCCGCGCCGATGAAGCATAAAAGAAACATTGTCCACAACAATAAAACCAGGGAGTCAATCAGGCGGCGCGCGGGTGGTCGTCGGTCCGCCGGCGGCGGCGGCGGCGGCGCGGCGGAGGCGTCGTATTCCTCCCCGCCGTCGAGGACGAGGATGAGGACGGCGAAGGCGGTGGGTCGGAGGCGGCGGCGGCGGCGGCGGCGGCGGGCAGCAGCTGGTGCGCTCGCCTTTACGACCGCCATGCATCATTAACGTGGAGGCCCACCGTCGGGCGAGCCCGCGGCGGCGGCCCGCCACGTCGCCCCCCTCCCCTACACCCCTCCTGCCACGCCCCGCGTCCTCCTCCCCGCTCCTTGCCGGCCCCGCCCCGCCGGTTTACTGGCCGTTTGATTCCTTGTTAACTGCCGGGCGCGACTTAAGGCGACCCGGAAAGTAATCGAGGTCCCGCCCGGCCGCGAGACGGGAAGAAATTAAAGCCGGAGCAGTAGGCCCCCTAGCACCTGAGCGCACCATCCCCCACGGAGAAGGGGTTAGGCGGCCTCGGGCTGTCTGCCGCGGTTCTTGTAGTGTTCTTCCCCTGCACTCGAACCCACACACGCTCTCTATCTCTAGTTTCCGTACAAGTCCACTCTAGTCGTGTTCTTTGAAATCGAGTGTGGCTGGTTTCTCCCCTTCTGGGGGTTCTTTCAATGTTTCCCTCTGGCGATCTTTGCTCTTGCTTCACGTCAAGTTTCGTTTTATTTGCACTTTGTATCTGACGGATGTACTGCAGCTACTCCTCTCGTTACTCCTTGCCTGTAAGCCAGTAAAGCTTTACCTCAAGTATACAGATGATATGGATTGATCATTCGTCTCTACTGATATAAAGTGGTAGAAAATTTCGCTATTATTGCGAGAGATTGCGAGGTATTTCTTTTTAATTTGACATTCTTTTATTAATTGGCAAATTGTTTCTAATAATAACACTGTTAGAAATTATGAATTACCTGAATGTTATTTTTTCTTTGAATGTTTAATTTTTATTACAATTTGATCCTAAATTTGACTGTGAAATTTAAGATGAAATAGATAATACAATATACAATACAACAATACAATAATGTTACGTATTTACGGCTAGTAGCGACCATTAGATCGCAGTGGATTATGAGAAAGAGCACCCAACGTTTGTGTAATTTCAAATGCATAGTGTGGATATTTTTTACTCAGTGGAAATTATCTTCTAATTTAACAAATTACTGCATATAAATTACTGCACTAAAGTGTGAAGATTGAGAAATGAACAAAATGTAGTCTTATGTTATTAATAGTTATCGTTAATATAAGATGAATACACGTTGGTCTTCGCGGAAGTTAACACTGAAATTTTTTTAAAAAATGATTAGCGACTATTGTGAATTATACTTGTCCCCTGTCTCGTATCAAGAGCCCATACTATCGGTCGTCGGAACTCTCTCGCGTTTCCTTGCCTGCCGAACCCCCTGATTTCACCTTGACCATCCGTTTATCTTTCCTTCCGCCCTCGTCCACCCTGCCCAGCTCCACACCCTATTTTCTCTTCGACCTTTCGCCGTTCTTCCGCCCGCACCCCCGCGCAGACTCCTCCACCCCTCGCACACGCTCTCACCTGCGCCCTCGCCCGCCGCCGCCGCCGCTTCACTTATTTAGTGCGACCTCCGCGGCGCGGGGGCGAGGGCAAAGGCCGGGGCTTAATCTCCGGCGGGCAGGCGAGCGGGCGGGCAAGTGTGCGGGCGGGCGTGTGGGCGGGGGCGAGAGGGCGGGCGGGCGAGTGTGTGGGCGGGCGAGCGGGTGGGCGGGCGAGCGAGTGAGCGTGCGAGCAGGTGGGCGGGCGAGCGGGTGGGCGGGCAAGCGGTCGGTCGGGCGGGGAGGGGCGGGCGGACGGGCGGGCGGGCGGACGGGCGGGCGGGCGGGCGGGCGAGGGGGCGGGCGGGCGGGCGAGCAGGCGCGCGGGCGAGCGGGCGGGAGAGCGGGCGAGCGGGTGAGATGGCGGGCGGGCGTGCAAGTCGCCCTCGTCGCGCGGGGAGTCGGCCATCGGCGCACCGCCCATGGGCGGGGATTCCGCAGGGCTAGGGCAGGGCTAGGCGCCTCTGGGTTGGGACGGGCCCCCACACTTAGTGTGGGGAGGCGCCGCCGGTTTGCCGCGTTTAGTACAGTCGCCGCGATTGCTTTAATTCGTCGTTGGATTGGGTGGTCCCTTTTCCTTTCGCCTCTCATAGCTCTTGCTTGCTGTAATTCTGTAATTGAACCAAAATCTGAAAAGTAGTCGTTAAATTCCACTGCAATGGAACCTCGATGTCTCGAATCTGAAAGGGGAAAGTTCGAGTTATCGAATATTTTCATTTATATCCCCATATTGAACAATGAGAAGACTTGAGGAAAGAAAAAAATCGAGGGATTCAAGTTTTTGTTATTAGAGTAATAGAGAGTCCAATGTAATTAAAGTGATTATCGACTTCGATTCTTGATACATAATGTTCTCCAAGATTATTTGCGATTCAGTAATAATCATGCCAAACAAATTCACGTACTTGAACATCAGTAAAATAATAAAACATGCACAAAGTTGGAACGGATATTCAAGTGACCCCAGATATAAGGAGGGGCAATGATGGGTAATTCATTCCCTTGCGTAGAAACGATTTTGTGGTCTCTTTGGGTGATATGGTTAGGTCTGTTTGGTGGCAAACGTAGGCTATTATAGCCTGTGTACCATTAAAAATGTAATGTGCTTCTCACTATGATCTTAAATCGCCCCATGTTCCATTTTACTTCCATGATTAAAAATTTTTCTATCACGAGTGCATAAAATCGTCCAATAATAAATCGTATAATGTGCAGTGTTTTTCGAAATGAATGCACGTTTTACGTTAATATTCCCTGAGTAAATTTGAAAATCTTCTCTTTTTCTGTACAATAAAAAGTGAAAATGACTTCAATATGTAAAAAAAATAATGAAAGGAAAATCTAACTCTCGGATGAATCATTTATATGGAAACCGGATTGTTTAATTAAAGCGTTTAAGTTTTTGAAAATCTTAATTGTAAAATAATTTTCGTTGTGGCCTGTGACAGCAAAAATGCTGCTGAATAAAACTATACAAAATGGTTTAAAAAAACTCACACTTCTTAAGAACAACAAATAAAATACTCTCTAATGACACTGCAATAAATTTGAAAAAGTCACAAAAACTGTTGAAATAACATTTTGTAGTATATTCGGAAACACAGTACAACAGGTATCTTGTATGTATCAAGAATATAAAAAAAGTTGATGTTCCACCATGCAAGACGTGAATAACAAATATTTAATGGCGGGTGACCTCTTCTTTGTAGCTTTTCTGTTATGTGACAGTGTCGTTACATGATGTGTCATTAGTTGTGCCGTACTCAGACGGTACGTGCTATATAACATTACGGAGAATAAAACAAAAAAACAAACAAATATTTTTCAGTCAAATTCAAAACTGTTTCATTCTTATAGTATTTTTGCCGAGTTCGTGGGTATTTCACGAAACCACAGACACCTCTCGGATCGCCGGAGTTTGTGTAGTTTGCTGTTAATTTCTGCGCGCGTTGGAAATTAGTCATAAATAGGGGACGGATTTTAATGAAATTTCATTTCTACTTTCCCGTATACGTACGTATATACTGAGTTATGTACGTATAATAGGGCAAGTTATGTAATGCTGCGGAAAATCGATTTCGAAATTTCAACGGAAATACATGTTTTGGTGTCCCCTGATACCGAAAGAGTGGTTGTTTTCGAAACGTCTGTCCGTCCGTCCGTCCGTCCGTCCGTCCGTCCGTCCGTCCGTCCGTCCGTCCCTCCGTCCCTCCGTCCCTCCGTCCCTCCGTCCCTCCGTCCCTCCGTCCCTCCGTCCCTCCGTCCCTCCGTCCCTCCGTCCCTCCGTCCCTCCGTCCCTCCGTCCCTCCGTCCGTCCGTCCGTCCGTCCGTCCGTCCGTCCGTCCGTCTGTCTGTCTGTCTGTCTGTCTGTCTGTCTGTCCGTCTGTCCGTCTGTCCGTCTGTTCGTCCGTTCGTCCGTCTGTCCGTCAGTTTCTGAAGAACACTAGCGTCTAAACCATTAGTGCAATTTCTTCCAAAATGGATATTCCCGGTCGATCTGGTTCCAATCGATGCACTGCGATTTGGAAAAACTTTCTTCTAAATTTGGGAGTACTTTACATGAAGGCCCCCGGTCATTTTTAAAATTTTCTCAAAATCGGCAGAACTGGGTTTGATCAATTTTTTACGTCATTTTTTTATGCTTTGAGGGCATTTTAAAGACATTTTCAAAGTATTTTATCGATCATTTTCGGCGATGTTTTAGGTCATTAAAATGTAGTTATAAATGTTTTGCATTTTCACGAGTTCCTGTCTATCGAAATGTTAGACACCTCTTGGTGTCTAAGATTATGGCCGGAGGCTGTATTTTCTGTCTGTAAACTTAGATAGGTTGGTAAATACATCAAATAATTTAGTTTTGAGTATAAGAAATTTCATTTGAGAAAGCGAAGTTGAATATTAGATCATATGTATAGATAGATTAGAATATATAAATGTTTAGATTAAATTTAATAGATAAAATTTAATAGATAAATATTTATTTCATTATTAATTTTGATTCCTTTTTAATTTTTTTTAATGAGAGGAACTTGGAAACATAGGAAGTTGTATCTCTCTCCTGACTAAAATTAAGTCATTTTTATTTTGAATTAATCAGTTTTAATGTTCGTTTTGAATACGAAATGAATTAGATGGAAAAATGTAATCTTATCCTTTTTGTTCCTTCCTAATATTCGTTTCATATTGGGAACGTTACAGTAATTGGTGCAGGTCGCCAGTTACGTTTCTCTACAAGAAGTCTTTTAAAACTAATTACATTATTTAATTTTTATGCGTTTTAAAGATTTTCCTGTATTGGAGTATGCTTAAAGCGAGAAGGACGTTTCTTTTGTACAAAACATTAGACTGGAGAAAATAGTGTCTATTCTTACCTACATTCTTTTCAGATGTCTTCAGAGAATCCTCCGCTGCAGCTCTATTGATCGTGCCGCGCGATGAGCGGTGCTTTTGACTTGTTATGGGGCTGTTGCGGTCTTCCCGAGGCGCGATTTGGCGAAACAGCCGCTAACCTCACAGTGCACGCGGAAATTCAATTAAGCAGTTCGCTTTAATTGTCGGAAACGTCCCGAGCGGAAGAATTCCTTCTCGCCTTCGCCGCCGCGCAGCAGCAATTGTGAGCTGCCGTTGCGCGCGACGCGCCCTCCCAAGGCGGTGGGCGGAAACCCGGAATTGGCCCGGTATATGGCCACCCCCTCCTCCCCCGCCCCGTTTTGAACGAGCGTTTAAGTTCCGCACACTCACCGCCTCTAGGTTTTCGCGTTCCCGCGCTACGACTCTCGCCTCCCCGCCGCTCTCCTGACTCGTCTGCCACCACAGATATCCTCGATTGGTCGCGCAAGGTCGAGTTCAGCCGCGATCTGCAGGAGAATTCTAGGGGCTAGTGCCCCAATAGGTGCTCTAATAGGTAGTTTTCCGTTGTTTCTCCGATCAACAGCAGATAAATGCCGGATCGGTACCCTAGCCGAGCGTGATCTTTCCTTCCCCTTCCTTCTCCTTTCTTCATCACTTACTCACACACACGAGCACCACACTTCCATACATGTGGGGAGACCAGTCGGGAGCTTAGAGCTGTCCCGGCTAAGGTGGTGTCCTGCTGGTAGGATATACCTGGTTGGTAAAAAGACAACTGCTAGCCGACGTGCAGTTTGGCGTCGGATCTGTCCTCCAGCGGTGGAAGATCACCGCCACCTCAAGCGATTAAACATGGACTGCACTTACTGAACTAATGGTTTAAGAGGGAGTTTATTCGCCCCGAAACATCAATCGAACTATTGGCTGGTATCACCCCCGTCTCCTCGCCACCCTGCCGCCCGTCATCTCTCCGTGTCGTACTCCCCGTTGCGTCCCAACGGCCGTTGCTCCTTGTATTGGGCCCGCCACCCCCTCATTTGTGACCACTGCACTCCGAGTGTCAGTCTCGTCCGTGTTGTCTTTTTTATCCCGGAGGCCTCGCCTTACCTGCCTCAATTTTCACCATTCTGCTAGCGGATGAGCCGATTTTTAACTTTCTAAATAACACCAACTCATTATCGGATGTGCTCTGATCCTTTCGTCTTCCGACGATCTCCTCAAAACACAACTGTCCCCGGCTTTTCTGTGGGTCTTTTCAATGATTTTGGTGCGCGCAAATATTCGTCACTCGCGCCGCTGTATGTGTTTACGACACTTGCGTTACAAGAACATCGCTGTTACCTTTGCTGGCAATTTATCATTGAATTCCCTTCATTTTGTCCGGTAATTCTCCATTGGGCTGTATCTCAAACACCCTTTAAATTTTGTTTCACTGACACACTAAACCTTACTTTATCGCATTTATTCCACTACTTCGTCATGAAGTTTATTTCCATATTTTCTTATGTATGCTGTGACTTCATACACGTGCTATCCCCATCGTCTATCCTCCTACTTCATTTTGTCCTTACCGTCATTTCTATCGCTTGCGATTCTCCACTTCCTTCCGATCTTCTCCACAGCCTTCGGATCTTTTCACCCCTCACCACCTCATACTCCGTATCCTCAACCCCTTCCCCCTTTGCGACAACGATCCTCCCTCATGCTCCTCAAAGCGACTCGGGGGAGCGCTGCGGTGAAGATTGTTGAAGTTACTTTTGGGACAGGTAACTTTATCGCGGGAATTGTACGACGCCCTTTCCCCAGCTGTATCTCGCTCCGGCGCTGCGCGGCGTGGCTGGGCGAGGACCTGGCCGCGAGTGGGGTGGAGGCTCGGCGGGGGGGGGGGACGTGGAGCAAGGCCTCGGTGGCGGGGGCGGCTGCGCGGACTCCGGCGGACTGCAGAGCCCTCGCAGTAAACGTTATCCCACGGGCTCCGCTCCTCGGTTTTTATGTCTCCGCAAAGTAGCAGATCCCCATGCGCAGATCTTCGCGTGTAATGAAGCACTCTATACGCTTATACCCGGTCTCTAAAAACGTGCATCCCATTTTCTTTTAAAAGATAAGTACAAGAATAATCTAGTTATTATAGCTTTATTTTTAATATTAATATTTTTGGCTCGTTGCTAGGGGATCTTTCCCAGGACCGGTGGTACTTTCTAAATCGGTCTAAAATATTCAGGAGTATTCTCTGTGGACTATTTTAGACAGTTCCATTATCTTGGTTTTGAAGTCCGCCACCGGCGCTGCCGCAGCGGCAGCCACCTCCGGCACTGCCACTACCTTGCCCTACGCCGCGTTCGCCGTCCCCGCCACCGCCGCCGTCCCCACGACCGGCAACAAAGGGAGCCAGCGGAGGCGACGGCAGTAGCAGCAACCAATGTAATGCATACGAAACGCCGGGGTACACAGCCGACCTACCGGGGGGTTTGAATTATTGAGGGTAGCCCGGTGCACCCCAACAAAACCGGGCAAATGACTGGCCGGCGCCCCGCGCCCTCTGCCGGCGATTCTGTGAAACATTCATAGGGACCCGGGTGCCCGACGGGCGTCCCGCCCTGCCTCGCCCAAACGCCTCCTCGCCGGCCCCCCGCCCCCGCCCCGGACCTCGTCGCCTCGCAGGGCCCCGCCTCGCCGCAGCGCCCGCCCCCGGCCCGCCCCCGTGCCCGCCCCGGGCTGCCCGCGGTCGCGGTCGAGCGCGACTTTTTGGCCGCGCGGCCGAATGGGGTTTTGCGCGGGCGGCCCCCGAGCGGTGGCGAGGCCGCTCGGCCGGGCGGTAGGCGGAGCCGCCGCTCGATCTCTGAAGGGCGCCGATGAAACATTCAGCCGTGGAAACGTCTTCGGGGGTGTTGGAGTGCGGGTTACTAGTTCACTAGGAGCTGCCGAGTTTGGGAATGTGTCAACCCTACGTATTTGGCTCGCGCAAGGTTTGTCTTTTTAATTGGTTCTTTTTAATTTAATACCTAACAGAAATATGCGTTGCACTTTTTCATTATGGAGGAATCGAAATCGATATTCGTTGTTGAGCGTTTTCAAGATGAGGCACGTAGGGGTCGAATATTGAATATTTGTTATATTCTGAAGGGAAAAATACTGAACATTTTTAGTGGAATTAATTGCTTCAATTTTGGAATTTCCATTGAGAAATATTTCAGAACTTTGTTGTGTGCAGCTAATAGCTTTTAATATCAGTGAAATTTAGAAAAGTTTCTCAGTTTTCTTGTTAGCTAATTTCACAAAGTCTGATGTCTCTCTAGACGTTTCCGAAACAGCAATCTTTGTAACGTCAGATATTCCATTTTGTAGTTTAACGCTAGAAATTCGCATCCCCTTGCAATTGAGGAGACATCAATATTGAGGTTTGGAGCCATGCCGGTCGTGGCGAAACAAATTGGGTGTCCTTCCAGGAAACGTGCTTGCCTGAACCGCTCTTGGATGCTGTGGAATGTCTTTAGGTATCTTGCTTGACTGATACCTGGTATTAAGGTCTTATAAAATGCTTTTGTACTTGGAGTTGTGAGAATAACCATGGTAACATTTCAGTTTTTGTTTTCTACATTTATACAGTCTCTTCTTAAGAAGATACCTCTTAAGAAGAGAAAATTATTTAATGCTGCTTGAAACTAGTGTTGTTAAAACAGCACGTACATTCATGCAAAATTACCCGAAAAGTTTCTAAAAATTGTGCATGTCCTTATTTCAGAATCTATCTTTAAGAATCAGATTTCATTAAAAGAAAAAATCTCTTAATATTTTTGTTGTCAGAAGACCCCAAAAAAAATTGAACTTTTGAAATGTTCGAGAAACCAGAGTTTTCAACGAACAAGAGATGCACCATTCTCTTAAACGTCCTCCGCACTTTCCAAGAACATTTAATCAAAAACGATGAAGCCATCTTTTTAATTTCGAAAATGTCCCTGGGGCTTCATGTGAAGTATTCTCCAAAATTAAAGTATCAATTTCGAATTCTAGGGGCCGCGACATCAGCCAGATCAATGGGGGAATATCAATTTTGGAGGAAATCGGTTGAAAGGTTTACCCGCTAGCATTGTTTATTGACAGACGGACAGATGTTTTGCTGTCATTTGATTTTTGGGTATCAAGGATTTTGGATACAAGTGTTAGAGGATTTTTTTTCTAAATTTGGCAAATGGATTTATTCACTTTTTCGTTTCCAGGGCCCTGTGATAAGAGTTTTTCTGCCGAAAATTTGCAGATTTTTCGCGCAGCATTCCAAAACTTTCCCTCTACTCCGTAGCGAGAAAATAAAAGTGGCGAATTTTTGGCAGTAAAACTCTTTATTGCCGGGCCCTGGTAACGAAAAAGTGGATAAATCCAGTTGTTAAATATAGGGGGGATCCAATAACACGAGGTGTGACCAGAATCCATGTTTTGTGGGTTCTTGATTCTGAAAAACCAATTGACGGCAGAACGTGTGTCCGTCTGTAAGCAACGCTAACGACTAATCGTTCAGTCGATTTTCTCCAAAACTCTTATTCCCTAATCAATTTGGCTGATGTCGTGGCCTCTTGAATTTGAAACTGATATTTTAATTTTGGGGGGTACTTTACTTGAAGCACCAGAACAAACTGAAAAACTGAAGTGAAAATGGGGCGGACACATTGCAAGACACAACGACCAAAGATGGTCGCACACAACAATATGGGAACCAAGAATTGGCTGGCAACACCCTGGAAGGCAACACAAATGATGGTGGGACAGCTTCAGGGAGGTAGTCGGAAACAAGTGGACGAGACTGGCCCAAGACAGGTCGACGTGGAGGTCGTACCTTCATACCTAACATGAACAATGAACATCTTCCTGTTCCTGCAAAACAGAAAATAGACAAAGAATAAAAACGAAGTGGAAAGCACCTAACCAAACAGGTGAAAAAATGTCAGAAACCGTTAAAGTCAATAAGTGATTAACAAAAGTGTGAATATCAAACAAAACGAATAACTTTAGGTATCAATGTACGATAAGTTAAAGTAGCTATTACCAGTGAAAATTGTCAATAACAAGCATAGCCAGAATAGTGAACTAAGTCTAGTGAATTAGTGAAGTTGAACACAACCACAAGTGTATTACCAGAAAACGAACTAGGTATGTTAAAAGGCCACAAGTACCCGACGGCACAAATCTTCCCTGTGAAATCAGAAGGCCTTAGCCCTACATGAGATTGTAAAGGCTAATAATAATAATAATAATAATAATAATAATAATAATAATTGTTATTATTATTATTATTACTATTATTATACGAAGCCCCTGGGACATTTTCCATTTTTTTTAAAAATGGCTCCTTGGTTCTTGATTAAAATTAGTTAATGGATAGTGTGAATGACATTTAAGAGAGTGTTGCAAGTCCCATTATCGTTAAAAAAATTGATTTTTCAAAAATTGCTAAAATTCATTTTGTTTGGCGTTTTTCTACAGCTACAATTATGAAGATAGATATTTTTTCCCTTAATGAAATCTATTCCGTAAATATAGATTTTGAAATAAGGTTATAATTTTTCGAATATTTGAGTACTTTTCGCGTATTTTTGCGTAAAAACACGTGCTGTTTTAGCACCACTAATTTTGTTTAGTTTTTCTACGTTCGAATGCTTTTTGGCTTCATGAAGCTTTGGAAAGTGGATAATTCTGCAGTGGGAACAAAATAATAAACAAGTGAAATACATAATTTCAGTCATTCCAGTATAATCCTACTGACAAAATGAGATTTGAGAGATAAGCGTAACAACTTGGTAAGGAACTGGAAACAAAGACTTTGTGTAATAAGAGACGTCCTTTCTACGATAAAAATGATTTATGACTATGGTGTTTCTCTCAGGCATTTTGCGAAGTGAAGTGAAAGACTTTTGAAGCACTCAGGCCCTAGGCGAACAATAGTGGTTGCCAAATCTTCGTTGCCAAACTCTTGGTGTTACTTTTACTCTTAGAGATGATTGGCTACGAGTCAGGTGAAAGCGTATTAGAGGAAATAATATGGGCTAACTACCATAATCTTGTTTAATATGTCAGAGACATTATGATAGGTTTGACAACAAATTAATGATTTTAATGAAGTGTGATTCTGGTTCAATGAACGATAATATAATATACGAATAACAAATAGTACTCGACTATATTCGATTGGGTGTACTTTATTGCAAGAGTAAACCTGAATTCAGAAATAGGTTCGTATGATTCTTCTATTAAAATTGTGTATTACGAATGATTAATTAATTATATTTTTGGACAATTTCTGTATTATATTGATGTAATTGTAATAAGTCATAATGCATTTTACTGTTTCTGATATGAAAATTGGACGTATTAAATATTCTATTATGGGAGTGCAAACTCATAGTCGAAAATAACAGAAATTCTAAATGTTACATATTTGGAACCGGAAAATGAAAAAAATCTGCCTTCATTAGAAAATGTAAGTTCCTAAGAACGCTGTGATAGAAATTTATTTTTAAAACCACTTTTCACAATGATTTTATCCTCTTTGCAGTTTATGTAATTTTTGTACTGCATAAGTTATATCAGTTTAATATTTCATTTATTTTGCAAATTGCGTGACTTCGTGTACTGTATTGATTCAGTTTGGCTGAGGGAATGCATCCATTTTTGTGAAGTGAATTTGGGCTTTACATAAGCATTGACACTGAATACGGTACACCACAATTTAATTTATGTTACATTTTCGAGAAAATAGCTGTGTATGTTCTTTTATTTTCATTATGCGGAATATCTGTTGTTAGAGGTGTTGCAGTTATTACTTCTATTGCAAAGTAATACAAAATGATGTTATATTTATAAGAGCATATTATGTATCAATTGCAAATAAAATATTATGCAGTAAAGTGTAGCATTAAGAAAGGCTATTTTTTACGTTCGCAAATGAAAGTTGTTTACATAAAAACTATGAATATGTCTTCACAACGTTGATGCTGTTGATGTTGTTGATGCATGAATGCCATAAGGAAAGTCCATCCATTTATCACATTTTCGAAAGATCACCTTTTTTGCAAGACTTATCTCCCTTCCTTAATCATTACGTAATCGGGGACGAGAGGATACTGTGTGTACTGTACGGAGTTGCAGAGATCTGATTCCATTGCAATTTTCACGAAAGCAGCCGGATCCAAAAGCGTACATAAGACGATGAATATTTAAAACGCTTTTCCCATTGTGCCGGGTCCATCTGCGGCGCAGAGTTATGTAAAGCTTTTGTGCGAGGGGTTAATTGTTTTATCGCGTCGTGTCGCAACCCCGCGTGAGTGGGGTCCCTTCCGGAAGAGCGCCGTTGCACTCTGCGAGTGCCCCGTGCGGCCGTATTCCGGGGATGCGCGGACGCCCTTAGTGTCCTCCGATTTAAACATAGTACCTCTTCGAGGCCACGAGCTGGAGGAGAGGGGAAACTGTCATCCAATCGGCAGGTTCGTTACGATTAAAATTTGTGATATTGAAGCTACCGATTGGGTGACAATTTCCCCCTCTCCTTCCAGCTCGTGACCTTAAGGCACCACTGTAAATAAAAGTATACGAAGGAGTCACTGATTGTGGCGTTTGCATAAGGTGTTGCGCTCTGTGCGATCCACGCACTATCCTCAGAAATTTGAGAATTCGAGATAAGTGATCAGGATTTTTATTGTGAGGCATTCTAAGAACAAATTTGAATATTAGTCATGTTTTTTTGACCTCATGATTTGAATTCGTATATTTGACCGAAATCAAATCTCGTTTCTATATTGTTTCTACACTGCCAACTGACTGCCACTGCCATTGCCGTGTGACGATTTAATAGCGTTTTTTTCAGACCTTCTGTCTACCCGTGGTACCCAACGTATTCCATGCTACCCGGTATTGCATGTTACTACGTAACGTATTGCCACGTAGTGCAACTCTTCTTTTTAAATTCACTATTGGTCTTGGTAATGATAAAAACTTTTTTGTGTCTTACAACATTGGTATTCGTATGTAGTGTGTGAATTTGCTCACTGTCGGAAAAGTCTTCTTACTCCGCGTAAACCTAATTCGTCTCTATGTCGCCTTGCTCTGGCGTTACCTCCCTTTATACGAGAACCATTCGCAAAAAGCGTACTTTTCATGTTGTTTGGCTAGCGCGGGCACTTGCGAAGCCACTTGGGCGACTCTTGCAAACTCGCACGGGGGCCCACGTTTTTCCCCAGCGCCTCTGGCTGGCGCCTCTGCCGCTCCGCACTCGGCGAATCTCAGGGGCGCGTTGAGGCGAGCCTCCGTTTTTAGCCAGGTGGGGCTACCTTGTAATCATCGGGGCGTAACAGGCCCAGCGTGGCCGCGTCGGGTGTGCGAACGCCGCCCGCGCCTAATGGTGATGAACGCTCCGCTGCAGCCGGGCAGCGCCGCGCGGCGCCGCGCCGTGGAGCGCGCTGGGGTGGCGCCGGCGGCGGCGGCGACGGCGGCAGGGAGGGCGGGAGCGGGTCTCCGGCATCCCAGCGCGCGCGCGTCATCGCCACTCGTTAACTGCGCCGCGCTGTGGCGAAAGGGCGGAAGTCTAATTGACGCCACCCTCGCGCAAGTTCGTCATGCGCGCCCGTGGGAGGGCGTGGGGGGAAGGGGGCGGGGCGGAGGAGAGAGGGCCGGCGCGCCGGGCGGGCAGGCAGGCAGGCCTCGACGGGCGGCGTGGGCGGCGGCGGCGGCGGGGCACTAAGCAAGATGCATGCACTCGCTGGCGCGCGCCCGCCCGCTGCCTGACCCGCCCACGCCGCCCTGACCGCCGCCATTGCTCTTCATTTGGCGGGAAAGGTCGCGGCATCAGCGGCAGCTGCGGGGGTGGAGGCGGTTGTGGAGGACGCGGAAGAGGTGGTGGGATGTGGGAGCGGTAGAGACAACAGAGGCGGTGATAGCCGCATCGACGCTGCGAAGACGAGGAAGGAGTGTTTGAAGTGGAGGAAATAATAACGGTGGATGGAAAGAAATCACTGGAATCACTGGAAATCACTTGTAAATTGCTGGATAGCGTCGCGTTGAGGGATGGCGGATGTGAAAAGGAGCGGCGGCGTTGGCAGAGTTCATGGTTGCAACGGCATGGTCGTCTGCAACAGGGAGTGTTTTGTGACACTTCTCTTGACAGCTGTAGGCGTAGGCGAGAGTGTGGGCAAGGACGAAGGCGAGGGCAAGGGCGAGAGCGTGTGCGTGTGCGTGGGCGTGGGCGAAGGCGAGAAACGCCATGAGACCAGGTGAGGAGCAGCGCGTAGCGGCTGGGCTCGCGGCTTCGGCCATCCGTCCGTCAGTTCGCTGCCCGGTGCGAACGTTGTTGACCGTATTTCACAGGGAAATGTACCTTCCCGCGAATGGGAAACGGATCTGAAGTGTGTCCGGAAACACAATTTATTGCGTTCGACTGACGTGTGTCGCCGATGTGATCGAGTGCCGAAGAGGGGCTGCAGCTGCCCGTGAGGAGGCGCCAAGTACATCGGAGACGCGCCATGAATTTTTCTAGCAAAAAACATCAAACATTTCGGAATTCATGGGAAAAAATATGATTTGAAGGCCAGAGATGAAAAATATTTTTGAATATCGCTTAGATGCGCATTCCGGTACTGACGTTCTGGGGGTCAGAAGTAGGTGGCTTAACCACAAAGACACGGCTACATGATGCATCGGAAGGTAGCATTGTCTGCACCATTCGTTGAGGGCCGATGATAATTTTAATTGTTGGTAGTATCTTTACAACATCTTCGAAAACTACATTTTTTCTTAGCCGTTGTGATCATTGAGATATTTGGCGAGTAGGGATAGAGGCAGTATGCGAGTTAAAAAGGTAAAGATCTAAGTAAGTGTTATTTTTCTGTCGAAATTACATATTTTTTCTCTGGATGTCGCTCGCCTTGTCACGCTATGAAAGTCAAAGGAAACTTCTCTTCTTATTAGAGTTTCACAAGTGCACAAATTACACACGAGTGATACAATTATTTTTCAAAAAGAACTCCAATTTGCATCTTTAAATTTTTGTTCTACTAAAGAACGCGCTACAAATGCACTTTCTTCTATTCCTTAAAAAAAAAAGAATGTGCAATTATTTTATAGAAAATTTCGAAAGTGTCGCAAATACTTCGTGTAAAGTATTCCCATCCCAAAAGAAATTAAAATACGTTCCTGATCTCCGGAACGCTACTAGGTCTCAACCCTGACGTATGTAACAAGTTTCAACTCAAAACCTTCGAATCTGACGGAGTTATGTATGACATCCATCCATCTAGACATCCTGATGTGCGGGTACAAAGTTGCGCGTATTCCTTCGCCACCTGCACTAATCTTAACTGTCTGTAGAACAGCACTACTTTTTGTACCATAATCCTAACGTGTGTACGAACGTACTGCTCAAAAGCACATTAAACACCAGTTTTATGACCGAACATTCTTGATCGTATTGTTGACGTGATGCCGGTAATTTTCCTGCCGATACTATAGTATAATGTTACATCCATATTACTGGCAATACTTTCTCACTACAGAGGTAAGGGAGGGAGCTGCCTTATGTCTGTTTTACCTCTCTTTTCCTAGTTGATCATAGCAGTAATTTGTCTTCTATTGCATGCATAAAATTGTAAATGTGGTCATGAGGGTTGAATGGTGATGAGATAGTTTGATTTGGATGGTATGGTGATTTATATCGGATACGTGGTGATATGAGGTGTCTGTCGTGCAACAAGTGCACGGTGAAAACAACCATGTCTTACCCCAGATTGGAGCCTTCGGGTCCGCCTACATGGACGATGCTGCATTACCCATCAAGTTGATACGTTCGTAAATGAATTCCGAGCATGAACTTTAAAGCCGATGTTCCCTGAAACGATGCATCTTATTTAGTGCCAATAGGCCTGCGCATCTGCGTTGCGGGCGATGATACAATTCAGGGTAGCGAATAACAAGGCTATATGTTTCACGCGGGAGCGTTGCCGTTAATGCGAACGTACAGTATTGTACGTGCAAATTCAGATCTACGCCTGCCCAAATATTTTCCGCCGGGAGCGTGTGAAATATGTCCACGTTATAACCCCGCGCCCCGCCGTGCCGCGCCGCTTTCTCGTGCTTCCCTGGGGACGCGCCCGGGGCTTATGTGGTTGTTAACCGGAGGGGCGGAAAGGGCGCGTCACTAATCTGCTTCCCAGGAAGTTATTGTATCCGCTTCCTCTTTCCTTACGGGGACAGCGCGGGCTGAAAGCACTGGGGTCGCGCGCACGTGTCGGAGAAGGCAGCGCAAGCGGGGAAGTTTTCGTCGGCGCGGAGAAAGAAGCCGAAGCCGTTTCTATGGCAGTCAATGAGAGATGGAATAATAGTTATTAATGCAACAAAGGGTTTAATTAGGGTTCTAATGATCGAGTGCCGACAAAATGCCCGAGGACCTTTAACCCGAGAGCTTTTTGTCGCCCTTTATTATTTACCTAATTTCACAGATTCAGATTTACTTACTAATTAAATAATTAATTTGACTAAATTTGTCTTCTCATATTTCCCTCCCACAATTCCATCTCATAATTCCCTCCATATGACAACATGTAGCAACATTCAACTGTTTTCATATTTCCCTCGTAATCACGATCCTTTCGTGTCAGGTGAATTATGCAGTGTATATCGAGCTCCGTATCGAAGGCAAAAGCAAGCAAATAACTTATCAGTTTTTTTTGTGTCTGTGGCATAAGACTTTTTCCCATCCCTTGTCGATGGGAATCGCTCGTGGAAATGACGTTGCACGTAATGGGCGCGCAATTCTACTTAGTATTAATTTTTTGCCTTAAAATTTGTTACTTGTCCAAATATCAGATTGAAGAATGTTCCCCTGACATGTTTCAAGAATTGTGGGTTTGTTTTTATGAGATCTTTTGTGGAAGGTGGATGTACTGTCTCTTTAATAACTATTTTAGAATACTAGGTATTTGATAAGGAATGGAAACTGAAGATGCTAATCACACAGCGCTTGTGTTTGTCCGTACCATAGTTGCAAGCGGATAAGTTTAAGCTTAAATCTCTTCCCGAGTATCATCGAACGCCTTCTGAAATTTGTGATGTAGTTTCCGGTGTGATAATTACTCCGGTGGATGTGAAAATCCAGATGTTTCGTTTCACTCCTGTGAAGGCCTCGACACTTAGGAATGCAGTTGAATAATGAAGTTACCCTTTGTGTTTGAATAAGTGTACACGTTTTTCCGATGAGATACGGAGGACGTTAGTCCGTTTAATCGTTAAATGTTTACTGGAAAGGCCACGGAAATTGTCGGCGACGGTTTTAAACTTTATTATCTTCCTTAAGCATGTTTCTGAAAGAGTAATAAAACAGTGTTTAAAAGGTAAGGCGCGTTATGGATCTGGCTGGATTTGTGTCATTGTGCGTACGTATACAAAAACGCGTAATCCCCACACAGTTGTCCTTATAACAAGATGTAGTTGACCTTAACGATTGGCTGATAACTCTGCCATGAGAGGACTAGTGTGCTTTCGGCAACGGTGTCGTGCTGAAAGTCTGAATTCGGATAGTCCTGTGCTAGATTATGTTGATATATTACCGTTCACGAGGCTCTCAGCGTTCAAGTCTATTCAAAAGTCTATGTAAGTAGTATTACATTTTGGATGAAAATAATACAATAAAGCAATAAAAATACATTTCTTTATATTAGACGTTTGTAATAGACGTCTATTACAGCCTTAAAGCCCATTTTCTGTCTGAAGTGACCTACGAGTATATTCTCCCGAGACCTTCAAATCTATTATTGTTATCTCGTCTGAAATTAAAGCTAAAAGGAAATGTCTTTTGATAGTCTTGAAAAGGTGGCCATTAATTTTATTTATCGACTTGAAATCCCCTTACTGTGTGATTTATAATTAAAACGCAACGTTTCTCGTTTTGACAGTACGAGACTTTTTGCTTATTAACTTGCATGACACAGCAATTTTCCATTTCATGGTTATCGCATTAACGACAATTACAAGCAGCGCCATTTAAATCTTACTCATCAGAAGCATCGCCTTGCCATCTTCGTTAACGAGAAACGCAATATCTGCCAATTACTTCAAGATCACGTGCATGTAGCCTCAAGAGATGGACTTTTGTACTTTCCTCTCCACGAAAAATTCCGCGTCCGAACGTCGAACCCACTTCCGAAAAATATAAAAAAAAACAAAAATCGTTTGTTTCCCTTGACTTTCTCCCCTTCTATTCGCCCCTGCGAAGGGCATGACGCAGCTCTCTGCCCACAATGCACCCCATCGCCGCCGATGGCAAGTTCATTAGAGCGTCTCGATTATCCTTCGGCAACGAGACCTTCACCGTCGCTGGCGGCGAGAGCGGACTGGCCCGCGCGTGCCAATGACCCGTTGCTGGTGCCCACTGGCGCCAACTCTGCGTTTGACGTAAGGGTGGCTCGTTGTGAATTGCAACTTTTATCTCCATCACGAGGCAGAGTTTTCCTCGTAAAATAGTGGACAACGGTTTAACGATAAAACAGATTCTCAGGAAACAATGTGTCAGGTTGATGTGCTTAATGAAAAATGTGAAATTGTAACATGGCGACACACTAGAACAAAAGGACGTATGTCAAAATTGACTACAACTCTTCAGGAGAGAGAAAAAGAAACCGATTTAAAAAATGCATCGTTTTCATAATATGTTTTAACTTGATAAGCTGATAACATAAGGCAATTAGAGACTCGGAAAAGTTCTTAAAATACTACATTTAACACAAGGAAACGTAAAATATTCACATCCGTCTTCTTGCACTTGGGGTATTGATGGACAATTCAAGCTGGAAACGAAGTACATACAGGGTGAGTCACGTTACTAAAAAAAATGTTTATCAAACATATAACAATATGTATATCATTGGATTCGTATTTTTACGCTCTTCATCCTAGACGGAAAACATATGTATAGTTCCATTTGAAAAAACAAAGTTACCTCAAAAATCTCGTAAAATACAAGTGATAAAATAGAAATTAATATACGTATCAATTAGCCCCTTTCCCTCATACACATCCGTGAAAACTGCATTGCAATATCTTCAACCGTTGAAAAGTTACAAGAGGTGCTAAAGTTACGTGATTCACCCTGTATAAAAGAGGCATTCTGAACTTATCTGTATATCACTCATTGGCAAATGATTACTATTTTTCCTCAATGGTATCCACATTTTCTTCGTGGATTGTTATATTGTTGTATACTGATCGACGACGAAATAGAATAGATGATTTGAAAACACAACATACTGTTTAACCCATAAAATAAATCGCAGGGTCCACGAAATGTAATATTAATTATTAATGTTCATGACATGAATTATAAATGAATCCCAAAAGTCTACATGATTTTCATGAATTAGGATACGATACGATATAGAACAATAAAGCAATCTTATATTGGTTTGGAGAACCTAGTAACCACAACACTAATGTAATTATGAACTTAACTCCGATACAGAAAGAAGACATCACTTTTTCTGGAGTTCATGCTAGATGATCTTTAAAAACTCTCACTGGAATTTATTATAACTCGTCGTTAGTTTTTTGAGTACATTTTCTACATTTCTACGCAAGCAGATACAAGGAAACTCTGAAAAATCAGGGGTAATGAGGGCACTGGGGAAAGTGGTAGTGTAAAATAGCAGTGTAGTAGCAGCAGGCAAATAACCATGTCCATAAAATACCTCGTACGCGGGGAGCGGAATTCTAAATAGAACAAAGCGCGAAAGGTCGGGCGCCGCAAAAGCGAAACCGCGCAGAGCCTATTCTCCAAGTATCATTTGCATCTAGCGACCATCCCTAATATCCGCGGTGCGCGTGCGTTCTATTCTCTAAAATCACATAAACTCCGCGCAGAAACGCAATTTCACCGCTCCTTCTGGCACAGCTAACGAGCACGCGAGGGCAGGGCCGAGCGGAGCCTTCACCGCGGAGCGCAAACCGTCGCCTTGCCGCACAAAGCGCAGGAAGAACACGGATCTTCGCGTTGCCCTCCTCTTCAGGGGCAAAGGGGCGGGGTCTCCGGACACGGGAGCGCGGCTGTGCGCTCTTTCGAGTCGCGAGGCCGCCGGAGAGCCCCAGTCTCACCCGAAAGCATCGGATTGGGAGCGGGGCGCCGTGGAGCAGGGTGGGACGAGGTGGCGATTTTCAAGAATTAGAATGCGATGTTTGAAAACTACAAGAGACTAATAAAAATATTTTATTGTTTTGGAGTTAATAATAGCCACAACACTGTTGACAATTCCCATATTTTAAATCAATTAATTATTTATGAAGTTGTGGAGCTTAATTCTAAAGCAAACTCCGCTGTAAAACAAGGAGTTTTTTCTCGAGTAAATACTAAATTAGCTTCAAAAACCCGTCGGCCGGGACGGGATAGGGCGACTGTGACGGGGCGGCGCGGGCCCGCACGGAGAAGCGCGGGACGTGGCGGGGAGATGCTGGGCGGCGCAAAGAAGCGCCGGGCGGTGGCGGCGCGGGGCGGGCGCGGGGCGGCGCGAGGCGGCGCAGAGAAGCGCAGGGCGGGGCGGCGCGGAGAAGGGCGGGGCGTGGCGGGGCGGGCGCGGGGCGGGCGCGGGGCGGGCGCGGGGCGGGCGCGGGGCGGGCGCGGGGCGGGCGCGGGGCGAGCGCAGGGCGGGCGCGGGGCGGCGCGGGGCGGCGCGGCGCGGGGCGGCGCAGAGAAGCGCAGGGCGGGGCGGGGCGGAGAAGGGCGGGGCGTGGCGGGGCGGGCGCGGGGCGGGCGCGGGGCGGGCGCAGGGCGGGCGCAGGGCGGGCGCGGGGCGGGCGCGGGGCGGGCGCGGGGCGGTGGCGACGTGGGTGGCGCGGGGCGGGGGGACGGAAGAGACGCGGGGCAAGGTGCGCGAGGCGGTGCGGTGAAGCGCGGGGCGCGGTGGGACGCCCTGCCACCGGCAACGCGTGCAATTAGCGCGCCCCGCAAATCGCACTATCGCGCGCGCCCATCTTCCGGCGATTGGCCCTCGCCCAGGCCCTCTGCGCCGAGCCGCCGCCGCCGCTCGGCTTATTCAGCGCGTGAAAAATGCGGTTCACAGGAGAACCCTATATTCACTTCTTCGTCGGAGGAAACGACAACAAACGACGCGGCAGTGCACGGTCGAAATCCGCTCTTCTAGGCGGTTTTGCTCTCGGAAGCGCAGTACTCCTCTTCGTTCGCCGCAGTTATCAACCATCAGTTTAGGTTCATTGTCTGTAAGGTCCCAAGCCTTTTTTTTTTAATATTTCGAACAAAAATATGATTCTTATTTCGAATCAATTTCAATATTTGTAATGGTGAATGCATTTTATTACCATCCATTCTATCGAATAGAGCAAGTTTGAAAAATGTTTAATGTTTGTTTTGCAATAGACGGTTACAAAACAAGTAATTTTTGTAACTCCTGCCCTTGTAGCGCAACAACGAGTGTGCTTCACAAAATCAAATCCTTTCCATCGCGCTCTCATTTCACGCCGTTGCACCGAAACCCACGAAGAGTATCAGATTCGTCAGCGAAGCGGCGTGACGCGACGCGCGCGCAATGGAGCCTTTGGCGCGCCAGGCGCGCTCGCCCGCCCGCCCGCCCGCCCGCGTGGACTCCGCGCTCTCTGCATCGGTCGGGAAATTTAACGAAGCCGGGAATTGATCGGGCCACGTAGAACGTATGGGCCATTGATTTCCCTTTAGCGCTAAAGAATATTTAAGAGCTTTCTAATTAACACATGCCAGCGCGCGGCGCGATGCGGCGCGGCCCGGCCCGGCGCTACGCGGCGCGGCGCGGCGCGGGCGACTGGAGCGCGGGGGCGCGCGTTCGCGGAATGTTAGGCTCGGTTTGCAGCGCTCGGTTCGCCCCTCCCCGCCTCGCCCCGCCCCGCCCCGCCCCGCTCCGACGTCCCTGTCCCCGCCGCCGCGCCCGCCGCAGCCGCGACCGCTGCCGCCCGCACCGCTTCGCCCGCCTAATGGTGCATTCCGCGCCGCACCAGTATTTTGTTTCTCATTAAAATGAGTATGCATTCTTTGTCACCCGATATTTTTCAGGCGAAACGTGAAAAAAAAAGCCGGAAAGAGGGGGCAAGCTCCGTCGCGTGAACCTCGAACTGAGTAAAGGCTGTTTGATTAAAATTGCCACGGGAAGCGGGCACGCCCGAGAAACGCGTATGTTTTTTGTCTTTGATATGCATTTCGTTGCGCCCGCTCACCTTGTTTTTTGTAATTTCGCTTCGCGGGCAGACGCGCGCACGTAACGGTCATTTGTCACGTGATGCCTTCGCCGTTGATGCTTTTTTTTCGGACGAGTGTCCTCTGGGAGTCCGCTCGACCCCCTCCCAGTTTTCGTTACCCTTTCCATATCTCCCTTACTCTGCCGCCCATCAGCGGTTCCCTAGCACCTTCCTGCTTTGGTCTATGTTCTATCTTCCTATTCCCCCCGCTCTCAATCCTTGCATCCTTGCTTCTTTGTCTACATCTTTTCTTTCCCCTCACTCTTGACCCCGATTTTTTTCTCTTCTTTCCATTTCCGGTTTCTATCCTCGTTTTGTTCTCCCTCTTTCCCCAAGCTACATCTCCCCGTCCTCTCCCACACAGCCCCGCCCCTCCCGCCCCGCCCCTTCCGGACCGGCCGGGGAAGCGAGTGCTACGTCCGCGGCGCGGCCGCGCCCGGGAGAGGCTTATCATGGGTGTCACATTAGATAACAACAAAAGTTTTTATTTTCAGGACGAGTGGAGATGCAAATGAGGCCGGGACATTCCGGAGCCTAGCTAGGCTTGATGTTGAATGAGTTGCATGCGACTGCGGGGATGCCCTCGCGTTTTATTTTCCTGTGTAAGCAAAAGCGCGCGGCCATTACCAGTCCTTCCACCACGTACGCCCTCGCTGCGGCGGGGTGAGGAGGGGGTGGGTGGGCCGGGCAGCCGGCGGGAGGAAGGGGAGGGCGTTATAACGTTCGCGCAACGAGCCCTCGCCTCCCCTCTTTTTTTCTGATCCGTACCCGTAACTCCTCAGTCTCGCCTATGCATTCTCTTGCCTACGCCGTGCTTCTTATCCTTTCGCCGTGCCCTGTGTTATTCTCGTCACTGTCTTCTTAGGTCTCGCCCACCTGTCTTTTGGTTTCTACACCGCCTCATCGTTACCTTATTTTCCCTCTTCGAGTCTCTCCCCGTACTCTTATCTCGCACACAATAATACCTCACCTTTACGTCGTTCCTTTATTGCATTTTCTCATTTTCTTCGCTTTCATTCACGCTCGTCTCGTCTCCTCCTCCAACACCACCACCCCCGCCGTTGCTGCGCGCCTGCCAGCTCGGGTTGCCTTTAATTAACGATCTATAGGGCTCGTCGCCGCAAGTACCTGGCGCGAACAAAACGCTGTCGCTTCGCCGTGAAAGGGCGCGACAGGCAGAAGGGAAGGCAAGGGTGGGGAAGAGAAGAGAAGGGGGAGAAGGGGAGGGTAGCGCGTGAACGGGCGTCGCGGGAAACGCAGCCCTTGACTCTGGCGAGAAGAGCAACCGCCGATGCTCAATACGGTAGTAGATGTTCATATTTTTTATTATAATTTTTTACTTAATGTAGGTTAATAACGTAGTTAAGTACAATACCTGCTGTTATATTTGCAGTGCCTTATAATATATCTTATAACACTAATTTGAATTAAATGACTCATGGTTTAGGCAATTGCAAGAGCTCCTACTCTTAACAATCATTAGAACAAATAAACGGCGGCAGGGTAGAGATGAGAGGATCGTTGAGGGCCTGGAGGTGATAGGTGAACTCTCGCTATCTCTGTAATTTTATCAAAACTGTACTTCTTCCTTATATTTGGGTAATAATTTCAACGTTAATTATGAACTGTCGTATATAGAGTGAATATGCGTGACTTGTCTTCTTCTTCTTTTCCTTCACTTCAAGGATTAGGGGGCTGCCCAGTCCGTCGTCGCACATCGAGTCATCTCCCTCGTGGTCTTCCTACACTCCTTCTTCCTGATGGAATGTATTGTATCTGTTGTTTAGGTAGCCTGTTTTGCTCAATTCTTTCTATATGTTTTTTCCAGCCTCGTTTATATGGTAGCCAAATAATTTATTTATTTTCTTATATCTTCATTTCTTGGTTTATCTAAAAAAGTACAACCTGTTACCCTTCTTAAAAATTTCATATCTGTAGCTAGAATATTTAATTTTCTTTTTGAGAGAGGAGAATATTATTTTTCACTACTGGTGTTGTCATTGTTTTATAAAATTTCAACATTGTATCTTTTCTAGTCTTATTTCTCAATGTTTTATGTAGCGAGCCACATATATATTGGACGTCGGGCAATTTATTTTTTATATCTGCACTCCGGTCGTAACTTACATCACATCCCAGATAATTGAAATGTGTTACTTGTTCTATTGTTAGTTTTTGCAGGCATATCTTTGTTCTAATTAGATAAACTCCTTTAAAAGCCATGACCTTCGTTTTTTATTTTCATGTTTTTATATTATAATTTTTACATATTAGGTTTAATTGATGAGTGTCATTTGGAGATCATCTTCCTTTTCATACATCAACAAATAGCAGAGTATTGATATAATTATTTCCGTTCAATCTGATCCATTGTTTTACTTTTAATTTCCATTCTCAAAGAATTTCGTCTATAAAGACGTTAAATGATATCGAGCAAAGGATGCAACCTTGTTTTAACCCTTGGTTTGCTTTTTAATGTTTGTGATTGATGTGAATTTATTTTTATTCCGATCTTTGTATTTTCATACAGATGTTTGGCTATGTTTATTACATGTTTTAGGAAGGCTCTTCTATCCATTATGGCCCATAATCTTTACACATTTCTTCATGATTTAAAAAAAAATTTGTTTAGTGGTGTCTAGATTCATTCTTTTTATGTTGGTACCTTGGTATGGGATTTTGTCGTATAGTTATGTAGTCATAATGGTGTTATATAGTTTTATAGTCATAATACTAGTCACAAGTTTCTCATTAGTTACCTTCATATAATATATACTAACTACAGTATTATGACGAACTGTTTAATGTGAACATTTACTCTGTGGATATATGTTCAGAGATGGAATCTTATTCTTGTTAATAAATATTTACACCTGATGATGGTGTGACAGTGTGCCCCAAAATGTAAATTTTAACAGAAGATTTTGATTGTTAGCGTGGTGATATAGTAATTTAATCATTGTTAATGTGCTCGTTAAATATGTGTCTAAAATATTGAGGTGTACCAATGTGAAAAAATAAGAATTTTATTGAAGCATACAACCTTGATACTTTACAAAAAATCTTCGTTGAAACATTTAGAGCCGTTTTTGAGAAAATGTACAGTAGTTTGAGCGCATTTGAAAATGTGTGATTTGAAACTCATTTCCTATAAAACTTTCGAGTTTCCATGAAACATAAAAATAGTTTGAAACGCGTGTATTCAGAAATATAAGGTATTCTGAGATTTTGAAAAACATTCATTAATATTTGGGGATATCTTTCTTGAAGCCCCCCCTGACATTTTCAAAATTTTCTCAAAAACGGCTCCAAATTGTTTTTTAATTTTTTTGTAAGAATAGAGTAAAATACACTTATTAATGTGACATAGATTAGATTTTCACGGTTAACTGAATTTTTGAAAATTGCAAAAGTTTGAATTTTATTCGGCATCTTCCTCCAACTACAAAATTGCAGATAGAAATTTTCTCTTCAAATACAATTTGCTCTTCATAGTTCTTTCTTTAAGGTCATGTACATTTAAAAAATAGTAGTTTTCGCGCAATATTGCGTGCAATATTGTGTGCAATTTAAAAAATACAAAAACAAGATTTTCTCAAAAACGGCTCCAATTTTTTTTTTGAAAATTTTGGTAGAGATAGTGCTAAATGTATTCAATGAGATGACATAAACGCCATATTGCTCTATTTTTTGGTTTTTTCAAGATCTGCAAAAAAGTAATTTTTTTACTTGTTTCTGACGTCGTTAATATTTACATTAGCGGCGATTTGTTGACATTATTATATTAATGAGTAGATGCGCTTTAAATAATGTTAAGTAGAGTGTCTAGAATAAACGTTCTTTTAAAGCTATGCATTACAAATAGCTAGAATTATTCTTTTTTTTTGTTATCGGGTACCAACAATAGAGTTTTTATGTAGAAAAATCGCCGTTTTCACTACAGCTTTACAATTCTTTTTATTACTAGGTAAGTATGCGAGAACATAAAAATAATGCATTAAATTAGTAAAAAGTTTAAAATCACCGTATGAATTTTGTAAAGTCGTCGTATATCACGAGTGTAGATTATAAAACATATATTTTTGTGTGCGAGTGCCAAGAGCTGTGAGAATCCTCGGTGAGAGCTCGTGTCCAAATTGTACTTTTACTTTTCCCACTTCTCCCACCTCCTCCTCTTTATTGCTTATGTTACGTGCACCGTTGTCTGCTGAGAATTTCGGCGCTAACCACAATACATAACACACACTCCTGTTGGTATCTGCCCAAGCGTTATATCCATTATTTTATGCTTTTACGGACGTGCTCATCAGGTCGCTCTTCGTACAAAGTGCCACTTCCGAAGCCAGTGCTCAAATTCTGTGCCACCATCATTATTTGGTTAATTCAGTCATTCCCGTTCTTGTGCAGTGCTCCATTCACGTGTATTCAGCTCCGCCATTCTGCCCGTCCGTACTCCCTCTGTTCAGGAAACTTCGCTGCCCTCGCAAGAGGGGGAGCCAGGTACATGCACAGGGACCCTCCCGCTCACTATGTTCTGTATATAGCAGTGGTCACCCGCGCAGCGGTCCGAGACCGTTGGCCGCGGGCGGCAAGTGGGTAAAATATGTGTCCCCGAGGCCTTCGCTGATGCGTTATCTATCCGGTGTATTAGCTGTGGGATTCTGCTTGAGGGCGAGTCGTGGGCGGCAGGGGTGGGCGATGGCGGAGTGCGTGTGTATGTATGTGTGTGTGGGGGAGGGGAAGGGCGAGCACGGAGGTGGCGCTTCTGTCCCGGAAGCAGGCGACTCATGTGTGTGGGAATTTTTGTGCGCTTGTTAAGATAACTTTCCCCGCTTTTCCTCGAGGCCTCACTCTTTATCGGTTACGCAGGCTCGTTATTTCCTTCGGTTGCGTCCCAATGATACGATTCACTTTTCCCGTTGCGACACGACGCGTGGGCGAGCGTCGCCCCCGAACGCGCGGGCGTGCGTGCGTGTTCCGCGTGCGTGGTGCCATGGGAGCGTCTTCGGAGCGCGCCCTGCGCGTGGGGACGCGGCAAGCAGCAGCTCCTGCGCGGGCCGGCGGGCGACGCCGACTGTGTGCGGAGAAACGAAGTGCGTTTGCGGAGATATTTCCTGCACACGCTGGAGAGCGCAGTTAACGCGGTCGTATCGCCGGGAAAGTGGTTACTGTTTATTGGCCCCCGCGCGCTCTGAGAGCTCGGCGAACGCTTTTGACGGCCTCTCAAGTACTCCGTAGACTCATTGTCTCCATTGCACCTGTAGGTCTAATAACGTTGCTTCGTTTCCATCAAATAAAGATGGCCGATAGCTCTCCGGAGGAGCCTGCCGTAAAGATGAAAGCGTGATGTGTAGGGGAGGGCAAATATTCTCTTGTAATGGGTGAGTTTCCTCATTAACTGGATGAGGGTGATACAAGGTCACCTTTTCGAGAGGTCTTGTATTCGTTGCCTAAGATTGTTAATGTGGTAGTGTGAAAGTTGCAAGATAATTGCATATTGTCTTTGGATGTTGAAGTCGGCTCAAGTTTCACTGTGAAAACGCTATGCTATGTCTTACCACTTTTTGTGCGAACCCGTGTACAATTTATGCAATTCTAGTTTGTTTTTTTAAGTTTATAGTACTAAATAGTATTATTTCGTAAATGAAACATGTTACAATATTCCCTCGTGTTATAATATTGTTCTTATAATTCTGTAATGCTCTGTTCATATCTCGATTAAGTTTTTAAGGTTCCCTTCAACCATTGAGTAAGTGCTGAGATAATCTATTATGTGGCACTAAACACCCTCCTGTCTAGAAACATCACATACATCGTGCTAGTGTTTCTGAGTATGACCGTCACTGCGAATTTTATGAAATAAAATTATCTTTGGGTCATTATATAATTTAATTAATAAAGCGAGTTAATTGTAATTTATATTAGTTCTATTGCAGATTTCTTATTTATTCATAATCTTTAACTATAGTAAAATGTCAGCTCTTTGTATCACTCTCTAAAGTAATGATCAATTTTCTGCGACGCATATTTCTGCAGAGGTCAATGCGTGGTCAGTCCGGGATGTATTTTTGTACAGAAACTACGAAATTCTTTCCGCGTATACCATATTTATCTAGTCGGCGAGGAATTTGCTTTCATGTAGAACTGTCAATAGAGCTTGGGCAAGTCGGTGTAAAACTCGCTGCCTGAGGCTTTGAAAGACTACGAAAGCGGCGACTGTCGGGTTTGAGGCGAGGCCCTCTCCGCCATGTGGAAGATTCGAATCAGGTAGTTTCCTGTGCGTAAACGAACGCACGGCGCAAACGCGCGGACGCGTGAGGCAGTCGTCGCGAGCGTCTCGTGAAAGTGAATCGCTGTTTATTCCTTGTCCCGCGCCCTGAAAGAGGACATTCCGATGTGCGAAATGCTCTCGGAGAACGAACAGAAGAAGCGGGTTGCGCGAAATATGAAACGAATAAAAGACGTTTCTCCCGTCTGGTTTACAATGTCCCGGGCCATTGCTATAAAAGGGATAGGTCGCTTCGATATTCCTTTTCCGTGAAGCCGTTCATTGTAATTCTACGCCGCAGACAAAAGCGTCATAAATGTGTCCACTCGAATCTTCGCCGCGTTTTTCTTGTGTCTACCACATTTTACGGAACTGATATACAGCGGTTGTTTACAAGATTCTTAAGTATTTTAGTGCCCAACTTTTTATGGTTCTTTGTTTCGCCCTCGCATTGGATTCTGGATTCGGACGTAACCAGGCCAGCGGTCTCCTCCTTTATAGCCACCAAGTACGCCTTTAGGCCATATGTTGCACACGCTTTAATTGGGTTCCGTAAAGCATGGTAAACATCTGCTTGCAGCCGGTGTCTCGTTTGCATGCGGAGAAAGATTTCGCCCGATGCACAGCTTTCGGTCTTTTGCGACGTCGTAAAGTGAGCGGAATCTCGGATCCATTCTGTTTTGATCACTTCTGGCGAAACCTTTCGATTTTTAGCGTAACGTTCGCTGTATCGTTCCTACGTTTGGACTCTGCGTTTTAGAATTTTCTGTTAAGTAGGTTTGTTTTCCATTATGTCTGTTTGAGTTGACGCTCAGTACATGATTTATTAGTTGTGTCTAAATGTATACACCATTGTAAATTACGGGGTCTGGATGTCAAATATTAACTTTCTCGCTGGATGGTTTACTGAATAATATAAAAATGTATGTTTTCCCTGTCCATATTTTCATGTTTAATCCGTTGGTGGTGTTAAGAGAATGATGTGTTGATGCAGGGATATATTCACTGTCAGTAACGCGTCCATTTTATCGAGTTGTAATTTTTGTGTTTGTTCTTTACATAATTAAATACATTTTTGTATGTTTTTACATTCCACTGATGATATTAAAAACATGGAGATCGTCGGTCAGAAGTCGCTAAATAAACAATGGTTTAAAAGTACCTACAATTCATCATCCTGCCCGATGTATTTTAATTAATTTCTTACTCAGGTGATGTGGTGCTGTTAACCCTTTGTTTAATTTCTTCAAATATAAGAACAAATTTAGGAAACTAACAACCGAATCCGAAGTTTTATCTTTAAGTTCGCTTGGGCTGTTTCATTTGTGTCTACGTTCATGCTTCGTAGATCTTTCCTAACAAAGAAAAAGGAAAAATAATAGGAATCCTTAACACATAATATTGCTCTTATGTAATATTTAAACAAATCACCATCCGTATATCAGTATTTTGTTAGATTTTTCAGTTTTCGTATAATCAGGTGGTGAATTCACTTTCGTTTTTATAAACAACTTAATGAGAGAAAGCGCTAAGACATCTCTCAGCTGCGTCCTTCCGTGCGCTTGCATCGTTCGCACTTGAACCTAACCTACACGTTTCCACTGCATCTGGGCGTGCGCTTGCATTCTTCTCACCGCGTTTCCTTTACCGGTTCCGAACTACCGTCTCTCTCTCTCTCTCTCTCTCGGACGGGAGCCGTTTTGCTTTCTCACCAAAAGCCACCCCTCCCCCGCGCCGATGTGGGTCTGGGAGCCTCGCATGTACCAGTTCGGGATGCAACCTGAGCGTCGGACATGCAGAGCGGATCTTTTTACTGCGGGAGCTGCCCGCGCCGCGAGGTTTGCGTGATTGCGTATTTGCCCATGCGCTTGCCCTGAAACACCTCACGGACCTAGAAGCCGGCGGCGCACGAGGATTTATTTAGTTTTTGTTTGTTACAAGTAATTATTCAAGGAGTACGACCTGCCCTGGTGAAAGTGCGTAGAATTTCCCTCGGTCTGAAATTTGCAGTTAGGTCACACTATATTAGTATTCATACTTGTTCATTCATCTTCTGGAATTTCGGGAATTCCAGAAGATTCTTCGGGAATTTCAGACTGACGACTAAATTACGTGTTGGGAATACCACTCATTGTAAGAAGATTTCTTTGTTGAAATGATCTATAAACTCGTCAAAAACGTCAGTTTGATAGATAAACTAGTTTCTTATGTATTTCTAACATGAAATAGCAATTATTAAATACCAACATTGCACATTAACCATGTCTACAACAACTTAGCTTTAAATAACAAAACCCAACACTACTTTTCAAAATTTGACCGAGTCTCTTCATATGCGCATATTGATTATATTACAATAGGAGTAAGGGAATGGTTTTGGGGGTAAGAATATTTAATACTTTAGTTTTATTTGTAGATCTTTCTGAGAAATTTACTTGGGGTTTGTAATAAAATGTATACACATGTAATGGGACATGAAGGAATCTGCTAAGGTGGTCCACATTTATGTGATGCATTTTTGCGAAGAGATATCTTAATCGGCGGGTGATAAAGGTCTCCGATTCCCTGTAGCTTTCTTCTTGTGCACATGTCCCCAATAGTGGCGATGAGCAGTGGACCCAGGGCGATAATGTCTGGTTTCGTCTGTTTCTTTCTTCAGATTTTCACCCGGTCATCTCTCGCCTTTCGCACGCAACATTCAAGGGAAAATAGCTTCGGCATTGACACACTGCCCGCGGTCCGGCCGCCCGATCTTCACCTCGCCATTGCCGCGGGCGCACAATTTTTTTTATTTTTTTCTGGTGTCTCTTTTCGGCACCGCTGGCGCTACCTACGCTACCGCTCGCAGGTTTTCCACTAGTGATCGCCCACTACCAACTACCCGTCGTCGACCGCGCAGTACATTTCACACTTCTCGTTCCGCAAAATTCAAAATTCATTATCCTATTTGTTTTTCTCTCAGTGATTCGATGAACCTTCTTTTGTTGCATTCTAGTGTTTCCAAAATACGCACTGTTCTGCTGTTGATAATACTATGACTAGCCACTAGTGCTCTGCTTCCTTTTACGCCCTTCCCTCGACTCGAAGCTTTCCAACACCTCATGTTTTGCCATAGTTTTCCATGTTTTCTCCAATCAGTACTAGGAGAATGCCGGAAAAGTACCGTATCAAACGGGCCACGGATCGAGCGCAATCTATCTTTTCTCTTCTTTGTCCTCTTCTCTCCTATTGCCCGCACACTAACCCTCTCGTACATGCACTACACTACCACACTTGTCGGGAGAGTAGTCGAAAGCTTAGAACTTGTCACAGCTGGGGCGATGCCTGGAGATACCAGTTGAGGGAGATACCTGGTGAGGGAAACCCCCGCAAGCCGACGGGCCTGATATCGTTGGGGGAGATACCTGGGGCATGCAATCGCAGCAAGCCGACGTGTAGGTCGGTGCCGGATCTCACCATCCAGTTGGGAGGAACACCCCCACATCTCGGAATAAAACATTCGCTACGCTAACGGGAATAATGACTGTAGCAGTTGTCGTGCCTAGAAACATCAGTCAATGAATCCAACACTTCTCCGTCTTCGCCATCATCCTTGCAATCCCTTGCCTCTCTCCTGTACCCTTCAGCGCCACCGCGGCCCGCCCGCGGGCGTGTTAATTTGGAGCTCGACCCGCCGCCCGCCGCGCCGCGCCGTCGGCTGCGCAACGAGCCCCGTAAACGAGCCTGCGGCGCGCGCAGGCCGCCGCGCGTGCGCACGCACACGCGTCTTTACGACCGCCGCGCCGCGCCGCGCCGGCCGGGGGTGCGTGACGCGCGGGCGCCCGCCGACCGGGGCGTCGTCGTGGGTTTTTGAAAGTAATGAGCTGCGACGCGGCCAGCGGTACCGCGCGGCGTGACGGCGTTGTGTTATGCCACACGACGGGTTTCGAAAGCTGCGGGGGTGCAGGGCGAAGTCGAAAGTGGAGGAGAGCAGGAGAGGTTGTTGATAGGCTGTTGAGAGGCAGTGAGAGTTTTGTGGGAGAATTAATAAGAGATGCAGCTGAGATGGCGGGTTTTGTTAAAGCGTTTGGGATGGGATGGGAAAATATTTGTTAGTAAACATATGTCGGATGAATTATGTTAAATTTTTAAAAAATTATTACCTTCTGTTCGACATTATGTCTTTCAAACCATTGAAATTTATGTCGTTATGGACACTAACAGTAACTTTTACGAAGATTTACAGAGGCAGAATTTAAAAATTAGAAAAATGTCAAAATCAAGGAGGGAAAAGTTGCAAGAGACTATAAATGCACGGAGGATGAAATTTATCTTTAGGAAATTTGGAATGAATTTTGCGAAGAAAAGGATCAGTGTTACCAAAATTAAAAATTGTGCATGATGTAATGAAGGAAGATTTCAGTCTATATCGTTTAATGTGTTTAATAAATACAATAGTGTTAAAATGTTCTTTAACATTTCTGGGATTTAATAGTTAAATGAAAATTATTGAGATTAAGTTGAAAAAGGTTTGTTAAAAGTGTTTGGTGTCGACGTAGTTAACTATTAGTATACCAGTTCATTTTCTTTTCTACAGTAATTTTTTGTTACTAAGTACTGCAGTACGGCTCCCTTACAACAGCATTCTTCATAACGTGTGCACCAACAAAATGCGATCACAATTCAACGGATCTTGTTGCCTTGATCTTATGAGGTCAGAACATTTGAGTCGCAATCTGTAGGCTTTTACTGTAGAAGTCCCATTTTTCGAACAGAATTATCTTGGTGAAAACAGATAATCTTAATTTATTGAACCTTTTCAACTTATTGAATACATATTTTAACATTAAGATATTTGTGAAAGATGTTTTTCTGTCATTTGCGACTTGTGGAATAAGTGAATATAAGTATCTTATTATATTGTTTTTGTAAAATTACTCACATTGAAAGCTTCCGTCCCATAAGGTATAGAATTTTGCTTAATTTTCCCTGTGTTAGTTTTGGACTTTATTTTGTAGTATTATATTGCTTTACAACGTCTTACTCTATTCGCATTCCGTGAAGAGCAGCGCCGCATGTCGAGGGAATGATCATGAATCACGGCAGTATCTCTCGTGCGCTTGCGTTTCCCGCGGAGTAGCGTGGAGGGCACTGTGCCGGCGACGGCTTGGTTCCGTAACGAGATGCACCAACTGCACAGCAGCGGCAAGCGGCAGCTGCAATAGGCAGGGCGAATGCACCGAGGGGCGCACGCAACGCCGTACGCCGCGCGCCGACACCGCACGCAACCCCGCTCCTCCTCCCCTCTTTCCCCTCATGCAAGTCGCAGGGGGTGGGGAGAGCGTCACACGGTTTCTCACACGGAGCGTGAAGGCCGCGCGCCGACCCGGGCCGCGGCGTGCTGCTTGCTGCCCGCTCGTAGCGCGCCTGCGGCTACCCGTTGACCCCGCGCCTGTCGTAAAGTGCTCGTCGGCCATTCTCCGCCTCCTCCTCCTCCTCCTCCTCCTCCTCCTCCTCCTCCTATCACACCGGCTTAGGTGGCTCTGAGCATCGATTGATGTTACTGCAGTGCCTCTGACCGGGATGGCATAGGGTTCTACTCCCGCTGGTGGCAAGATTTTCGACACTAGCTACATAGCTTGGTCGGATTCAGTCGCTGTCTGGAGAGAAATTCTTACGATCGGCTGCTCTGATCGGTAGTTTTCTGTGGTTTCCACGAACTCCAGGTGAATTCCGGGGCAGTACGTGAACTATCGAGCTACGACGTACCGAACGCGATCTTTTCTTCGTCTTCCTTGTTCTATCCTTATCCTTTATTTACACACATTTACAAGCACCACACTTCCACACATTCCGGGAGACCAATTCGGGAGCTTAGAGCTTGCCCCGGTTGGGAAGCTGCCCCGCTGGTGGGAGATAGCTGGTTGGGGAAAATCCCACAATCCGGCCTATAGGTCGGTGCTCGATCTCGTCATCCAGCTGAGGAAGATTATCGCCACCTCTCGCGAAAAAATGCTCAACACTTACGGGACTAACGGCCTTAGCCGTTGACGTGCCCGGAACCGTTGATCAATGAATCAATCATTCTATCACCTTGCTGCTCTATGCGACTTTGTCTTTTCGCGCTCGCGCCATTCCTGTCGCAAGTAGGCTGTAAGCCTATTTCCTGCCTGTTCCTTTGGATGGGTCATGTAGAGTTGTCATGGGTACTTCTTTGCATAGAAGAACCTTGCAGGTGTATCATTTGCAGGTTTCTCGGATCTTTGCTGACCAAACATGAGTGTCTAACAATACAGGCACTATCTCATTAATTCCAACGAACGAATTTAACTGACAGTGTTGACTATATTCACAAACTCAATGATTATTTGTTTTTGAATTTCATGCAATTGTTGTACGTCTGTTTGATTAAAATAGGATTTAATAATGTGTTACTAGTTCATTTTGATATTTTCGTAGCTGTCGAAGAAAAATAGGCACTTATGTTTTATTTCATCTAATGTTGCTGCAAAACAGTTCGTAATTAAATAAACTGTAATTTATTGAATTTGGAGGCATTGTAGGAATAAGAAAGAAATTTACTGTTTTAACGTGACCATGACAGACTTATTGTGGGTCTGAATTTCCTTACATATTCGCATGTGTTATTTGGGGTATGGTCCTCTGTGATATATTTAAAAAAAATACGTGTCTTTTGTCAATGCCGTTCATGAGTTAATCGGAGAAAGCCTTTTCTTGAGAGAAATGTAAACAAATTCGAGAAAATGCATTTCCTCGATTCAAGTTGGTTTATTTTCAACCATTACGATTTCTTAATAAAGAATAATAATTTTCTTAATAGTATATACTAAAAATTTTGTTTCTTGCCCTGAAGTTGTGTGATAGTTTTGCAGGATGTGAAATAAGTAATCAGGCAGAAGATGTTTAAATGGTTGACTAGATATATCTTTTATGCATTTCTGGTTAATCCTTGCTAAAAGAAAAGTAGTAGAATTGTTAATGAAGACGTCAGCACTTCAGGCACTACATTCATTATTCTCTCTTCTGTGGAGCAATAAAAAATAGACCAAGATAGAGCAATCACGATGCACCATAGGCACCGGGCACAGTGCCCCATGGCCTTTCGCACGCCTTCACCGACTCTCCTGCGTTCTTATTCCCTTGTTCTGCCCACGGACGCGGCCGTCCATGACGACCCTTGCCTGAATCCGAGAATGAATTCCGCGTAAGTTTCTTATTAGGGGGGGGGGGAACCGTAAATTTCCTCCCAAGACGCGGTACAAGGGGAAGACGCTCCCCGGCCGCGTGAGCATCCCCTTCCCCTAAGTCCAGGAGGGGCAATCAAACCTTTAACAAAAACCGGTTTGACCTCATTTCGCCCGTTGATGAACCAGGATACACGATGTTAATTATTCAGCACCAATAATCGTATCGTGGAGAGGCGGCGGCGGCGGTGACGGTGGTAGTGGTGGCGGTGGAGGTGGCGGAGGCGGCGGTGGCGGTCGCGGCAGGGGCGTTGGTGGTGAAGGTGGCTGCGCCGGCGGTGGTGACGGTGGCGGTGGCGGTGGCGGTGGCGGTGGCGGTCGCGGCAGGGGCGTTGGTGAGTGAAGGTGGCTGCGCCGGCGGTGGTGACGTTGGGCGGTGCGGGGCGTGGAGGTGGCGTTGTCGTGGCGGTTGGCGGTTGGCGTGGCTTTTTCGGGACGGTGGCGGCGTGGTGGCGGTAGAGGTTGGGAGAGGCGGTGGCGTTCGCGGCGTGGCGGCGTTGGAGTGGCGGGGGGTGGCGTGGCTGTGACGGTGGTGATGGGGCCGGCGGTGGCTGTTACGGTGGCGGTGTGAAGGCGGCGCGGCGGCGGCGCGGTGCGGGGGGTTGGGAGGTGGCGGTGGCGATGACGGTGAATGGCGGGAGGCGGGGCGGAGTGCCGCTGGGGCGGCGGAACCAGGGGCAGCCGGCGCCTCGCTGCTCCTGCGGGAGATAGTTTAAAGTCGCGCGCTGTTCGTGAGGCGCGCTGTAAGCATCGGATTCGAGGCGTACTTGTGAGTAACAGTCTGCACAGAGTCACGAAGTCAATGACTCCCGCTCGCGGGAGAAAGCCGCGAGGAGCCACTAACTGGAAATTCCTGGCGATGAGCCCGGACGATCGGGCGACCGGGGCGTTCATTTCGTGGAAGTCGGCGGCGGCGCGCTACGTACGATGCTGTTTAATGGGTCATTACGCCGGCGTCTTAATAATGGTCTTTCCCCCCGGAATAAACGCGCCGCCGGTGACAGAAATGACAAGTGGTTTTAAATTTCCGTGCCTCGGAGCGGCCCGAGAAGGCGGGTAATTTTCTCGCAGATGTAGGTCGTTTATCAATGTGTACATTCGGGTTGTCGTGTCAATTATGGTAAGTCGTGTTGGCTGTGGTGGAATTTCGCACACTATATTTTACTCTTCGAAGTTTCTACTACCGTACGTCGTTACTCAAAGATACATTGCATTGTATTGAGAGGCAATTACCCATCGTCCTCCAGGAAATACGTATATCCGTCTTCATCATCATTCAGCATTTTTGTATTCGTATTCAGATGTTGGTAATGAGGAAGCACATTTTCTTTAATATTTTCTTTGAGGATGATCTTTAAATAGAAGATGTTTGTGTTCATTAGTGACTTCTCAAATCAGACGATCTGCCTGTTTGCAAAAATAAATAAAATGAATTTAACTTGCATGATTTCACTCGATGAGTCACAAGCACGTTAATTTTCCGCCATTCGTAATCGGAGTTGACGGACGCGACCTTTAATGTGTTATTTCGCCGTGGGGATTTCGTGGAAACCGAAGGGCGCCACCTTGGCATTCGCGGGTGGTTTTATCAACCTTTTCCCCCTGCCCACCCACCCAGAGCAGCGGCGGCGGCGGCGGCGGCAGCCCGGTGCGTGGCGTCCGCGGCAGCGACGGCGCCGCGACGCGACATGTTTCGCACGATTTTCCACACGAGTTGCGGGCGCTGCCGAAGCCGACGGCGCTGCTGGGAACTGTGAGGGGAGGGGAGGAGGGTCGGGAAGGCTGAGCGACGTCGGCGCGACAGCAGCAGCAGCAGCAGGAGAAGAGCGCGGAGCGCGACCGAGGGCGGGGGAACCCGAGGGAAGCAGAGACGGTGCCGCTGCCGTTCGGGCGAGCTGTCGCGCCCCCGCCCCCGCCCCTGCCCCTCCGTCTTCGCTGCCGCGAACGCTTCCGACAAATCACGCCGATGTAAACGTCAGAATCAAATTGAACGTATGACGCTGCGCGCCAGCCGAAAAAGTCCCTCCCCTTTCCCTGCGTTCGCCGCCTGCGCCCTCTTCGCTCGGGCTCCGCTCCGCCGGCGGCGCGGTCTCTCGGGATGTTTGGGGCTGGGCGCGCGATGAAGAGTTGGGGCCGGCGCGGGGTGCGCTGAAGAGGCCATCGCATGTAGAAGGGTTGATGGGGATGTGTTGCTCAGTAGGGGTTGTAGAGAATTCCAAGAGTCGGATAGACGTACGTGATGGTAAAAATATTCTGAGAGTTATTATGTTAAGTCCCATAATGGGGATCATTTGTGGAATGGACTGGGATTTGCTCTGAGAACTTAAAGCTGTTTCATGATTGCGTTTAGGAGTTTAAGATTCCCTTTGAAATATGTGGAAGTTGGTCTGAATGTTGTGTCATTTTAGGAGGAAATTTATGTTTAGGAAGTGTATAAAATGGAATATAAAGGGGATGTAGATATCATTTTGTGAAATTAGCATTCGCTAATTATTTTTCATATATTTCCGTGATGATGTCCAGACACAATCATTGCGTCAGTAATTTGTTGGAGTATTGCCGTATAATGCCACAGTTATTTTCGGAATTGAAAATATTTACAAATCTGGGTTTTATACTTTCCAGTGTCAGGTTTCTTTTCGAGAACTGGCTCCTTCGTGGGAAAGGTTTGATGCTTTGTAAGCGCTGTAAGTGGTACGAGGATATATGGGATTATTTGAAAAATTAAATATTCATTCATGGCGCATAATCGATAACTAGAATTTCACTTTGATGATTTATTATACATGCAATAAGAGCGAGTATAAAGACACGCTGTTCTTACGAGTTAATTTAATCTTTAGGATTTAGCATTTTTTTCAGTATTTTAATAAAATATTTTGGGTTCTGTTTTTGTATTTAATATAAATTCATGAACCCACATTTACACAACCCTAATATAATTTGTAATGACTTATGCCCTTTTCTATCTATGCAGAAAGCTTCCTCACACTGAATACTTTTTAAATGAGTTAAAAGTGCTAACTTTCTTGTGGAATCTCTGGTGTTGTTCAGATAAATGTGAAAAGCGATATTATTGCAACCAGAGGCCGAACTGGGAACAATTCTCACGGTGCGTCCGGGAGAGCAGCATCTCTAGAAACCTCTTCGATTCCTATCTGTCTGCACTCGGAAACATCAGATTTCACTCGACGGAAAACGCGTGCGCTTTTTAATTGGTTATTTTTCTTAGTTTTCATTTCACTCTTTACAAGTTTTAGAAAGTAATTACAAAATAGAACTGTGCTTGTGTGTGAAGTGTTAGAAATCTTTCCTTTTTTTCGGGAGATATTTTAGTGTTACATGATCTCTTACTTGACTTTTAGAATGCCACACCACATCTCTGGAGAAGTATAAAATCGTCTTTATGAACTACTAACATTTAACATTTATTTACAAGTCTGCAACATGTTAAATTGTTTTTTTGTTGCTTCTTCTTTTAAATGCTGAAGCGTAGAACTGCAATTGAATATTTGAATTTCGAGTTATGTTCTTACATAATGTTACACAGCGTGTTACTATTGGCGTTTTATAATTAAGAATGTGATTTTTAGCCGACCTGGATAATCGAGGTCGCTAAGGCTGAAGGCGCGTAGCTGCCACGTCTGAAAGGGTTGCGGGTTCTAATCCCGCCTCGGGCATGGATGTTTGTGTTTGTCGTGTTGTCCTTACGTGTTCTCTCTACAGTTCCCCCCTAAAAAAGCTTATATTTAATGGTTTTTGACTTATTAGGAACAAAAAATTCTCGAACCTGATGATTACCACTGAATCCCGACAGCCACAAAACACAGCTTGAGGACGGGCTATTAAGAGATAAAGTCATTAGAAAGCATCCTTGGCATTCCAGATGGCTCTACCGCCATCGCCACTCCAAAATCGGTGACACGTATGGCGAAGATCTTCATCACCATGGCCGCCTCCGTCATCACCGAACCCTCCGCGTCTCCTCCCCCTTCGCGGCCGCGCATTACCTGCCAACCTGAATAATTCCCGCTCGCGCCGCCTCGCTAATGCGGCGTGACGTCAGCGGAGGCCCGGGCGCGGGCGCTCGTCCGCCCGGTCGCCCGCCCTCCCGGTCGCTCGCTCGCTCGCTCGCTCGCTCGGCTTTAACACCCTAATCCCGCGGGACCCTCCGTCGTCACCGCCGCTGCCATTACCGCTTCCATCGCCACCGCTGCCGACATTGCCTGCCCCCCCCACCACACAGCCACCACCGCTGAGCTCTCCTTTCGCACCAAAGAGACCATCGTCTCCAACGTCACCTCCGCCTCCACGGCCTATCCTCTCGGTCGCCGCCGCCTTCGTCACCGTCAGCAGTGCGTCCGGCCGAAGAGGGAGGAGGCCGAGGCAGAGAAGCGACGGAGGCAGCGGGCGATTAGGGTCCTGGCGCCGTCGAACGGTGGCAACCCCGGGATTCGAACCGGCGGCAGCCGCGCGGGGAATCTGCGCGGGCGGGGCGGGGCGGGGCGAGGCGGGGCGGGGCGGACGGAGGGGAGAGGAGAGCGTGGGCGATTAGGACGTCCGGCGTCTCGTCCCCCTGCGCGCGAAGCCCGTGCGCCCGCCTACGTGGCAGCGACGAGCGGGCGTGGCCGCCGCGCCTGGCGTTGCCACACTAATTGCTGGGTTGCCAGGGGGCGGGGCGGGGCTGGCCGTGTCCGCGCGCGCTGCCCCCGCGTGTGTATGCTAATTGGACTCGCCGCCGACGAGCACGCAGCAACCGCCCCCGGACGCGTGCAGTGGAGGTGCGCGGGCGGCGGCGGAAAGGGAGACATACGGGGGCGGCAGGGAAGCGCGCGGCGGGGAAGTATTGGCACGGAGGGGAGCTGCGGAACGGGCGGCCGTATCGGGGATGACGGTTGTTGCATTAACGCTCAGGCGACTGATAAGGCGGCAGCAAAGGGATCTCTGGACAACGGGTGTCGCGCCGGCTGTAGCAGTGGCAGCGAGAACGGGGACAGAAATGATGAGAGGGAAGAGAGAGGAGGTGAAGCTGGCGATGGAAAGCCGTACGAACTCCAGACGCTGAAGATGGGAAAACATGGTGATGGCAGCAACGATGAAATTCGCGACGGTGGGCGCGGCAAACGACAACGCTGGTGGAGGTCGGGACATAAACTGGCATCGCAGGTGTAGGTAGCAAAGATGGTCGGAAAGCAGAAGCGCAGTAGGTGTCAGTGATGCGAGCGGCGACGACCTCGAAAAGCGCAGTGCCAGGAGGTGTAGGGCGCGCACTGCAGAGAGGCTACAGCGGCGAAGGTAGCGCGTGCGGCGGCGAGGGTGGCAGCGAGAGCACCGCACGTAGCCGCCCTCCCCTCCCCGGCACCCCACCGCCGCCGGCCCGTGTCGCTCCCCTGCCCCGCTTGTACTGCCCGTCCAGCACGCGATACGCTCTATAGTCCGTAAGCCGTCAGTGCAACAAGCCCCCCGCTATTATCGGCGTGCGCGTGCATTGTGCGGCGTCGCATTGTATTGCGCGTCTTGTTATCGGGATGAGATTCAACTGATCTTGGACGATACGGCGGGTAATATCGCGGGGCTGGCGCCGACAGTGGGGGGGGGGCGGCGTGGCTCGCGGGGCTCTGTGACGGACAAGCGCCCGGGATTCGGGTATTGCGCCCCTGGGCGCCGCCGTTGCTGCCGGCGGGCACGGCGCTTGTTCTCCTCTCTTCTCGGCTCACGTCTGGAACAGTGCAATGTTTGCTTTTGTCCGCTTCGTCTAGGTTTATTTATTATTTATTTGTCAAAAAACAGTAAAAACTGTATATGACGTGTGGGGAAAGATAAGGTTTCGGAATTACATTAACGGGAGAAACGTGAAGGAGCACATTTTCGAAGGTCTGAACACATGAATAAATTGCGGTAAATAGTTCACTGCAACATGTGATAGAATATGTATTTTTTGGAAAAATATCTCCATGTATTTGGAAATCGAAAAAGGTTATTGCAGGTACATAGAAAGAATGAAATAAATAAGATTTACGACAAAGGAAACATACGATTTAGTTTTCCGATTTTCCTGAAACATTTGGAAGGTGGGTGAAGATTAAATTTATTCATTAGAATATTTGGGGAAAAGTGCAAGATTTGAAGATAAGACATGCTTGTCGAATAAGAACATAAGAATGCCTTGTCGAATCAGATCTCAAGCAAAACATTTCCTGGACTCCTATCGCTCTAGATATTAAAGAAGATGAATTAAAGCGAGTTTTGTACGAGAATGTATCGACAAGAAGTTGTAACAACTGTAGATTGTTCTCTCCGATCATCGTGTATTTCCATCGTGTTACAATTAGAACGTTAAATTTCTCCTTTGTGCCCGTTATGTAAAGAAAAATGTTGACATTGACGTTCCGAAGTCTCAGGTCCCCGATATGATCGAGCTCCCACCGTGGTGGCTTTTTGCAGGGCAATTATTTCGACGCCGGTATTGTTCACGGGGGCGTATCAAGTGACGTAAGGGCCCCTAATTACTTTCAGAAGAGCGGAGGTCGGATATTGTGCGTCGGAGAAGAATCGACGGCGGCGGCGGTGGCGGCGGTGGCACGTCGGGCGCGAGGGGCTTTGCGAGTGGGAGCGGAGCGGCGGCGGAGCCGTTGACGTAACATCCTGCGGCGCCGGCAAGTGGGTCTGTCTAATTTCCATTGTGGCGTTCGGCTTCCTATAAAGCTGTTGAGACGCTCCGCTCCACGCGCGCTGTAAGGAAACCAGCGGGCGACCGGGCGGGAGAGCGCGCCGGGCAACCTGCCTGTCAGGCCGGCCGATGCGACGCGACGGTGGGGCTTCTCATAAGACCGGCAACGCTGGCTGTTTTTGGCGAGTCAGGCGGGAGATGTGTAGCCAGCGTGAGTCTTTAGGGGCGTTATGTTCCCATTGATAAAGATGGTGAGTCTGTAGGGATACTGTGTTCCCCTGATAGAGACTCCTTTTACCTTCAAGTTTATGTAACGGGGTTGAAGGTAAGAATTTTATACATTTTAGTTCTAAACATTCTCCCCTTTAACTCCTAAACGAGGAAATTTACTTTCTCGCTACCGCTTGCGCAGTAGAGAGAAAGTCGTGTAATGTTCCGCGAAAAAACGGCGAATTTTCGGCTCTTTTTACAATATTACAGGGCCCTAGTTATGAAAATGTGGGTAAATCCAGTTGGTAAATTTAGAAAAAAAAAATCCTCTAACACCTGGTGTAGCCATAATCCATGTTTTGTTGATACCGAAAAAATCGATTGACGTCAAAACGTCTGCCTGTCTGTCCGTCCGTCCGTACCTTTGTCTGAGAACAACGCTAGCGGCTATGCAGTTCAGCTGATTTTCTCCTAAATTGATATTCCCCAATCAATCTGGCTGATGTCGCGGACACTTAAATTTGAAACCTTAATTTAATTTTCGAGGGTACTTTACATAAAGCTGCTGAGACAGATTAAAAAAATTTCAAAAAAATGGCTCCAACGTTTTGATTATTCTGTTATTGGATTGTGTAAGAGGCAAGTGTAAGAGAGTTGGTGAGAAGTGAGAGTGTTGTGTAAGAGAGTTTAAGCGAACGGTGCAGGTCTCACGTTCGCTAAAAAAACCCTGATTTTTTGAAAGTTGCAAAAGTTCAAACTTTTTCGGAGTCTAAAATATTAAAGATAGAGATTTTTTCTCTGTATGAAATCTGTTCCTCAAAGATGGATTTTGAAATAAGGGCAGTGTATAACGTTTCGAAAATTTTACTTGTACAAAAAAATGATGACTGAGATGTGTTAATTTGGAGAGAAATTGCTGAATATCAATATTATTATATAAGCATTACTCAGTTCGAGAAAGTATGTGCTGTAGTACCACCACTAATTTTTCACTTCGAAGTAAAGAGGAATCCAATAAAGAAATAATAAAATTGGGAAGTAATAGGAAAGGCATAAGAACAATATGGATTTTAACAAAATGGAATTTTTGTTTGAGAATATACTGATTAAAAATTAATATGGAAAACAATTTCTTATTTATACATACTTAAGTATCAAAATTGCTTTAGCATATTTGTAATTTTTTCATCTCATTTGCAGATTTTAGGGAAAATCATTGCTGAGCACGATTTATTTTTATCTGTTTGAGTGTTCCTTTCATGTTTTGCCAAATTCGCCAAAAATTCACTGTCATTGTAAATAACAAAAGTAATTAAAGAATGGAATGGGATAAACATAATGAACGTATTCATTCAGCATCCCTGAAAACAATGTATTGCAATTCATGTTTTAAATGAGAAATTTAATTTGTGAAATAACATGTGTGAATGCAAATATATGTATATGTTCGCATTTGTATAAAACAACAAAGAATGTGCATTATAAATCCTTCATTAAAATACCAAAATAACAGTTTACGGAGAGCGTCAATTGATCAGTGATCAGATATAAGAGAAAACGAAACGAAAGTTGAGGTTTTCACCGTAATGCAACGTACACACATTTGGCCGATTCTACTAAGCTTAGCCCTTACAGATCGTTTTTGACAAATTTCTTGAAGTTTGCATTAAAGTATCACCATTTACATTTACATTTTTTACAACTCGTCATTCAATTTATTATTGCTCGGTCCTTCGTCTGCTGAATTTTTTTGCAACAATTTCACCGTTGCCTTTATTTTTGCTATTGCCGTTTATATTTTGAACATTTAAGTTCGGAAAATATCAAACTTTGATTTCAATTCATGTCATGAATAGTCCTTCTTCTCATGGATTACATTCATATATTCGTGTTTAAATTTTATTTTAAATTCATTGTAATTGTGATTGTTTTCTCGGCTTTTAAGATTTTACTTTTACGCTGTTACGAATTACAGCTCGTAATAGCCGAAACGTCTGCTCAATTTTCGTATACTGAAACTACTATTTCACTTTTACGTGATACCCAGTTATATTTACAACATTTCAATTGAAGAGAAAGCTTGATAGGTGGGCTCTGGAACAGAAAACTAATAACAAGTGCTGTGTTTTCTTGTTTGAAATTATTTCGAAATGCTTCACTACCGGAGTTGGTGGGCGACGTAAATAACTTAATGGGTTTATTTTCGAATTGAAATGTTAATGAAAGGTATGCATTACGAAACGAGTATTGTTTTCAATGAATACCAGGAAACTTCTTGCGTTTCATTTTCATTGTTCGAAGTGGTCATGAGCAATGTTTGGGTGCAGTTTCAACTAATTTGTAGTTCGCTAGTGCCTGCTCTATTTCTTGTTTTTAAGGGTGTCGTAATGCAGTGTTATTGACTCCCAGAAATACACACAATAATGCTTTAAACTTTAAACTTTGCTCTGAACTTTAAAAGAAAACACCAAGTTATTTTATCAAGACTCCGAATTGGCCATTTCAATTTGAGTTACTGTTATCTATTTCAAAAGACAAATCCAGTTCCCTGTCCTAATTGTGGTCAAATTCCTATTTATTATTGGAATAACCTTTCAATAATGATCTCAGAAAAAAAACTTTCAATTTATTTCGGATATCCATTCTTAATTAAATTTTACTTCAGAGTGTAAACAAATTATTAAATTCCTCTGTGACACAAAATTAGACAAATATATATAATAGTTCCTTTCTTGTTACAAAAAAATTCACATACCTGTAATATTGAATGTTATATAATGTTTAGTGATAATATTAAATATTTCATTGTAAACAAAAATGTAAATTTTAATATGTAAAGTAGATTTTGATCGCTTATGACCAAGAAGTTGCACAGCCATCTAAAATAAAATAAAATAAATAATAATGCTTTGACCAGGTAGGAATTTAAAAAAAATAGTGTAGCGTCGCGAGGTGGCGCACGTGCCGTTTCGCTGGAAAGCCCGGCCTTAAGCCGGATGGGGGATGGGGGTGGAATGCGGCGGCGCCTCGCCGGCGCGCGCCGGGCAGGAAATCCCAGCCTCAAAATAGCCAGGACAACTGAGCGTGCCTGAGTGCGAGTCCATTGACGAAGGCTGCTCTCTGCTGAGGGCTGGCTTGCGAGCCGAATGACGCCCGCCGCTGGTAGAGTGGGGGACGAGCCGTGGGGTATTTATTGCGGCGCCGACATGCGCTCGGGGGATACGCTAGTGAGTCGAAAGACGTGAGGTATCTCCGTGCAACCTTGCACGTTTTGGCATCCGGCCATGTAACATCTAGTTACGGGGACTAATGTCCGACAGCTCGCACTTCGCGCAGCTTCTCATGCTCTCGAGCAGAGGCACTGGCTCAGCCTAGGGACGGTCGCGGGGTTTCGCGGCTTAGAGAATAGAAAGGTTGCCTAAGGTTTTCAATTTTGTAACATTTTCTTGTAATTTATTATTGTAAATATACTGTACATACTATTCAGAATCTGTCGTCTGTGCTTTTCATGTCCAGTACGCCACAGACTCGGAACCTTTCTTTTCCTAAAACTGGTGGCAGCGGTTATCGTAAACTCACCGCCGGAGTGCCGCAGTTTTTTTTCTAAAACTGGTGGCAGCGGTTATCGTAAATTCACGCCGGGCTACCGCAGTTTCTTTTCTAAAACTGGTGGCAGCGGTTATCGTAAATTCACGCCGGGCTACCGCAGTTTTTTTTCTAAAACTGGTAGCAGCGGTTATTGTAAACTCACGCCGGAGTGCCGCAGTTTTTGTCTAAAACTGGTAGCAGCGGTTATTGTAAACTCACGCCGGAGTGCCACAGTTTTTTGTCTAAAACTGGAATAGTACGCGTAAAGACAGTGTACCGCAGTTAAAGGTGCACACGCGTCGTAATTACGTGGCGCCGGCAGAGTCGTGCACGCCACGAGAAACCGAAAGTGCGGTAATTCGGTACGGTAGTTTCGGGGCGGTACAATCCGACTCGGAACCTTTCTTTTCTAAAACTTGGAACTGGAATTGGTATTGGTACTTGGAACTGGAACTGGAGCTGGAACTGGTACTGGAACTGGAGCTGGTATTGGTACTGGCACTGGAAGGAGACATCCCGGACGGACCAGAACGAGAGGAAGGAAGGAGGCCAGAACACCGGATCCAGAAGGCGCTGGCGCTCACGCGACACCGAGGTCAACTGAACGTAAGTGTGTTTTTTGTACTGGCCGGGGATCAATTCAGGCAAAATGTCTTTCTTAGCGGGTTATAGGAAAGAGGTGCTTGTTAGGGTCGCGACGGAGATGGGGGAAACGTTGGAAGGGAACGAGACGATAGTTAGATTAAAATCTATCATTCACGGGAAGCGAGCAGTACGATGAAATATTCGTGAAACAACTTGCTGATCAGGAGAAAGAACAGGTCGCAGAAGCACGCGAACTTGAATTAAAAGAGCAGGAAAGATTACGCGAACTCGAGGAAAAAGAGCGAGAACGGCAGGAAAAAGAGCGAGAAAGGCAGGAAAAAGAGCAAGAACGGCAGTACGAACTCGAACAACGGCAGTACGAACTCGAACGGCTGAAATTAGCTAATCAGGCTACCTCGCGCGAATCTTTAGGTAGTAGAGATTCGGGAAACAGAAGTAGTATCCGTATCAGCCATGTAATGGATAAGTTCAAAGGCGAAGGTGAGGATATTACCTTGTTTTTAAGTGTATTTGAGGCGCATGCTCGTCAGCTCGACATTTCGCCGGTAGAATGGGTCAGTCAATTAATGGGATTGCTTCCCAATGAAATAAATACATGGTTAGTTGTAGGATCAGATTCTTCAGAGCAGGATTATAATCAAATCAAAACGCAGCTTTTGGATATGTACAAATTCACGCCTGAAAAATGTCGTCAGATGTTTTGCAGTCATGCAAAGGGTGCGAAAACTACATGGAATGTTTATGCTCGCGAACTGACGAACTATTGCCAGAAATGGATTTCAGGGTTGAAAGTTGAAACTTATGATCAATTATTAGACTTGATTGTCACCGATCAGATGAACGGAAGGTGCCGGCGGACATACGTGCCCATTTCGTAGATGTTTGGGGCGAGGTTTCGCAGTCCCAAGATTTGGCGCGTAGGCTGGACACCTACGAAAACAATAGGTCTAGTGCGTATAGGAAAGATTTTCTAAGGTTAATCACAAGGAGCCTGTGGGGGAACAAAAGTGGAAAAAGGTGACGGAGAGCGTGCCTTCCACTTCTAAGCCCGCAGCGCCCAAGGCAGATAGGAACGCGGAATTCGACAAGCCGCAGGAACGCACGTGCTATTTATGTAAAAAACCGGGGCACATTAAGAAATACTGCCCTCAGCTCAAATCAAGCGAGAAAATGTGTCACGTTGTCGACACCAGTGCGCAGGAATTGTTGCTTCCTCACACGTTTTTTCGGCACGGTTTGCGGAAATCCTATTTCCTTCTTACGAGATTCTGGGGCGACGGTTGATCTGATCAACAGCAAATACGTCAGGCCGAATCAATATACCGGCGAATCCGTATGGGTTAAACAGCCCTTGGACGAGGCGCCGAAAAATCTACCGGTAGCTAAGGTAGAAATTGTAGGCCCGTTCGGTAAGCTTGTTACCGAAGCCGCAGTCGCGAAAAATTGCGACTTAGAATATTACATTCTGAGTAATCGATCTGCCACGCTTCTCTCGGAAATCAGGCAAGGGTTTTTAGAACCGCAGTTTCTTTGTGCGGTGCGAACCCGTGCCCAGACGGCGGCCGGGCAGGGCGACGGGGTGGGGCCGGAGGCGATGGCGGCGGCGCCAGGCAACGCGCCGGCCGCCGAGCGCCCTGGTGACGCACCGGTTGCGGTCATGAACGAGGCTTTGGGGGAAGGAGCGGTCGAGCTAGGCGTGGTCGTAGGAACAAGTCGTGCGCGCGACGCACCCCAAAAACCTGCGTCGGACGCGAAAGCTCCCGACGAGGAAACTTGTGTCTTGTTAGGCGAGGTAAATGACCCGGGCAATGTTGTTGAAAACAACGCGGAATTTGAAGTAGATTCCGGGAGCGTTGCATTGTCCCGTTTAGACCCGTCCGAATTTGCGAAAGCTCAGAGACAGGATGAAGAGCTCTTACCGCTATTCGAGCTAGCCGAAGGCCCAGAAACGGAACGGCGCGATTATTTTATAGAACGCGGCCTTTTGTTCCGGAAACGGCAGAGCAAGCGCGGTGAGCAATTCTCCATGCTTGTGACTCCGCGGGTGTATCGTGGCACTATATTGAAGCTTTGCCATGAAGTCGCCCACGGTCATTTAGGTGTCACAAAAAGTAAAGACGCAATGGCCAAGTATTTCTTCTGGCCGAACTGTTACAAAGATATGGAAAATTACGTACGTAGCTGCGATAGTTGCCAGCGCGTAGGTAACGGCGGCGAGATGCTTCGCGCGCCTTTAAAAATTGTACCTATAACGGGTGAGGCGTTTGAGAAAGTAAATGTAGATGCTTGTGGCCCTTTTCCCGAGTCTGAGTCAGGAAACAAGTTCATACTAACTGCAATGTGTTTAGCAACAAAATATCCCGAGGCTATTCCCATACGTGATCTGACGACGGTCACGGTCATTGAAGCTTTATTAGATCTGTTCAGTCGGATTGGATTTCCGCGAGAGCTTCAAACAGATCAGGGAACTTGTTTTACTAGCACTCTGATGGCGGAATTCGCCGAGAGATTTTGCATTAGATTAATTAGAAGTTCGCCTTATCATCCGCAATCTAATGCCGTAGAACGGATGCACAGAACCATGAACCGGTTGATGAAGGTTCTTTGTTTAGAGGCAAGGACTGACTGGGAGTGCCAGCTTCCTGCAATTATGTTCGCGTTACGCACGAGTGTGCACGAATCGATAGGTTTTTCTCCAGCCGAGTTAGTCTATGGGAAAAATCTCCGCACACCCATGACGCTGCTTTACGAAAAGCTTGCGGGTGCAGCAGAAAGCGAAGGGAGCACGGTGGTTGAGCACGTGTTCAAGTTGATTAATAGACTGAAGCGTTCGCGTGAACTTGCCCATACCAAAATGGCGGAAAGAACAACGCAAGCGTAAGGTGTGGTATGACCGCAAGGCGATCTCGCGCAGTTTTGAAATAGGCGCGAAGGTGCTGGTTTTGGCGCCTAACAGAACGCGGAAACTCGCGGTGCAGTGGGTCGGGCCAGGCGAAGTTCGGGAGAAAATGTCCGAACACAATTACGTAGTTCAGATGCCGGGGCGGAAAGAACCACGCGTGTATCACATCAACATGATGAAAAAGTATCACCAACGTACTGAATACGTGAACTTTCTCGGTTCTGCGACGGTCACTGCCGCAGGCGAGGAAGACGCGTTAGACCGCTACGCGTTAAGATTAGATTCCGACGACTTTGACGCGGAAGAAATGCTAAACGATACTAAGGTTGAACCCGAGTTCCGCGAAGCACTTAAAAATGTCATTTGTAAATACAGGTGTATTTTTAGTGAGAAACCTGGTCTTACAGATGTAACGACCATGGACATTGAATTAACTGACACTGATAAAGTAGTCCGAAGTGTACCCTACCGCATGTCGCCGAGACAAACTAAGATATTGCGGGAAGAGGTGGACAAAATGCTTCGCGACAACATCATTGTGGAGGCGGAGAGTGATTATACATCTCCTATGATCCTGATCGAGGCCCCGGGCAAGTCTCCACGGCCCTGCATAGATTTTAGGCGCCTCAACGAGATTATTAAAACAGATTACTTTCCGTTACCCAATCTCGAAGAACGGATTGAACAGGTAGCTGCAGCTAAAATCATTAGTGTGTTAGATTTAAGTAAGTGTTTCTGGCAGATAGGTCTTACGGATAGGGCGCAGAGATATTCGGCGTTCGTGACCAGTTTCGGCACGTATCGACCGCTTAGGTTACCCTTCGGGATAAAGAACGGCCCTTATCAATGCTGTAAAATCATGGGCACTTTGCTAAAAAACTGCCAAGAATTCGCGGTACCGTACCTTGATGACATCGCGGTTTTCAGTAACACTTGGCAAGAACACATTCGGCACCTAGATACGGTCTTTAGTATATTGAAATCCGCCAAATTGACAGTGCAGCCGCGCAAGTGCTTGTTTGCGCGGGCTAATGTAAAATATCTTGGTTACGTCGTCGGTAACGGGAAATTGCGGCCGGCCGAAGCCAAGATACAAGCAATCCAGAACTTTCCCAGACCAGAATCAAAGAAACAAGTGCGTTCTTTGCTCGGTTTGGTAGGATATTATCGACGCTTGATACCCGGGTTTGCGGAGAAAGCGGCGGCACTGACAGATGCGCTGCGGGGACGCGAGCGCCAGGGTAAAGTCGTCTGGACAGAGGCATGTGAAAAGTCTTTCAATGAGTTGCGACAAGCTCTTAGCGAAAAAACAGCGGTATATGCTCCTGATTATAGCAAGGAATTTCGAGTTCAGGCAGATGCATCTCAGAGAGGCTTAGGCGTGGTTCTCTACCAAGTAAATGATGAGGGAGTAGAACAACCAGTTGTTTTTCTAAGCCGTAAATTAAGTGATACAGAAACTCATTATGGCACCTCAGAACTTGAGTGTTTGGCTCTTATTTGGGGGTTGGATAAACTTAAGATTTATCTCGACGGGCAGGCCACAATTCAGGTCGAAACCGACCACAACCCGTTGGTCTGGTTGCGTAATACGTCTGGCAAAAACCCCAGATTATTACGCTGGTCCCTTTTAATTCAGCACCTCGATTTACGCATCATGCACAAAAAGGGCTCAGAAAATGTTAATGCAGATGCGCTTAGTCGCATGTTTGATGATGTGAATTGATCCACAGGCCAGTGTAGGGAACACACACGTTCATGACATGTATAAATGTCGGTGAAATTCTATGTAAATAATTTTATAAATTCAAGGGTAAAATTGTTTTGTTATTGTGATCATTTTTATATGTAGATACATACATGTGTCAATAAATTCAGTTAAGAACGGCACATGATGTATATAACGAATTCCACAATTATTATGTAATACTTCAATGCAACGTAAATGTTTTGTATTTTATATTTCAGGTTTTCATGTAATGCAAGAGGCGTCAAGAATTATCATGTAATATTTCAATGTAAAGTAAATGTTTTGTATTTCAGGATTTTATGTAGTTCAAGATGCGTCAAGAATATTTATGTATGTAAATAGATGTAAGGTTTAAATGTAAATGGCAACATAGTTAGGAAAAAAAGGGGGGACAGCCCACAGATTTATTTCACAAATTTTGACTAGATAGGGTTTTGATATTATTATGTTCATGTAAAAAATTATGATGTAAGGTCTCAGGACCAGGTACTTTAGCTAGCAGAATTTTTTTCCTGGGCATATTTTGCTGCGAAAAAAAAATTCTCACCCCCGGCATGGGAGGGTCTGTAGCGTCGCGAGGTGGCGCACGTGCCGTTTCGCTGGAAAGCCCGGCCTTAAGCCGGATGGGGGATGGGGGTGGAATGCGGCGGCGCCTCGCCGGCGCGCGCCGGGCAGGAAATCCCAGCCTCAAAATAGCCAGGACAACTGAGCGTGCCTGAGTGCGAGTCCATTGACGAAGGCTGCTCTCTGCTGAGGGCTGGCTTGCGAGCCGAATGACGCCCGCCGCTGGTAGAGTGGGGGACGAGCCGTGGGGTATTTATTGCGGCGCCGACATGCGCTCGGGGGATACGCTAGTGAGTCGAAAGACGTGAGGTATCTCCGTGCAACCTTGCACGTTTTGGCATCCGGCCATGTAACATCTAGTTACGGGGACTAATGTCCGACAGCTCGCACTTCGCGCAGCTTCTCATGCTCTCGAGCAGAGGCACTGGGCTCAGCCTAGGGACGGTCGCGGGGTTTCGCGGCTTAGAGAATAGAAAGGTTGCCTAAGGTTTTCAATTTTGTAACATTTTCTTGTAATTTATTATTGTAAATATACTGTACATACTATTCAGAATCTGTCGTCTGTGCTTTTCATGTCCAGTACGCCACAATAGCTTTGCATGCATGCGATATAAATTAAGTATGCCATAGATTTTTATTAATTTCATCATGAAAATATGTTTGGTAGATTTAGAATATGTTTTTACCTACAAAAAAGAAATTACCAATAATAATTATGATAACAATCAGATGTACTTCGGCAGCATTTCATATGTTTGTAATCTAAATTAGCATATATTTTACATCGTTTTTTCATTAACTTTTTAAAACATGTCTGAGATATATGAATTGATATATGAAACTCGATTGCCTGTAACAATTGAGTTTGTTATTCGCATTTGATGGTGTCGAAGACAATAATGCACGTGAGTATACATGTATGCGGTTGTCCATTATGGCATTTAATAAGGAAATCGTGCCTGAATTTGCGATAGTTGTGGTTCAGTGGGGAAGTGGGTTCCCTGGCAGTGGCTTTTACGCGAGGTCTTACCACGGAGAGGGCTGAGGCCCTTACGACGGAAGTTGGCAGACGAGGCGAGGCGGCAGCGCAGGGCGGCGTCAAGGAGGATCTGCGGCGATCCCGCCCCGCTGCAGTCGTCCTCCAGTTCATCTTATTGATGGCTCCGCCGCGACTCGCCCTCCCTTGTTATGGCTCCATCGACACGCGCCTTGAGTTATGGCGCGGTGCGTTTGGAGGCAGGGAGGGTGGAACAGCAGGAAATATTCTGAAGTTCGTTGTGGTTGAGTGAATTCTTATTAGAGAAATTAAATCTGATTACAAAAGACCAACTAATATTAATTGATGTAACTCATTTAAAGGCATTACAAATATATTTCAATTGTTTGTTTGATATTTTATATCTCAAATGAAATATATAATGAATGAAATTCCTTATTAAATGATTTTGTTCATTAAATTAAACTAATTTATTTACGTATGCAGTGGAGAGTATATTATTATTTGTCTGTCAAGAGTCATCTCAACAGAATTTATTATTTTTCTAACTTATGAATTACTTTAGTTTGCACTTTTATAACAATTTGTCATCTATGAAATAGAGATGACGTAGCTTGCACGTGACTGTCGTTTGGAGATCCCTGGTCTAGTGCATCCAACATCCTGCGTTTTACGAGTCTTGTTAATCAGGACGAGACTTCCGCCCGTTGAGAGTACTTAAAGTTTCGGACCGCCTTGTGTCCCGAAGTTCCGTTTTTTGCAGATCCTTTGTGGTTTCATAAACAGCATAACACTTGGAATGGGTTGGGCTCTTTTACGATGTTATGAAAGGACATTCGACCCTTATACGCGAATAGCCCAGGAAATCCGTCTCTTCTTTTGTGGCGGAATGAACAGTGGCGTCGTTCCTCTTCGCCTTTGCTGTGGGTTATGAAGAAAAAAACTATTTATTTGCTATATGCGAAGAAGCCTTGCCGTTTTCAGCATCCGTCTTGGGAGTTCCTGTTATAGAATTGCCGCCGAATAAAAATGTTGGAATGAAATTGGTATTGGAAATAATACATAAAAATTTATTTATATTTATATGGCGGGAATGGCACATAGAATACTTAGATGTACACTTCAAATGATGTTTGTTTTCGATGAAGTGTACATTAGGATGATCCTTATTGTTCAAGTTTTCAAAAGTTTAGCTTTCACGCCCCTATTTCGTTCCGATCAAAATAAAAAATTATTCTTGCAAAATTTTAACTCAATCGAACAACTCCAAAGCAACCCCATTGGACCATGAAGTTTTGAGTGTTTGCCGTGTGAATTTTTTGTGCGATTATTAATTTTTATTTAATTAATTGCACTTACACATATCGTTGCCGCAGAAATACAGTCGTGAGAAATGCCTACTGTTATCAATCTTCTGTTAGGAAAAAATATCGTTCAGTATTAGTTCGTTCAAATAGTGTTTTAATCTTACATAAATGACCTCTTTAAAGAAAACTGTTTCTCATGTACTGTGTGGAGCATTGAAAAACGAATATTTCATTACTTTTTCGTGTTATTTCAGAAATTATTGAATGTACTCTTGAGTTATTTGACTTAGAATTATTTTAAATAATTGCTGGAGCTGCATTAATGAGTCACAAAAATTGAAGAAAAAAGAAAATGGTCTAAAGAGAGAATGGTTTAGCGCCTTGGAATTGTTTGTTGCATAGTACACTACGTTCCATCTATAAGGCGTTTGGTGGGCACCTGCTAATTGCCCGATTGGGCTGAAATATTGCACAGATCATTTTGTTGGCGTCTAAAACCGGAGTAGGGGGTGGGAACTTTCGGAAAATTAAGAGCCGTTCGTTTGTACGTTCGTTTGTACGTTCGTTTGTACGTACGTTCGTTTGTTTCGTTTTGTACACATACATGACATATTTATAATTGCCTGGTGTTTATAAATAAATGAACATGTATAGCGCCGAACCTTCGGGGTTTCAAATTCTTTTTCGTGTTTTTACGAGAGAGCTGTCCAAGAAACAAATTGTACTATTTGCTTGCATTTGATAAAACAGGGAATACCTGCTGAGGAATTTTTTGGATTATTCTCCAATAGTTTTTAAGTGCTTCGATCATGGAGGGATTTTGTGCTTTCTCAGGAATAGACATTGCTGAGTGGTGGGAAGTCGTGTCATTATGTGTTAGTAGTGAAATGAAAGAAAACATAACGTATTGTTCATTAAGCTGTAAAAATACCAATTATCAAAGGAGGATAATACACGAGTAAGAGGTCCTTATGTTCGAAAAATATTTTTTCAGATTTCACATTGATTAGTTTTGATTAAATATAGTTGGTCTTCGAGTTAAATCTATTTGAAAATTAATTCCATCTGTATGATGAACTTATAATGTAAGCCACCTTGCTCAATGCAAGAGGCCCTTGCCCTAATAGGGATTAAACGGGCTAATATAATAATAATAATAATTGTAATAATAATAATAATAATTGTAATAATAATAATATGATGATGATGATGATGAACTGAAAAAAGACCTTGTTTGAACTAAAATTGCATTGTGTGAACGAAAGCCATGAAAAGGCGCGCTACTACCTTGGCGATCCGCAGGCTCGTGTGGGGGCTGCAGGACCCATCGGGGCTCGCATTGCGAGGCGGGCCGCCTGCAAATCTCGCGGAGCGGCCTTGAGGCCCGGTCAACGCGTAGGCGGAGGGGAGGCGGTCCGTGCAGCGGTCGGCCGCGTCCGTCCGTTCGCCCCCCCTCCCTCACGCCCCCACCCCTCACACGTCCACCACCCCCCGTGCACACCGGTCTCGCTCGCCGCGCCGCGCCGCGCCCCAACGCGCGGAAACACTAACGGCCGCCGCGGCGCACTTTACGAGTGCGGCCCCTCCGGCTTCCGCCGCGTTTGATGGACAAGACGACAGGTGATTCATTTCGCCCGCCGGCCGGCAGCCCGGCCGCGCGGACGGCTCGCGGGGGCGGCTTCAGCCGGCCGCGCCGCCCAACGCTGTTGCTCCCTTTGTGGCCCTGCTCCCTCCTCTTATCTCTCCAGCGGTTTCTCTCGTGCCCACTTCAACGTCTGTGCTCCATCTAATGTGTTCACTCACCCTGTTGCGCTTGTTTGCTCTTGTCAGGTCTTCTAGCCCCTTTATGTTAGGGAACTTTTCTGTCACTTTTGGTTGTGTCCACTTATTCGAAATCGCTACATATACCACTTTCATCGCACTTACTTTCACTCCTTCCCTGAGGTTTACTCGTATTCCCGCTAGAACGCTTCCTCGCTTCCGTTTCCTTTCGATATACTGTTTCTAAAACTGGACCCCCTCCGTTGTAACATTTTGTCGCCCCCACCGCACCGTCCGTTCGTCAGAATCCTCAACACTCATCACTTGCATCATTCTTTTCAGCCCTCCCGCCCGCCCCATTCTCCCGTCGTGTGCTGCCGTTTCTCATCAACCCTGCCGGCGCCGCGGCGCGGCGCGGCGCCCTGCTCCATTCTTCGGCCGCGCTACCTCGCCCCGCGCGCGCGCTGCCCTGTCCTGCCCGTCCGGCTCTGTCCGCGCCATCCATTCCGTTGCGGCCCAGTAATTGCCCAATAACTGTCCAATAAATATCTCAGTTTTGTGTGTGCCGGGGGTTTTATAATAGCGGCGTCACCCCCGGCCCGCGCGTTCGGCCGCGGCCTCGTTGTTTTCATATGCGGAATTGATTGTCAGATGATGAGGCGCGCGCCGGGAACATCTCTTGCCCCGCCCTGCCCCGCCCCCCCGCAGCCGCTGGCTCGTAATATCCGTCCGGCGCGCGGGTGGCGGTGGGCGCGGGCCGGCCAGGCCGTTTTGTGCTGTCCGCCTACGCTGCGGGCCTTGTACTGCCGCGCCGAGCCCTCGGGTTCGAGAGCGGTTAGTTTTTTTGAATTTCAGATGCGAGCCCGGAGCCCCGGAGTTAATGATAGGCTGCGACTGATCGTGTCCCATGTGTTGACAACGTTAGCGGCGCGCGATTTGGAACGTAGGAAACGCACCGCGCTCTTGATGAACAGGGAAGGCTGCGGGTTGGTGGTGATTTAATATTAAATGCCAGATACATGAAAACCAGTTTAGCATGCTGATGTATTAAAATGGCTCTGTTTTTTTTCTGCCTAACGTGTATTAGTTATGCAGCAATCATTCAGACACGCTCTCACTGAATATGACAGTTTGTAATTTACGACATTTTTTTCAGCTTTCAATTTACGGATGACTCAATACCAACACTGGAGATATTCTGTCAAAGCAGATTGTGGAGTTCAAAGCCCTGTCATTATATTTTGTCATCTTGTACCGTTACGATTTCCGTCATGTGTCTTTTATGTACTCGGTAACGGGTTATTTGTTTAAGAAAAATGCGCAGAATGTCCTGCCGCTGGAAGACAACTGCTACTGTGTCACGCTCAGTGCGCTTTTCTCTGGCATCATTGCCTTTTGTTTCAGTGGTCTTCCGTATTTTCGTTGAGGTCGTAACAGCGAGGAATAGCGCGTAGCTATTGTGGCCAGTCTTGCTCAACCGTCCGATGTCTCATTGATACAGTTATGTCACGAACGATGTTCTTTCTCCATCGTCGCATTTTTGCAGTACGTACTTTCTCGCTCTCAAGAAGGTACTTTTTAAGAAGAGAAAGTTATGTAATGTTGCAGGCAAAAAGGCAGAAATTTTCGACAGAAAAAATCTCTTATTGCGAGGCCCTGGTAACGAAAAAGTGGATAAATCCAATTCTTAAATTCAGAAAAAAAATCTTCTAACACGTGGTGTAGTCAGAATTTATCTTTTGTGGGTCCTTGATACCGAAAAACCGAATGACGGCAAAACGTCTGTCTACTTGTCTGTCCATCTGACTGTCCGTTTGTGAACACCGATTGCGGCTAAACCGTTCAGCCGATTTTTCTCCAAAATTGAGAATCCCCCAATCGACCTGGCTGATGACGCGGCCCCTTAAATTTGAAACCGGTATTTTAGTTCTGGCGGGTACTTTACATGAAATCCCTGGGACATTTTCAAAATTTTCAAAAAAATGGCTCCATTGTTTTTGATTAAATATTGTGTTGTTGTGTGAAGGACGTTTAAGAGAATGGTGCACGTCTCATGTACTTTAAAAAGATCTGATTTTTCGAAAATTGCAAAAATTCATAATTTTTTCGGCGTTATCCTACAACTACAATTATGGAGTTTGAGATTTTTTCCCTCAATAAAATTTGTTCCTTAACACGTGGAGTGACACGGGAGATCGTATGGTCTCTAGGTTGACTACAATAAATTTCCCGTGAAACCGTATGGTATCATAGTAAAATGTTAATGAAGTCCTTCTATTTCAATGTAAAGAATTTCAATTACGAATTAGATAGCTCTATTTGATGAAAATGTGTTCAATCCTTCCTATAAGCGACAATTCGTCCTCATAATATTCTTCGAATGTTTTAAGATGGTCTTGTTCTTTCCACTGCTTATTGTATGTACTAAACTGTATATAATCGTAACAGAAATTGTACTTGTAATACTTTCAATCGTGTAACATGAGTGTATTGATGATTATAGAATTTAGGTATTTATCTGTATCCAGTTTCCACCGGCAATGGTGTCTCAGGGCGTCAACTGAAATCATTGCAGTGCCTCTAATCGCGGGGGGGGGGGTAGGGTTCAAGTCCCGACGCTGGCAGGATTTTCGACAGTTACTTGTGAGCTTGGTCGTGTTCAGCCCTTATCTGAGGGAGAATTCTAGCGCCCGGTTCCTGTGATAGTTATTTTTCTGTGATTTCTCCGAATAACACCAGGCGAATGCCGGAGCAGTACCTTACGAACGGGGCAGAGAGCGTGCGTGACCTTTTTTTCCTCTCCCTTATTCTGTGGTTTTATTGACACCAATGGAATACTTTATGAAAAATTGCGTGGCAGTAGACGTGTTAAAGAGGTCAAATAAATTCAAATATCTTCATGTACAATTTTTCGAAAACTTTCGAGTACTTTTCGCGTAATTTTCCTTGAAAATATGGGAAACGTACGTGTTGTTTTAGTACCACTAGT